>CAOLHI010001098.1:0-443102 GCA_948474755.1 Ctenosaura bakeri | reverse complement strand
TTGGATCAGGCCAGGTGAAGGGATATGATGATTGTCAAGCTAGGAATTTGGTGGGTTGGAGACAGGTGATCTTTTTGGTCGAGTGGAAGAGCAGTAAATGTTGAAGATGAATCTACTCTTGTGTCAGGGGCACGGGCCTGGCTGGGCCCGCCGGTGCCCCTGAGGCTGCTATGGAAGCGGCGGCGGACATGACGGAGGCCCCGGAAGATCCCACGGGGCCCGCGGCGGCCGAGGAACCTTGCCCGAAGGCCGGGGGGGAGGCTGCCACTGCCGGAGCCCGCCCAGGCGCCGTGGAAGCCGCAGCGGCCGACGGGCCTTGCCGGGAGGCCGCGGCGGCCGACGGGCCTGGTCCGGAGGCCGCGGGGGAGGCTGCTGGGCCGGGAATCACTTACCGCGAGGCCGCAGGTCCGGATCCGTCGCCGACGGGCGCGGGGGCAGAGGTGGAGGCCGGCTCGCCAGGGAGGGTGGGTCCCGGGCCTGCTCCCGGGGCTCCGCCCACCCGCGACCCCGATCTGCAGGAGGCCAAAGCCTCTGCCTCTCCCGCCCGCGGCCCCGATCTGCGGGAGGCCGAGGCCTCCGCCCGTGGTCCCAATCCAGAGGAGACTGATGTCTCCGCCCTGCCTCCTCCTTTCCAGCAGCGACGTCAGGCCAAGGAGGCCGTCTGCCGGTCCCAGCAGCTGCTGGAGAGGAGGCGGCGGGCAGAGAGCTCCCAGCTGTGAGGCCCAGCACAGCTGCGAGTCCTCAGAGGCGCGGCCGCGCCGGATTGGCTGGCGCCTGGCTCAGAGGGCTATTTGAGTCGGGCGCCGGGCGGGAGGAGGCACGGAGCAACAACCGTCTGTCTACTGTGGTCCTGCTGTCCGTGCCTTGTCCTGCCCGCGCCTGAGTCCAGCCTTGCCGCTTGCCTTGGTGAAGTAACCAACCTTTTGTTTCTTTACCACTGTTTGTTCCCTGGGCGGTGCAACCCTTTGTTTATGTTAAAAGACTGTATAAGCGCTGCCTGCATTAAGGACAGTTTGCTGTGTTACTGGCTGCATTAAAGCTCTGCTCCACCATCCGGCTCTCCTGCCTCCGCCTGTCCTCCATCCCGCACTGACATCTTGGATTTTAAAATTATATGATATGTCAGAGCTAGACAAGCTTACAATGTCATTAAAGGATAAATCGATTCAACAATTTAGATCTGAATAGGAAATTCGAACACCTCTTTGGGAAGCTAGATGGGGGAATTTATCTATAGCAGGTTTTCAAAAATGAGTCCAGGAATCTATTTTGATAATTATTGTATATTAATAAAGATTAAGGTTGTCTTTGCTGTAGATTTATTTATGAAATTTGTCGAGATATTTGAATCTACTGAGTTGTATGAGTTATTTCAGGAGAATAGGGATATAGGGAAACAACCACCACTGTTTGAAAAGGGAGTCACCTCTTTTTTTCTTTCCTTCTTTTTTGTAGCAGATGTTGCTGCTGTTATGTTTGTTCTTTTTTTTTGGTGTTATTTAATAATGGTTTATATTTTAACATTTACTAAATCTTCATTATTAACTACTAGTTAGTTACTACTTAATTTGAAGTAGAAATTTATTTAGATATGACATAGATGTTAGATATAGATGTTAGGTCTTCTTCTCTTATTATTTCTTTCCTGGATAACTACAGATGTTGTATATTGAAATTCTGAGATGGATGTAATAATTTTATAGTGTGCATCTTTTTAATAAAAATAATTAAAAAAAAGATAAATCCACTCTGGATATAGGTTTGGAGACTATGGCTTCAGGAAAACTTGCTGTTTCACCATTTCTTCACACTGAGGACAAAAATGTGAAATTGTGGAAAAGGGATTTTTGGTTTCAGGAAGGGCTGTAGCTGTAGGAGTTAACAGAGGAGGGAAGCTCCATCCACTGTCCTGACATGCACTTCTTGTTTCAGGAGTATGTTCTTGAGGACGTAGATGTGCACCCCCAGCTCTGCTTCAAGGTGAGATACTTATGAGCCCAGTCATTCATCCCATGCACCTGTTACCAAAGTACCCTAGGGAGCGATTGAAAAATTTGGGCATCTTTAGCTTAGAGAAGGGAAGCAGAAAGCATGGTGTGTGAGCAATTTTGTGAGCAATAACCGAAAGGCGGAAATGGATGTAGAGTTGTGTGGGAGGATTTAGCAATGCCTAGAAGAAGTGTTCTCTCTAGGAATCTTCTTTACATCCTCCAGCATGACTCTGTCTCCACTTCTGGTGGAAGTTGACCATAGAATTGCACTGGAGGACTTAGGGAGACCTAGAGAAGATGTATTTTTTCAATGACAGGTCAAATAGAGTAATTTTTAAAATAAATTAATTAAATAAAAATCCTGTGAATAATAAAATCTGCAAGTGCTGAACCCACAAAAGTAGAGGGCCAACTGTAGTGGGTAAAAGCAGAGTTTGTCAAAATGTTGGGAGAAGCCTCCTGATGTCAGGATCTCTCTGACAGTGAAGAAGACTGCTTCACTGGAGGTGTTTAATGAGAGGCTAAATGGCCATTTTTCAGAGATACTGTACCAGCCCACATTGCAGATCCTGCACGAAGCATGAAGTTGGGCTAAACCATCCCAAAGGCTATTCCTTACTCTGTGATTCTGTATCAGTGGTGGGTAAACATCTCCGTGTGTTGTTGGATTGCAGCTCTCAGTAGGCTGAACGAGCATAGCAAATGGTGAGGAATGCTGGGTTGTTGCAGTCCTGGAAAATTTAGAAAGGAATTATTTTGCCCAGCCCTGTTCTAAACTTCCTGGGGGACTGAGCATGCTCAAAGCTGCTACCATCTATCCCAGTTCTTGGGCTCAAAAAAGAAGCTGAAATCTTGGGGCTAGGAATAGGAAAACTGATGTTTGGTGCATCTTTGCTGAAGGAAGAATTGGGACAAAGCTTGGGAATTTGTTTCATTTTCATTGTCTTTTGATTCTGTGAGCGTAATGAGCGGTGAGCATAATATGCAGGATTTGTATGGCAAGTCACAGCTGTTCCAATGACATTGTTCTGTTTTCTCTAGTTCACTTACAAGAATACAAGCCACATTGAGTGCCCACACCAGACAGGTGAGTCTGTGTAAGACACAGCAGAGATCTCTGCTTTGCTACCCATGGGATGCTGGGAGGGCTACGAGGCAAGGAGGTAATTTCCTAAACGGGAGTTCTTGCTTACTGGTCTTGGTAGCACTTTGTCCAAAGAGGGCTTCTGGAATTGGTTCATTGTTCTAGCACTGAGGAAGGAGTTCAGTTTGACACAAGTAGTCACACCTGCTCGGAAGAATAGTGGTCTACTTCAAGCAAAACTCCAGGAAGTTTGTTCTTTGGACTACAGTTCCAGAATCCCCAGCTTCCTGAGAGAAGTAGTCTGAAAAAGTACATTTTCTATATGCTCCCTCCATGACTACAAAATGGATACCCTACTGAATGGTCCCTTCATGTTACACTATTATAGCATTCTAAGTGAATGAGACAAAAAAATACACCAAAGCTGGTACTGAGTGAGATATTCCAGCAATGTCACACATAGGGCATCATACTGATGTTTTGGGCAAAGAAGAGGAATCTTTGGACCTCTACGAGTTGTAGAATTTCAGTTCTCTTCAGCCCTAGCCAACCTGGCCAGTAGGAAGCCTGAGTTTCAGGAATGTGACATGTGGCAATGGAATATTCTTTTTATTTGTTTTCCTGTTGACACTGGATAGACTCTTTCAGATAGAATAATGGCAGCCACAAAGTCCTTATTACCTTGTAAAATCCCTCTCATGTGGCTTTTCTGAAAAAAACAAGCCACAATATTTATACACAGAAGATATGATTTCTGCTAAAGGAACAAGGTATTTTGTGGAGGAGAACACATATTCCATGTGCATTTTATTTCCAAAGTGTGAACAGCCATTTACAATTGTACAAAATTCTTCTTATTCTTGTGCAGTGGGGAGAACAATGATGGAATTATGTGTTCCTGCTTGTTACGGTGAGGAATGCAAAGATTTACATCCCTGGCATGTCTGCTTATTCTGCTGTGTGTGGCTCTGGGATTCTGTCCCAAGTTTTTGCCCTGATGGCATTGCAGAAAACAAATCATTGTGCTTCTTTCACAACTGCTAAGAGGAATCCTTTAATTCTAGCTCCTTTAACTGTCTTAAGTTATTTAATTCTCTTTTGCACCTGGCTCTAGTTAGTAGATATCAAAATTCTTGTAAAAGAAAATCTTGATAATCACATGACATGTAGTCTGCTGTCTCCAGTTTACTATAACTACAGCTTGGGGAAAAAAATACTTTCTTTGGACTAAAGCTTTTCAAACCTTTCAGCCAGTGTGGTCAGTGATTTTTTTGACTGGGGAATTCAGCCCAAGCATTTTCTAGCTCTAATGTACTTTAGTTGGCTGTGACTCTCCACAGCTTTAATCAGAAGCTCTGCTACTCCTTTTCTAGAGATGCCTGGAATTAAGCCTGGCACCTTAGCTCTTCCCCTGGACTTGTTGCCCTTTGTTTGCACATCATCATCCAAGCTTTCCTTCTGTGGAACCTGGCAAGAAATAGTTTCTTGAAAGAGAAACACCTTGCAGACATGTTGATCTTCATCATTCTTACAGAGATAAGAGCCTCAGCTCATGGACACTCTGAGGCAGCGCATTCCACTGTCCAACTGGATTCAGTGGAAGGATGGTGCAGCACAGCCACCACAGAATTAAGTATAGAGTTACACTGGAAAAGTGCAATATGGAATCTTGGCTATGACCCTTAAGATACTTTATGCATTGGGGGGATTCACCATTATAGACAATTCTACTGACACTCCAAGGTGGCAATGTATTCTGCTGTTGAACTGAGTCCAAGCTCGTCTCTTGGGAGAAGAAGCTGAAACAACATATTAAGCCCTTGCTGTCTATGAAGAATTTTAAGAAGTTTAATTCTTTTGGATATTTATTTGGCAAAATGTCAACTACAGCTAAGGAAAGAACGTGGATTAGCCCCAGTGGTGTAGGAACAGGGGGGCAGGGGGGATGCTTTGCACTGGGTGGCAATGTTTTAGGGGTATCTCAGCTCGTAGCCATGCCCCCACATGCCTTGGCCATGCCCCCATGCACCGTGATCACACCCCCACACACCATGGCCATGCCCCCCTCTCCACACTCTCTAAGCTCCACCACTGATTAGCCCCAATAAAGTGACAAAGACCCGTGAATTTACTGAAGCAGAGAAATATTGATGTATATCTTGCAATGCAGATGCAAAGTAAAGTATGAATGTGCATGTGAGTAATAGATTTGCTGGCTCTGAATTTTCTCTACCTACCAAAAATGAGTCATCTCAGAAGTCTGTGTTAAATCAAACCTCCCCTTCGACTTCCTGAAACTGTAGCTCAAGTAATATTCTGAAATGAGGAGATAGTAGAGATAACCCTTGAGAACAAGCTGTTTGTAACTCTCTTGATACAGCCTTTTCAAGAAGTTTGTATTTTGTGTGTGGAAACCTTGATTCTTATACACCAGTGATTGAATGATATTGTTGCTAAGGTGAATAGTTTGCAGGAAATTTGGGAACTGCAGAATTTGTCTGGTAAACAGGAGATTGGAAGGGCAAAGGAATATGGAGGTGCTAGTGTTTCCACAGCGTGTCTGAGGCTTAGAGGATATTAAGAAGCAGCTGAGGTAGTAAATTACTGTCCTATGCTACAGAAAAATTGACTCAAGTGATTTCCATTACCTACCCAGTGCAGGAAGAACTAAATACATACTAATGACATTTAGGCAACCTCTTTTTCCTGGTCATCTCTTACAAATGAGCAAATTCTTATGGCGAATTCATTACATTCAAAATGTTAGAGTTTTCAAGGAGGAGATGGTTCATGATCTTATGACTGGAGAAGTGAAAAGTGGCTATGCATGTGAAGATAAGCATGTTAAGAGCTCTTGCTCTAAATGCTGTATTTCTGCCACTTATGACAAGAGTGAAGAGTTTCAATGTAATTCAAAAGAGGAAGCCAATCTTATAAATTTGAAGAAAAAACTTACAGAAATTAAAATAAAAATTTGGACACAGCCTTGTAGTACTGATAAGCAATTTGCAACAACTTAATACTCCAGCCTTATTGAGTTACTTAACACCAATTTACCTCAAGTTATTTCTCCTTTAAATCAGAATTGTAGTAAGTTGTCAGCTCATTGTCTTGATCTTCCAATTAGTGGTAATGAAAGTGATTTTGATATTGATTCCTCTGAGAACTTTAACCCTTTATTACCTAAGGAGTCCCAGCAATCACATGCAGCTCTTACTCATAAAAACAGATTTGCAAACAAGATAATGCATTGCACTACAAACTGGGGAAGCACCCTCATTAGCAACAAAAATCCAAAATCCCCTTTTGTTTGTAAGGGAATTTCATTCACCAGGGGGACAGCCTTCGTTATCTAAGTAGTCATTGGATAAAGTAAAGAATGTATTACCCTCAGAGGAGCTGGGATCCTTGCCAGAGACCCACACTTTGCTGCTCATGCTGCACTGATTTCTCCAGCTTCTTTTGATCAGAAGTTGGAAATAGAAAAGTTGGTTTTGGATGATATGCCACTATTTGCTTCACAGGAGAAGTTGCTGTCTCAGTTACTTGGGCCATCACCCAATGAGAACAAAACACTTTTGATAAGTTCACATGCAGTCCACAGCTGGCAACGAAATTGCCTGACAATGAAAAGAGCAGTATAAGATTGTCCTTCTAGCTTGGAATGTGGCTAGATGGGCTGCGTCTATCAGATACCCCAGTTTCACTGGCTTCCTATCCTGTTCTGGTACTATACTGATTCAGGAAATATGGTTTACTGAAGAACTGTCATTAAATGGATTTCACTCCTTTTCTATAAGGGCGGAATTGTGGGCAAGGTATGGAAGAGCAGGAGAGGGCTTAGGAATGCTAGTTTCTACAACTTTATATGCTACTATAAAGGTCCTTCCCCCATTTAAAACATATACCATGGCAATGAAAATCCAATTTAAATCCCGTACTCTACTGACAATAAACGCTTATATGCCACCAATGAGGTAGTTCTGCCATGTGAGCAGAACTTGAGTCATATGTTGCTGATCTTACCATGAAAAGTCCAAATGTATCTATGGTTTTGGGGGCAACTTGGAGCCTAGATTGGGTCCTAATGACAACACTTTGTATTTGCTGCACAACTGTCCCCCTCTCTACTTAGAAGAAGATATAGTTCTCCTGGCAAGTTGCTCAAAGGATCAGAAATCTAATTAAGAGGCTCAATTGTTGGTTCAAACAATTTTTAGGCTAAATCTTTATATATTAAATTATGCTATGGATCATCCAGCGGAATTCACTTACTTTTCCAGATCCAGAATGAGTGCAATTGATTATGTAATTACATCTAGGGATCATCTTATATATGTCAAAGATCAGGAAGTTTTCCCTAAGTTTGGTAGTGATCTGCAGTTGAATAATTTCATACAAAAGCCATGGATTGAGGATTTTTATCAATTTCTCTTTATGTCAGAAGGAAGAGCTTATCATAGAGCTAAATGGACCTCTCATCTAAACCAGATGATAACCAGCTTATTGGCCATGAATCATTTTCAGTGTCTTAACTTGCCTTGATATCAGATGAGCTTCCAGATGTACTTTTAGAGGATTATACCATACTTACCCAAGAGCTACACTGGTATTTATTGTATAATGGTAGCACACAATTGAGATTACAACAACATTATTCTAAACTATGGTTTGGTAAGGACTGTGTCAAAGCCAAGAAAGCTTTCACTGCCACGTATCAGGCCTCGTAACTAACACCTCATCAGTAGCTGTACTGGAACTCCTTCAGAAGAAGAGACAGTACAAACAATTAATTCGAGTATAAAAAGAAAGAAGCCATGAAGAATAATTGGCTCAGCTCTTTTTTTGGCATATCACATCAAGCTGGCAAAGGTAGTGCCTCTCCTAAGGTGGACTGTCCCATTCCTTCAGATATTTGGAAGGCATATTTTCATGAACTATATACAGACACTATTATTGGAGAAGGAGGCTTTATTCATACTATATAATCTCTCAGTGTGGCCACTAGTGTCAGTGTCTGAAGTTAATAGTCTTTAGCACAATTAACATTGTGGAAGGCTTCAGGAGAGGGCTTAATTCAGCCAGAGGTTATTAAAAATAACTTGGATTTCTGATCCTCTGTCCTTGCTTCCCTTTTCACCTGCATTGACACATATAGATGAGTCCCTATCGATTATAGGCTGACAGTTGTGGTTCCTATTTATAAAAAAGGGAAAAAAGGATGATCCAGCTAATTTTAGACCAATTACTCTACTTAATACAATAAAGTTTTATGCAAGACATCTACATTGGGAACTCCTGGATTGTTTGGAACAAGATAACATTTCTGCAGAAAAATGAGCTGACTTTAGGGAAGGGCACTCTATAGTTGATCAGTGTTTAGTATTACATCACTTGATTGACAAATACCCCTCTCATAATACAACCTCTCTATATGATGTTTTCATAGATTTTAAAGCAGCATTTGATTCCATATCTCAAACTATATTGTGGAGAAAATTAGAGGCATCTTCCATTGATAGACGATTATTTTACCTAATATGAATGCTGCATGAAGGGACCTCCCTTAAAGTAAGATGTAATCCTCATCTTACTAGAGCCATAAAAACAGAGAAAGGCATTAAGCAAGGTGGCATATTGATGCCACTCCTGTTCAATTTTTATATTAATTCTATGGTGAGCCATCTTCATAACATCAACTTTCATTCCCCAAAATTAGCTGGAAGAAACATTGCTGTGCTGCTTTATGAAGATATTCTTTCAAGAACACCTATTGGCCTTAAAAGAGCACTGAGAGCATTGTCTCAATACCATAAAGAGGACGATTTAGATCTCAGTTATCAAAAGACAAAAATTATGGCATTTGGAATATAGATGGCTACAAGATTGAGCAGGTTACTTGCTTCAAATATCTGGGTGTAGTTCTGATTCTGCTTGAAGCAGGAAAGCTCACAGGGATTATGTTGCCAACACTGCCCAGAGGAGTTCATTAGCCATTCAAAAAATTTGGGGGACAAGAGGAGGCCATTACATTCTGGCCTCCAGAATGTGTTGCTAATACCACCTTATGGTTGGAGGCAGACCTTACGAAGATGGAGGCTAGAATATATACATCCGTACTCAACTGTTGGCTCAGATTATCATTTTCACCTATGGGTCTTGTCCCATTAGTTTTGAAGGATGAGGTTCAGTCCAAATGGAATCAAATAGTTACAATTAAAATTCTATCTTTCGTTTTCTCCCCTGACTTAGCAAACCATATGATCAGGCTAAAACATCTATAAACAATGTATTACTGAGATAGAGTGCCAAATCATAGAATCATAGAGTTGAAAGAGACCACGGGGGCCATCCAGCCCAACCCCCTGCTATGCAGGAACACACATCAAAGCATTCCCAACAATGGATTTAGCTCGGTCCCTTTCCTTTACTGCCAGTGAGAACAGTAGATACCTTACAGCTCCTATAGCATATACAAGCAAGCTAGAAGTGCCTAAACACCATAACACCTTTACTTTGGCACATTGTCCTGTTATTTCTTCATCTATTCTCGAAGGATGTTATTGGAAAACCCCATATTTGGAGAGACATTGCCCTGTGACTCTGTTCTAACAGAAACAGTGGAACACATACTTTTGCAGTGTTTATACTATAGAGATCTATGTACTGATTTATTTTGCCAATATTCCACAAATATCCAGAACGTTCAGGACTCTTCTATGTTTCTTTGTTGCTCTCAGATACCAATCTTATTATAACTTATGAAGTGGCTAAATTTTGTGTGGCAACAATTGAAATTCATTGAGTGATGACTTGCACCATGGATTAGTATAATGATTGTGTAGTTGGGTTCTGTTAGAACTAGTTGGATTCTATTATCTGACAGACTAATACCTATCTGTATTTGTGTTTGTTTTTGCCTCCTTTTGCATATTTATATGTATTTTTATTTGGATTTTATTAATCTTATGCTGGTCTATGACCATAATAAACTATCTATCTCTTTTAACTCATGTTGTTTTGCAGAAATTTATGACTAGGAAATGAATAGCTGCCCGGTAGTTACTGTAAATGTATACCCAAAGCTAAATAGTTGAATATGTGTTGTCCGTAAACAAACTGTTGAAGTCAAGGAGTTCCTTCTTGTTGTGATCAGGTTGAAGCAAGATAGAAAGTTGTTTTGTGAAAGCAGGACACTTTATTATTATGGGGATTTTAAAGGTGAATGCCCATTATTACTTTTGAGCAGTCTTGTAACTTGTTTTCAGGGAACTATTATAGTCATAAGGAAGTGGTTTGCATTGTTAATACTGAAATCAAAATATGCTCCATGTGGTGAAACTGTGGAAATGCAGAACATACATAGTTTTATACTCTGCAGCACATGTGTCAAACACAAGGTCCGTGGGCTGAATCTGGCCTGCCAGGCCATTTCATATGGCCCTCACATCTCTCCTGCAGCTGCAGCACTCCCCCTGGCCTGGTGAGCCCAATCCCCACATTGTGGTTCCCTAGCTGCTGGTATTCTGAAGAGGGGCCCAGCAGCCAACACTCATGATCTGCTTCTACTTCTGACTGCTCCTCTGTCCAAGTCTTGCTGTCAGAGCATTGCTGTGGGTTACCGTGGCAATGTTCCATGTGGCTCAAACGAATTGGACAGAGGAGCAGTCAGAAGTAGAAGCAGATCACAAGTGCTGGCTCCTGGGCCCCTCTTCAGAATACCAGCAGCTGGGGGCCCGCAATATGGGGATTGGGCTCACCAGAGAGGGCAGGGTGGGCAGAAAGAGGCACAGGGGAGGGGGAGCAGAAAGAGGCACAGGAGAGGGCAGGGCAGAAAAAGGCACAGGTAATATTTGTCTGATGATAAAAAAAAATAACTTTCTGTTTTCAAAACTCATTTTTCAATAATTGTACAATAGTTGTACACTTGAATATCTGCTTGCTATTATTTCTCCTAGTCTTCTAATTTCAGAGTTAGTTATTACTAAAACCAGTAATAATTGAACGCAGAGGCAATTATTTAATATGGTAAAAGAGTAGATACATTTATATAGTCTTACAGATACAACTGGCCCTTTGAGGGCAACCATAATGCAGATGTAGCCCAAGATAAAATTGAGTTTGACACCCCTGCTCTGCAGCATTGAACTACCCCAACGATGCCTTTTCAAAATCCCAGCTGGCCACAACTTCAGGTTCGGGCATCTTAGCAGCTGGCATGCCCACCTCCTTTACCAACCCCAGCTCGCTTTCCTCTATAGCATTTTTTCTGGCTTCTCCTAAAGACTGAGCTGACTACCACCAAATTTCAAAGAATGAAAAGACTCTAGGAGAGGGTTAGATTTAAAACAACACCTTTATTCTGGGCCAAAAAAGAAAGATATTCGATGGGGCAAAAGGTAGGTTAGGATCTAGTGGTAGATTTTTGAGGCAATGGAATAGAGGGGAGACATGTGTGTGCCTTCTGTGGATGCAGGGCTGATCCTCCCATTCGCTTGCCTATTGCCTGGGCATACGGAAGGAAGACACTCGTGCCCAACCAAAAGGCAAGAGAGTGGGAGGGGGAGTACTCACTTTGGCAAGGGGAGTTATTTGTGGGTTTTTGACCTTCATAAGAGTTCTGCACCCTGAACCCCCACAAAAGTGGAGGGGCTACTATATGTTGCTTTACCATTCTCCTCTTTAAAACAAACAAAACCCAACATGAATTGTGCATAATCGTTGCTTGAAGATTGTAGATAAAGGTGTATAAAATCACGTCTGGTGTCAAGAAAGAAGACAGAGGTTTGCCTTCCTCTTTCATAATATCAGAACCTGGAACATCTTTTGAAATTTCATGATTGGAAAATCAGGACAAAGGAAGGTACTTCAAAGAATGCATAATTAAACTGTAATGACGGCTGCCAGCTAGGATGGCCTTAAAGAGGGACTGGATAAATTCATGGAACATAAGACCATCACTCTCTACTAGGCCTGATGGCTATGGCCTGATTAGCATGCCTCTAGCTACCTGTCACAAGGAAGCAACAGTGGATCAAACCTGTTGTCCTCATGTTCTGTTTTTGTCATCCCATAGACAACTATTCATTACTGATAGGAAACAGGCCTTTAGTCTGAGTCCTCAGTGTGTGTGTGTGTAGTATGTATATATGTTATATTTATTCTTCCATAACCAAACTTAACAGAACACTGCCAGGATTGTTGCCAACTTGTAGAAACACATGCACTTTTAAATTATATCCCTGAGACATGGAATTTAACTAACTGTCTGTGCTTTTAACTGCTGCTAAATGACTTGTACTCTAAGGCTGGAAAGGTAAACATCTATTGTTCAATAGTCGGATTGCACTGTTTTTGCTATTTGTTAATGTGTTTTTTTTGAAGATGCCAACTTTAAGAAAATGTGTTTTGGTTAATAGAGTGAGCTTACATTAACATATATGTTTAGACAATGTTCATACCCTAAATATTCCCCTCCCCTTCCTTTCCCTTCCTTTCCCTTTGTAATCATGCTTTTAAAAATCTCACACACCCATACAGACAAGATTTGTAAAGGTATGATTACAAAGAAATGTAAAAGGGTACTCTCAGCTCAGTACCATCAGGGCAACTTTGTGTTCTTCTTCCCTTCCAGAAACTGCCTGGAATGTATCTCTAAGTGCCACATTTTTGCAGCTCCACTTAAACTTCCACTCCCGCATACCAGCATCCTTCAGTTCAGCCTTATGTCAAAAACAACCAACAGGCCAGTGTGAGCTTGAACCACCTGTGTATACTGTCACCCATGTAAGTGTCTGCTGGTTCTGATGAGAAGTAAGAATTTGGAAAGGGCTCATGAAAAATGTTAGCCCAGACTGATGGGCAAGGAAGGGCTGGAAAGATGGGATATTCTTGACCTGGAGAAGTCAGATGTAAATATTACTTATGCTTATGCTTTGCAGCCAGAGGGATCAGCCTTAGGAGATCTGGACCTCATTCTCCCTTGGCGGGCCATGAGGAGCTGCTTACTGGTAAGGGCTAACCTCATGTTCTGCATTGCAACAGCTTCTGTTACAACCTTCCTACAGATATCTAAACTTTGATCAGTCACAGGGTCTACCCTGCCTTTTTGTTCAGGCAGTCTTTTGACATTTGACTGGCTGCTGAGAAAAGGGCTTTCAAATTCCTCTTTTGTGCCTTTAAATAGTTTTTAAATTCGTTGTTTTAACAGTGGTTGCTTTAACACGGCGGTTTGTTTAAATGTGTTTTAATATCACAACTTATTGTGCACAACCCCTAAAATACACAGTAACAAAAACTATCAAGTTGCATCCCAGTGTTAGGAGAAAGGCAGGGTGTAAATTAAATAAATAAATAAATAATAAACACATCACTTTCTGTGAAGAGAACTCATTCTCTGGCATCTGCAAAGGCTGGATTACTGCAGATACTAAAGACCAATTCTATTAGCAATTTGGCAAAACAAACTATTACTAGTATAGCATCTGAATCATGGAGGGAGGGGAAACCTTGTCCTTCTAGATCAGGGATGAATGACTATGGGAGGGCAGGGGACTGAATTGGCCCCCTCGGAAACCTTGGGGGCTCCGCCCTCACACAAAAAGCCCAGTTTGCCCCCAGATGCTTCCTCATGCCCTCTAGGTGCTGTGGGGGGCATTTTCAGAATGTTTTAGGGGGCCCTGGGCCACTTTAGGCCCATTAGAAGCCTTAATTAGAAGTAGGAAGTGACCAGAAATTATCTTCAGTTTACTTCTGATTTTAAAAAAGATCTTTTCTAAAATGGCCCAGGGGGTTGCAAAACATGGCAAAAATCTTGTTAAAGGGGCAGGACCTCCTCAAGGGTAGTGTATATGGCATCTTTTTTTTCCCCATATGCTTTCGAGAGCATCTTCTTTTTCTAGACAGCACATGTGCCCAGAAGTAGAAAGTGTGTTTCTATAGCTTTTTCAGTTGTTTAAATCCTTTCACATGTCCTGTAGTCCAACATTCAGTAATATGTCACCCACCCTAGTGCAGATGGGAATTGATAGAGCGTTGCTGTGGCTGCAGTCCAAATAGGGAGTTCAGGCCAAGGCAAGATTCAGAGCAGCAACTTTGCTGCTTCTAAGACCTGTACCCATTTACTTAGGACAATGAGTCCCACTGAATTTAGTACAGGGCTTATTTTTAAATGCAGCAGTGTCAAATTGCCCTGTTTAGTTTCTTGACCAGCATGAGAAAACATGTGTTAAATGAAAAGTACGCTGTTCCTGTATGGCAGGAGATTGGACTCAATGGCCGTTGTGGTCTCTTCCAACTCTCTATTTCTATGATTCTATCTCATGCCCCTCAGAGGGCTTTTTTTTTTTGACCCCTAAGGAGCTGTGAGGGCCACCAAACAGCCCTGGGGGCTGCATGCAGCTGACCTGTGCTCTATACATTTTGACTACAGCTTCTATCAGCCCTGGCCACCGTGGACAATGGTGAGAGGTCTTGTGGAAGTTGTAGACCAGGATATCAGGAGAAAAGGTTTCCCAGCTCAAACCTACTTCAGGTGTCCCCTTTCCCCCGTTTTTTCTTTGCTAGGTGTGGCGTTCTGATGTTCGCTTTGCTGGCAAACAGCTTCTGTGCCCTGATGGTAAGTTGCAAAGCTGCACTGGCTTAAGAATGGGAAGAATAACAGGGCCATTGCCTAGCCAATTGTATCATACACTCTATAGTCCTCCTTAGGAGGTTTGGAGAATAGTGCTGTTGGTTTTTAGAAAGGATAAGGGATGAGAGCTAGACATTGTTAGGAGACATTTTAGGCTTTGTTTATAGAACCAGATGACCACCATAGTGCATGAATTCTTTGAACTTATCTCTTGTTCGAAGTCATGAATAGGATAAAAAAACAGAATCCTCTTAAAGAAAGTAGGATCGAATCCTTAAAGATTCCATAATAAATCTAATTGTAAAGTTGGGTAGCATTACCCTCTCTGCTGCCACTGCCACCACCCCGGCCCCCACAGGAAAGAGTTGGCAATAAAAGCTGTCCATCCTGGGCAAGTAGGAGTTGTACGAAAACGCTGCAGTGTGAGAAGCACTGGTTTAGAATTCCAACCATGCATTCTATAATATATCCATCCATATCTTCCTCCCCTGCAGCTAGTCTGCCTCTGTTTCCTTAGTGGATGGAAGAAGTCATGAGAAACACAGGAAGGTTATAAGTGATCTGGACCTCATTTTAAATTTCTGTGAAGGAGGTGGCAGAAAGGCATAATAACAATTTCAGCTGTAAGCACCATCAGTGCTTGTTCCTCATTGGGATGTGTGAGAGGATTTCTCTCACCATCACTTCTTTAGGAATTTTCCAAAGGGCTTTTTTGGGGGACATTTTCATGGGTTTGGACTTTCCCTCAGGCCTGCTAGTACTTCCCTCTTGGATATGGATGGTGTTATTTTATCTACAGACAGATTGGCACTTGGAGAACAAGTTCATCACTGGTGACAACAGGGATAGTAAGATAGATTTTTGAGGGGATGAAGGATGTCAGTGGAGGGTGGTTTTTAGTGGAGTTTTGACAGCCACTTTCAAAGCTTTTTCTTCTGTTAGTTTCGCACAAGCGCTGGGGGCTGCTGGCATTTGGAGTGACTCTGGGATTGGGATTGCTGGCCGTGATCATTCTGCTGATTCGTCGGGGTCTGCACAGGCTTCACAGAGGTAAGAAGCATGAGAGGGACTGAAGACTATGTGTGAAAGAAGTGAGCAGGAGGGAAGGCAGAGGAGGAAAAACAACTGGGAAATGGAAAAGCCTATAAATTTCCTTCTTGGACTACAACTCCCAGAATTCTCCAGCCAGTCTGGCCATATTTGCTGAAAGGTTTGGGGAGCTATAGCCTAAAGGGTCTTCAAAAGGAAGTTTGCCAAACTGCGGAGAAACTAACGATTCAGTGTTGTTTGTTGCAACAGAGAAAAGTGCTGTTAATTTTTAGCACAACAGCATGCTCTTTATTGTCTACAAATGGGATATACTTACAAGCACAGATAACACTATTAATATTTATAATGTTTAACCAAGTACAGTAGAGTCCCGGTTATCCGACCTGCGGTTATCCGACGCTCCGGATTAACCGACATCGCGGCTGCCTGGGGGCATGGCTGCAGGCATTTTCGCGCCCCCAGACATGCCCCCGACATGCCCCCAAAATGGTGGCTGCCACGGGGCTCCGTGTAATCCGACATTTCAGTTATCCAACCCTGCGCCCGCCGGTTTAGGTCGGATAACCAGGACTCTACTGTAATATAAGCAAAACAGATCCTTGCTCCCAGTGTACTTACAACTTTCATATCAACAGTGGGGAAGGATGACAAAGGATGACTGTTTGGTACTATGTACACATGTGCCTCAGTTGTTGTTGTTGTTTTAATTATTTATTTGTATCCCGCCTCTCCATATGGATCGAGGCAGCGAACAACTTACAAATAACATGTATTTCGAAACATTTCTATACATGCCCCCAACAAACTGGGTACTCATTTTACCGACCTGCAAAAGGATGGAAGGCTGAGTCAACCTTGGAGCCGGGCAGGATCGAACTCACAACCTTGTGGCTTGCAGTACTGGCATTTAACCACTGCGCCACCAGGGCTAATGAAGTAGATGCGTCCATGGGTATTACTTCTTTAACAGAAAATTTGGTACTAGAGGCAGAAATAACATGGAAAGAATAGAAATACGTTTTGCCACCACAAGAAGGGAGAGTGGTTCAACATATTTAAGAAACTTGGTATTCAAAACTGACAATGTGTGTGCATGAAATGAAACTACCAGGTCAGGTAAGTGTTAGAAATGCAGCAGTGCTTAGCACTGAATGTGACAGAGCCTGGGAGTGTGGCTGGCAGAGCAAGTAACAGGTGGTCACATAACCAGATTGGCTCTGTCACACTCGGTCTCTGTCAAGAATGCTTCAGAGTGGGCAGTAGCTATATGGCTAATTAGTTTGAGTGGCCCACGGTGTCCTCCTTGCTCTACTTACGCTGACCACTCTGTGACATAAACTGATACTCGCAGGAATATTTTTCTCCACCTCTTCTCTTCCCATCTCTTCCCTAGAATGCAGCTAGATTAGACTAGCACCCTGAGTAACTTCCCTGTCTTAGAATTGACTTCTTATAATAAAGCCTTTAGTTTGTTTCTTTAAGCCACTGCTGGTTTTTCTTCTACATTTGAATCTCTGTTCTGCTGCAGACATCCATTCTCTATCAGTAAGCCTCACTTAAGTAAACAAAAACATGTTGAACCTTCTAGAAGCTCCTTGAAAGTTTCCTCCAAAGTCTGTCCAGGGATGGCTTTTTCTTTCAGCAGCTACCACTTTTCTTATGATTTCCATTTTGGTGACCAAACTTATGGTATACTTCCTTAATGCAGTGGGGTAGTTTATCTGCTTTCCCCTTTTTCTGTCTGTTTTGCTGTTTGCACATGTTCAGTTAGGGGTTTTGGAGGCAGCTCTCTTTACTTGCCTTTTGTAGGTAGGTACACATAGCTACAGTAAGATCAGTTGGAGTAGAATCCCATCCTTACCTGATCAAACTTTGATTACATTTGTTACTGGAGACATACTGCTGCAACATGACACTAAAAATGTATGTTTCTCCAGTCCTGTGTCACCATCCTCCCAGTGCAGATGCTATTAAAACTTCCAGCTAAGGAAATAAAGAAGGCTGGGTTGGCATTAAAAGATTTTGTAAAAAGGAGCTTCTTTGTCAGAGGTTTTGTTTATTACAGTATTCCTGTGTTCTATTTCATTTGACAACAATGCCTAAAGGGTTAGAAAAGGTGGTGAAATATTTTAAAAAATCTTAAATTCTGATTGTTGTGATACCTTCTTGAGGCCAATAAAAGAGGCAGATAATGGCTGGCTTCCTATTCGTTAGTTGCAACTAGAGTCGACCCATTCAGTTGAGTGATCAGTCAACATGTGGGTAGATCCCATTGATTCAGTGGGTCTCTTCCAGTCCAGACTAACAAGAGGATTTAGGCGAATGTCTGTGCAAGCTTTGAAGACCATCTGGCCATTGAGCAGGAATGTTACAAGGAAGCAGGAATGTCACAAGGGAAGGTGGGGTGACTTTATTGTAAAGTGGTGTTTTGCTCTTATCCTTGTGTTTTAAAAAATGTGTGAATATGACGTGCCATGGCAGCAGTGGTTAGCTGCCTTTTTGTATCCCAAGGGTTGCATGCAACAGTGGGAGATGGGTTGGGGAGGGTAGGTTGCACAGAAAACTTCCAAGGCATTGTATGTGACCTGTGGCACTGCCCTGTATGACCTGGGGACTGTACAAGAAGCATTCTGGATGCCAAGATGGCTGCTCTTCATCCATTGGCTGAAACTACTTTCATCTCTTTTGTTCCCAGATATGCCCAGCAGACATCATTCCCACCCTATCCTGCTGATCTATTCTCCCGATTCAGAGGAACACAAGCAGTTGGTCTGTGCCTTTGCTGGATTGCTGCGCTCAGCCCTTGGCTGCCCCATTCTGTTGGACCTTTGGGAGCTGGCCCATGTCGGCCGACTAGGCATCATGGCCTGGATGTATGCCCAGCGAGAACTTGTAAGCCGGGAGCAGGGCCAAGTGCTGCTACTGTGGAGTGCAGGAACTGCTCACGCCTATGGACTATGGCATGGGAAGGCCAATGGAGATGGAGGAAAGGCACCAGAACCCCACGACCTTTTTGGGGCAGCAATGGCATGTTTGCAAGGTGAACTCCAGGGTGCTGCTGGCACTATACAGCAGAGTGACTGGGTAATAGCCTATTTCAGTAAACCGTGTGGCCAGAGGGACATTCCCGATGCTCTCCGTTTTCTTCCTCGCTATCGCCTGCCTCAGGAACTTCCAGGGCTGGTCAAGGTACTTCAGGGGCCTTCCAGCCCATTGCCCACCCGGTTCCATGCCAGTGCTAAGGTCTTGGCATGCCGCCTGCTCAAAGCTGAACGGAGGAAAGGTCCACAGAGCAAGCTGTATCATTCTTGGAGGACAACCACAAAAAGGCTTACAACAGCCTCCCTTGTTCCTCTCACTCATCCCAAACTGCACAGGCCAACCTGTACTTGAACGGATGCTAAGAGGTGTACCTCCCTGTAGGGGTGAGTGTGGGTTGTGAAACGGAGCTGCCTTAGGGGTTAATTCACAGGCGGGGCAGTTCACAGGGACAAAGGGGGCCTCAGACGTGTCTGCTCCGTCATGGAACCCAGAAATCTGTGGCATATTGGGCCTCTTAAATCCAGTGCTACAAAACAGAAGGGCTAAACTCAGCCAATTGTCTTCTGGGAAGAAGCAGGCAGAGGTGGTTCCGCCAGAAAGCTAGGCCTACCCTGATGTGACCATGGCAACTGTTGCTATGGAGATGATATTGCCATGCAAGTTAATGCTAGCAAAGTACAGGGCAAAGGAAAGTTCGGAAGGCCATTTCGTGGCCTTAGTCCTGAAAGAGGGGATGTGCAATATTAATGTTTTGTGTGTAATCAGGCACAGCTCATCTAATAGCCTCCAAGAGCTTGCTGCTTTGATAGGCAATAATGCCAATTATCCTGAAAGACAGCCCATCCATGGATTAGGAAGATGCTGTCATACAACCTAATCTGGATAATCAAACAGATGAAATTGTTATATTACTCACCAACAGGTCATCAAAACTATCAGTTCAGGGCTGTAGCCAAAAAAAAAGATAGAAGGGAAAGCATGCAGACAATATTATACACATTTGTATACTGAGAAATAACACAGTGAATTTACTCTAAACAGGCTACATGCATTTATATTCTGGATACCAGTCTGCCTAACTTCTAACTCTCCTTTTCAAACAAGAGCAAAACAAATATGTCACCAAGGGGTTTGACAGGAATTTTTATTGTGCTGTGTGTGATAAATATGGTTTATAACACAAATCCCACATCTGTTTTTATTTTTCTGTTTTGTTTGAAGTAAGTTTAAAAAAATGACTATTTAAAACAACACTCGTAGTACAAAGGTCAGTGTTGTGCGTAGTTTGTGCCCAGTGCCATTCTAATGTTCATCTGCAGTTCACGTGGAACTTGGTTATTTGTTACAAAACATGGTTTCCTGTAATCATACATTATTATTCAAACACATCTCTGTGCCTTAAAGGTAAATATGAAAACCTGCAGGCCTTGTTTTGAAAAGAACTCCAGTATAGAGGGACTCTGTGTGGCAAACCACTGTTTCATTTCTTCCAGTCATTCTTCTCTAAAATAGTATTGAAATAAGTGAAAATCGTTGTGTAAGATGGGAAAGGTCATAATCAAGAACATGCGAATAGTTATTATTCTAAATGTGGCTTAACGTCTCAGGTTTTCTTATACGTCCTTCCCCTATTTAAAATCTGAAACTCTGGAACAGCCTTCTTCAATTTAGTGCTATAGATGTATTGGACTTCAGCTATGCTGGATGAGAAGTTAAATGTCTAAGATATCTAAAAGCCATCAGGTTGAGGGAGGCTGCTGTGGAGCAATGTGTGTGGGTCTTTACAGTAAGATGCAGTATATACCTGTGGGTTCCTTTGGCCCTCACCTTTGGTTATGCTGATGGGAGCTGCAGCCCAGCAATGTTACCCACCCTTGCTGTAGGGCTTTGCAACTTGTACAACTAGGGCCATTTCCGCACTAGGCTGTTAATAGCGTATTATTCCACCTGCAACATCCCATGGAATCCTGGAGTTTGCAGTTTCGGGAGGGGCCAACCGGCCGCTCCCAAAACTGCAAATCCCAGGATTCCATAGGATGTTGCAAGTGGAATAATAGCGCTATAACAGTCTAGTGCGGAAATGGCCAAAGTGAACACAGCAATGTGAACACTGTTTGCGGGGCTCCAGTTAACCTCTCCACCTCCTTCCCTCTTTTTTGTTTTTGGATTTCCCTGGCTGAGCGCTGCAAACAGCCATGTTTGTCAGATACCTGACAGGCCACCCTACAAGACTGTAGAGCTGAATTTGACCTGGATGATGGGCATCCATGGGTTATAGCAGTGGTTTTCAACAGTTGTTGCTCCAGATATTTTGAACATCAATTCCTAAAGTTTGAGTCTGCATGACTAAGGTATGAGAGTTCCAGGAACTTGCAATTTTATCTATGTACTAAAACATGAGAACCACTGGGTTACAGCCTTAAAAATGAGCAACAATGTTCTGAGGGAGAGAAAGAACAGCCAGGTGCACATCCATCATGCTTAGGCACTCACTGGCTGCTGAGAGCTCCTCCCTCTAGATTCCAAATGGCCTCTTCAAGAGAAGAACAGCACATCTGTTCAACTTGATCCCCCATCCCACAGTCCTTGTGTGTCATGTCTTCTTTAGATTGCAAACCTGAGAGCAGGGAACCATCAAATGAATTATTTGTAAGCTGCTCTGGGGCATTTTGGGGAATAAATACATCAAATAAAAACACTCCTTGACTATAATCCTGTTGATTAATCCCAGTTCAAGATTGTTATTGTTGTTGTTTGCCTTTAAGTCATTTCCAACTTCTGACAACCCTGTGGTGAACCTGTCACAGGGTTTTCTTGGCAAGATTTGTTCAGAGAGGGGTTGCCTTTGTCTTCCTCCGGGGCTGAGAGAGTGTGACTTGCCCAAGGTCACCCAGGGGGTTTCCATGGCTGCATGGGGATTTGAATACTGGTCTCCAGAATCATAGTTCAGTGCTGAAACCACTACCCCACAATGGCTCTTGACCCAGTTCAAGTAGACACACTGAATTAATTATTGAATGTTGAATCAACACATAGTTGAATCCAATTGATACAATGGGGTCTGTCCAAATCAGGACTAAAATAGGATTACAACCTTTGTCAATTATGTCTCCCACTTGATTACCTTTGTAAACACACCTGGAAATCCATGAGGCCAAAAATAGTGGGGTAAGGAGGAGTATTTTGAATTGAAAAATGGCCAGCGGGGAAACAAAATGCATACTCCCTATTCCTGCTTCTTCCCTATTCAAATTGACCACCTCCCTGGAGGTCACATTTCAGTTTAATAAAATATGATATCAGTCTGCCCTTTAACATCATCTACATGTAATCTATCCAAATCACTCGTCTATAACAGCCTGCCAGGTGATGAAAGTGTATAACACAGGGACACATTGGCACCCACCCAAGGTAGAGAATGGAAAAATGATCCTGACCACTAGGAAAGATGACTGTCTTGTCAGACACTTATGTGTACATGGTGGTGAGTTAATACTTGATAAATGGCAATCCCTATTCATATGTAGATTTTAAATCTCTTGGGCACATTCTCTTTTCAGTTTATGTTCTGAAAAATACCAAACTTGTGATTTTTCCTCATGTCACACCAAAGTTAGGGACTTACAGGATTCCAGTGGATAGCATCATATTTTAGGTGATGGGCAATAGAAAAGTTATATGGGAAGCAGAGGTAAGATGTCGATGGACTGCAGATGTTGATGGACTGCAATTCCCATCAGGCAGCATGACCAGTGGTGGGAGGAGTTACAGTTCAGCAGCATATGGAGGGCCGTAATTTGCCTACCTTGATCTGTGGTGTTCAATCCCTGTTGCATTATACAATCAAGCAAGTATTCACACACTTCGTCCCTCTGATTATGAAAATGTATATATAAATTAGATCCAGACCAAGGCTAAATTAAACCTATTGGTGTTGAAGGCTGCAGTGATAGGAGATGGAATATTTTTTGCATCTGTTTTTAATTTATGTTAAATATTTGTACACAGAAATCTCCAGGAAGGTAAATCTGTCCCCAACTACAGCCACCTCTCTGGCTTATGCCAAATAAAATGTGTTCTTCTTTAAGGTACCATAACACAAATCTTGTGTGTGTGTGAGAGAGAGAGAACCTAAGTTTGTGTATTAAAAACTCCCGATATTTATTGTAAGCCTTTGGAATGTAGCAGGTTGCCACTGGAAATAAATATTACTAGTGGAGTACATGGCTAACATCTGAGTCATATGTTTAGCAATCATCATGCTTATAGCTCAGATGAGTTTTCAACAATACTGGTTTTGTGACACTGGAGGGTGTGGTGATACCTGCAGCCTGGCGCCACTCTTTCCGGCTTGCCTTTCTTGATTTAGGACAAGCAGAGGCACGCAAGTGCAAGAGAAAAAAACTGTGCTTAAATACCTGTGTCTTTAGTGTTGTATTCTATCAGTGCATCTGAGGAAGTGGATTGATTGATGTAAGCGTGTTCTAAAAGAAATTAGATGATCTTGAAAGGTGTGGATAGATTCTTCCCCCATCCATCCCATTTCCCCCTTTCTGTGCTGAAACAGACTAATATGCCTATATCTCCAAAAACTGCAAGTGGGAGAGAGTGACAGAAAGAGGTGAAGAACTAGCATGAACTAGCAGCAGTTGAGGGGACTTGTCCTGCTCTTCACTAAACTATCCTGGTTCTTTCCCCACCTATACAAGTGATTACTAATAGTGAAGAGTGTGGTAGGTGGGAGCCAACCTGAATAGGATGATGGAACAGATGGCTTCTAAGGCTATGTTTTTATAACTCTTTTTTCCCCCAGTATGTTATCAGATCCAGTCTTATAGTGGGGGCAAAATTAAAGGTATTTATAACTGTTCTTTAATAAGGGTGAATAGTGTGCCAGATGTTGGAAACAGCTCTCCTGAAAGCTGAACTGATAAACTCTTATCATCAACTTACTAATAACTCTATAAGAGAAGTTATAAATTTGTTAAATTTTACAAATCATTAACAGACAAAATAAACAGACTAGCCTTGGGTGGCATTGCCAAGTGAACTGATGGTGGAGATGGGCATTGACCTGGTAGATCACTGAAGTTACTTTAAACCTGTAATCAGTTATTGCTGTAACTCCAAAGCCCAGTTTGCTCCTCTGGTACCTAGCATTCTCTCCTCCCAATTACTTTGCTGCCTCAGCACCTAAAACAGAACAGAAGGAAAATCATGAGGCAGGACCTCGATCATACATCATTTAATAAATATAATTTAATAAATATAGAGTATAAAGGTCAATTTAAAATAAAGGTCAATGTAAAGGTTACCACAAAAGGAGTGAAGTTATTATCCTCATTAAGTTAACAAGTGCACTGTAACTTAATTATACCTTACCTCTTGCAAATGAAAACTTTATTTCAAATAACTAGATATTTGTATCCACTTACTTCCACGCTCTAATGAATTCCTACACTATCCACTGGTCCATGCTAGTTCTTAGAGCCATCTGGTTTTTTTAATGACACCTGAAGGAGGTCTAAAGACACGGAGGAGATGTTCCCTCTGAAATCACTTCAACATACAAAGATACCTTATACTGAATTAGACCGTTGGTTCATCTGGTCTGATATTGTCAACTCTGACTGGCAGCAGTGGCTCTACAGGGTTTTTTTCACTCGCTCTACCTGGAAAACCCTTGTATTACTTTGTAATCTCCCATTCAACCAGGCCTGAAACTGCTGAACTTCCAAAACTGGATGAGATCAGGTGTCTTTATGGTAGTATGCTGATAAAATGCCTTCCAAGAAAAACGTTTGCTGATTGATGACTCAGTCGTCATCATCTTCATCATTGTCATTGTTGTCATTATTATCTACACTGGAACTCTTCTGTTTATGACAGCATGGGGTCATAAGGAACTCAAGTGCATGATTCAGTTTGCTTCAGCCAGGTGAGGCCATATTCTTTCAGTAACTAACTGAAATCGTTGTTCTGCTTTGCATGATAATCTGTTGGACTTTAATCTATGTCTTGGAGATTGTGTACATAAAGATGTGCAGCTCTTCATTTTTTTGGTTTGGAGGGTTATGGGGTCTGTTGTGAAAATATATCCCCAGCCATCCCTATAGGGACTTCTCGGTCGTTTCTCTTTGTCCAGTGACCAGTGTCCAGTGTTGTCCTAATGATATTTCAGTCAGTCCTTTTACCAGCATCTGACTACATCATCTGGAGTCCTGTCATCAGATAATATATAAGAAGAGAAGCCTGAGAAGTAGCATGAGAGTCACTTTGAAATATCTGAAGGACTATCACATGGAAGATGGAGCAAGTTTAATTTTGGCTGTTCCAGAGAGTAGGACTTGAACCAATTAATTCAGATACTGTGAAAGGAGATTCCAACTAAACAGTAGAGAGCACTTCCTGACAGTGACAGCTTTTCACAGTGAAATGGACTGCCTTGGACAGTGTTGTAGAGTGTAATGGAGTTCTTCCATGGTCGTTGAGTTCCTTTTTTATTTTAAACACAAGTTGGATGCCTGTTTGTCATAGTTTAGCTGTGGATTTATGCATTGGAATGGATCAGACCAGATGATCTTTGGAATCATGTCTATCTTTACAATCCAGTCAACCCAAAAGGTGTTCACCAATGGCTCCTCTTCATCCTGGACAGAAGCCACAGAGTTCTGTCCTGGGCCCAGTCTTATTTAGCATTTTTATAAATGACTTTGATGATGGGATAGAGGGCATTCTTTACAGATGACACCAAATTAGATGAGGTAGCTAATACCCTAGGGGACAGGATCAGAATTTAAAATAACAATAGATTAGAGAGCTGGGCCAAAACTGACAAAATGAATTTCAACAGGGAGAAATATAAGCTACTACACTAGGTAGAAAAAATGAAGCGCACAGATATAGGCAGGGTGATACTTGGCTTGACCACAGTACATGTGAAAGGGTTCTAGGAATCTTACTAGACCACAAGCTGAACATGAGCCATCAGTGTGATTCTAGGCTGCATCAATAGGAGTATAGTGTCTAGACTGAGGGAAGGAACAGTACCATTCTATTCTAATATAGTCAGATCCCATTTGGAATACTGTGTCCAGTTCTGGGCACCATAGTTCAAGAAGGATATTGACAAGCTGGAATGTGTCCAGAGGAGGGTGACCAAAATGGGAGAAAGCTTGGAAACCATGTCATATGAAGAGTGGCTTAGGGAGCTGGGTAGGTTTAGCCTGGAGAAGAATAAAAGGAGACATAATAAATATTTGAAAGGATGTCATGCTTAAATGTTTGAAAGGATACAGTAAGCTTGTTTGCTGCTGCTCCAGAGACTAGGACATGGAAAGTATGGCTTCAGACTACATGAAAAGAGATTCCACCTAAACATTTGGAAGAACATTCTGATGGTAATTGTTCAACAGTGGAATACACTTGTTGAGAATGTGGTGGAGTCTCCTTATTTAGAAGTTTTTTAAACAGAGGCTGGATGGCTATCTGTTGGGAGTGCTTTGATTGTGTATTCCTGCATGGTTGGGGTTGGACTAGATGGCCCTTGTAGTCTCTTCCAGCTCTATGTAATTGTGTAATTCTATAATAACAGTTGCAGAATGGCTCAGTCAATAGCACTCAATCATAATTGGGGGAGAAGGAAATTGATGTAAGGTGGGGTAAAAGTTCTGAAATAAAACAATGTTTGAAACTCATACAGAAATATTATCAGAGGGATGAGAACTGTGTGGCTTTCCAGATGTTGTTGCCTACATCTCCCAGATACCCTAACTGGCTCAAGAACATCTGGAGGACTATGTTATTTCTCCTCTGTCTTTATTGTCATGGTTTACCAACAACCATCAGTCAAGACATTACTCTGCCATTAGGGAAGATTTTGTTGGGTAATAATTGGATAAGCAATTATTAGTAATTTAACTTGTTCTTGCTCCCAGGGGTGGAATTTTCTGCCTCAGCTTTGACCAGCTTTGTGTACTATGCACACTGCAGGTAGAGAGTTATGATGGGAGATGGATTTACCAGCACCAAATCCTCCTTGGAACCACTACTCTCTGGACAAAAAGTGTCCCAGAGGCAAGGATAACATAGCAGAGTTTTCCAAAACAGCGACAAGCATGTGTAGCAGAGTACAACTACAGCATCAGCTCTGACCTCTCTACCCACTGGTTAGTAAGCTCACGGTCACAGAGTTTGTCATCCAAAATACCTGGAGGCTTTAATCTTCAAAGTTGCAGTATATACCTCTGTACACAGGATATACAGATCCACAGGCAGAGATTCAGCATCAGAGTTTCAGGAGCAGAGTGACGGGATGCAGAGATTCGGGATGCAAAGAGAGAGTAAGCATTCCATCTCCTCTTTTATACACACCTGCTTCCATGTCATCACTCAGGGCCCTTGGCTGATGCAACCCCTTGTCATGATTTCACTATCATGACTCAGCCCTTTACTCCATAGTCCCTTAGGGAATGAGTCATACTTTGCCCAGTCATTCCCCAGGTGTGCCATTGCCATGCTCATCAAATGTATTTTCAACTGAGGCAAATGTCACCACATTTTTAATCCACAAGTTAACAGCATACCTTAGGTCAATCCTGACAGTAGCTACCTCTGGTCTTCAAGGTAGGAGAAAAGAAGGATCTTGTTCAGAAAAATCTTTCAGTAGTACTTTGAAAAAGAAAAGTGTACTCCTGTGCTACATGAGCACACAGGGTAGCATCTGAAGAAACAAGAAACATTTCAATAAAATCAATTCAGTGTAGGGCCACTGAGTTCAAGCAACAGATCAGATTATAGTGTCATTGATCAAGTTTCATAAAAACAGGCATGCTGAATCACACCCAAAGGCCTATCCGTTCTAGCATTTTGGTTCCACTGTGACCAGCCAAATGCCTTTAGGAAATTCCCAAACTAGAAATGAACACAACAGTACCGTTCCAGTCATGTCTCCCAGGAACAGCTTACACAGAGGCATGCGTCCTCTGGTAGTGAGGGTAATATATAGCTATCAAGATGAGTAGTAGCCACTGAAAGACCTATCTGCCACGAATATGTGTTATTTCTAATGCTAATTCCAATAACATAGGCATTGCCTTCAGAAAAAAACAATGGAAAGGTGGGACAGGATGAAGTGAAAGAAGGTGCAACTACCAATGAATAAGAATACATAAAACTACATTCCTATCATTCTATTTTCAGCTCTGGAACAGCAACTTCAAAATGCTCAATACATTCCCGTTAGAGCGAGATGGGGAGGAAACTGGGATGAGTATTTATGTGGTGTTCTTCTAACAAGTATTATATTAATAAACTTTTCTGTGTTAACAAATGCATTCCCTGTTTGAGTGCCTCCCACTGGTATATTTTGGTTAATCATTGACTATAAAACTTTCTTCGAAGCACTTTGGAAGGGTGTTTCTGAGCGACGTCTCTTCCATTTTGGCATTGGCTCCTTGTCATGTTTGCTCAGTCCCTTAAATTGGCTTGGCTCTCACCAAAACTAAAGAGAGTTTTGAGGTGGGGGCCACTTGACCTATAAAGGTATAAATGAATGCAGCAGTGTTGTAATAGGTAAGAAGACAAACGTAAACAAGAGACAGAGCCCTGTAAACTTTAAAGGCCCAACAGGCTCTTGTGCCAGTACTGAATGTTCTGAGATACGCTGAAAAATCAGATTTGCTCAGTTGTCATTAAAGAAAACCTTCAGGAGCTAAACTTGGCTGTCAAGGGTTGTTTCCAGTCAGCTCCTCAGCCTTGTGGGCTTCCCTTAAGCTGGATTCTTGGCATCAGGCCCAGGCTGTCCCGACTGTCCCGCCTTCCAAGGCCCACTTCCAGTTCCTGCTACGCCCTCCTCTTTTCCTTTACTCCTCTTTGACGCAATCATTCTTCTAATAGAAAAAAAAAGGGGAGGAGGAATATTGACTCAGAGCAGAGGCCAGCAAATTAGTTGGAGAGAAGTAATGTCCTCTTCGGTACTGACATCGCAGAGTCTTCTTGCTCCTGCCCTTTGGGAAAGAAACTTTCCGTAGCCCCTCTGTCAGGTTGGATGCTGAGCCCTGGCACGTGGCCCAGTTGCCAAGCCCTGAACTGCTTCCTTCAGCGTGGAAGTTTGTTGGAAAAATCCCAACTCCCTCGAGGAGCAAAACAAGGAAGCATGTGCAACCTGCTGGCTGGCTGGGCTCTCCAGGCAGAACTTCATTTACTCTGCAGTTTCTGAGATGGAGGGGAAGTGTTTCCATCATTGCAATGACTGTTTGATGATGGTGTAGAGGCACTGCTCAGCTCCCCAAGGACTCCAGAGATGTGGAAATTGGCTCAGGCACTGATCCTACTGCACCTACATTCTGCCTGCCTTCAGCCTGACGCTTTTCTGGACACTGTCAGCTGCTCCAAGGTAGGTGCGCAAGCAGGATCTCTTGCCAGGGTCAGATCATCAGTTCTGTAGGCTCCAATCAGACAACTCTCTTTTCTGTTCAATCTTTGTACCTCTTTACTGGTCCAGTTGTGAGCATGATTGTAAGCTGCTCTTGGTCCTGAAAACTTACTGGGTGGCCTTGAGCAAGTCATACTCTCTCAGCCTCAGAGGAAGGCAATGGCAAACCTCTTCTGAACAAATCTTGCCAAGAAAACCACATAATAGGGTCGCCTTAGGGTCACTAGAAGTTGGAAATGATTTGAAGGCAAATAACAAGAACTGTTGTTCATAGATTTTGTCATAGGTTTGTTTTGTTTGTATGTCCATTTATGCCACAAGCTCACCCCAGGATTTTAGTATTGTGACTGTTCAATACCTCCCACAGATTGCCTTTCAGATGCAGGGTATGAAAAGCTGAAATCTACTGTCTGTCTAACATACCTGTCACAGGTCAGATTTCAAGCCATGGCAGCTCTGAGAAAGGATGGCATTTGTCAAGAAGGAAAGTAATGGCGCTTGGCCCGGATAAAATGACCTCTCATAGAAATATCACCAATAGCCGAAGCAGGCTGATCGAAAATGATGGAAAATCATATAGAGTATAATTTACTATGAACTATTAACTTGTGAAGCACCTTCAGAGTTACAATGGCAAAATGAATTACTCTGACATATTTACTGTAAAGCAGGGATTCACAGCTGTAGCCCTCCAAGTGTTACTGGATGGCAACTCCCATCATCCCTCACTGGCTAGGGTTTATGGCATCCCCTTCAATTTTTCACAGATGAAAACTGGGACGTGTGTGGCTAAGCGATATCGGAGTGTAGTCAAGATGGCAAAAGCTATTAATGAAGACGAACACACAAGCTAGGAGAGGCTGCAGCAGTTTGCTTTTGCCTGAGTCTACAGGGAAACGCTAGATTCTGTCTCCATCTTTCCTTTCCTCTCCTCTCCCCCTGCTTTTGTACTTTGAGTGAACACAGTTGCAGCAATTGAGGGTAAACTGAAGACAAAGGGGGAAAGTGGAAGGAGGAGAGAGAAACTGGGACATTTTAAAGCAGCTGAAAATGTAGGATGACAGAGGATCAATCAGAATGGTCCCTGCTAAATTGGGAGAGTTGGAGGGTATGTTATGGGAGTTGCAGTCCAGGTTTGGAGAGTTACACTGGTGTAAAGGGTGACCAAAAGCAACTGAGATGTCTTCACTTTAATAGTTCTCTAAACTTTTTCCACCCTGTATAACAAACTTAACCTGCTAAAATTGCTTTTGCTGAACAATGAATGAAGGTGCACCGTAGCAATGTTTTACATTTGCTTCTGATCACCTTATATGTGAATAATAGAAAGGTGGCATTTCCCTAGATCCTTCAGTGAGTGCTTGAAAATGGAGTTTGTGATTAACTATCAAATGTGAGGAGTATGTGGATCCTTTTCGTGCATCCATGTGCTAAAAAGAGCCTATCCAAATTTTCTGGCCTACAGCTTGCTGTAGCTCTATCCAGTAGAGTCTAGTGCTGAAAATCTATGGAAGCATCAGTCTAAAAAGTCTGATAGGCCATGGTTACCCAGCCCTAAAGGTGAAAAAAAATGGGAAGGTCTCTCCAAAACAACTCCCTGTTACAGGTCCTGCTTGCTCGAAATGCGATTGTGGTATTCAAATATGGGTGTGACTTTTTTCTTTGTGTGATATGGATCACGGACTCTTGCAGGGAGAGGATAACGTACACAGGCCACCTACTGACACCTCTATCTGCACATGTATATCTGCCTCCAAGCCGTAGGCAAAGTGTAACACACACACACAGCCTACCCGTTGGAACTATGATCTCTAACATCATCTTTTGCTTATGGGTTGGCTCATGAAAGCAGGCGTGCTGAGATGCAAAAAGATGTGTCAGGTAGTCCATATATCCAGCTTCCCCTTTAAATTGTGCTATCAAAGCATTAATATTGCATATTGCTTGAAAATGTCACTTGTATAAACCCGTATAAGTTAGCTGCTCCTGCTACAATTCCATACCTTCTCATTATTTCAATACAACAGAGACGACCCTGATAAATCCTCTATCATCTCATTTTTCAGCTGCTTTTAAGATGTCTCAGTTTCTCTTTCCTTCTCCCACTTTTCCTCTTTGTCTTCAACTTACTTCCTGTGGTGTAAACTAAGTTCAAAGTGCAAATGCAGCTTAAACTTGATTAATGGGGGTGAGGAGAGGAGTGTTAGGAGTGGACTTTTACTCTTCCTAGTAAACTCAGACAAATTCAAACTGCTGCAGCCTCTCCTAGAGCATGTGTTCTTTGTTAATAACTTTCTCCATCTTAGTCACACTCTGGTGTTGCTCAGCCACACATGTCTCAATTTCCATCTGTGAAATGTTGTAAGGTTTGCAGTTCCAGTAATTCCCCAATCAGCTGGTACATTCCCAGACTAATAGTGAAAATGACGCTGGTTTCACATAACAAAATAGTGTTTGGGGCTCTACAATAAAATAAAATAAAAAATAAAATAAAATAAATTAAATATAAAATATAAAATAAAATAAAATAAAATACCTAGTGTGTCAAATTAACATTGGTTCAAATATATGAATTTTCTTGTGTTTTTACCACCTTTTGGAGAGAGGGGCCTTAGGGGAATCCCCCTTGCTACCTTTTTGGTCAGCCACAACAGGGGTCAGTTTCAGAAAGGGTAAATTGGGCTACTTCCCCCACCCCTCCCCACCTCACCCCTGTGTGCCCCGTATGGCCTGTACCTAGCGTAGAGGCTGCTGTGGAAAGGAAGGAGTGTTGAGTGACTGCTAAAAGAGGCCGAGGAGGCCCCACCAGTTCCAAGTATTACCGTAGCAGGGTCACTTGGGCTGCTCTTTATGCCCAGGAGTTTTTGTGACCAGGGAGACGGCAGGTGCCAACCCCTCTCAAATAATAAGTGGTGGTGTCAGTGCCAAGCTAAGAGAAGGAGCTAGTTAGGCTGTGCCAGTAGAGGCGGCTGCCCTTTCGACCCACACAGCCTTGGTGTGTGTATGTGTGTGCTTCCAAACAGCAGTTCTGACTTTACAAAAATCAAGTCGATATTCTTCACTACTAGTTATCCCCATGCCACAAAAAGCTCCACCTTCTAAGGCAGCGGTTCTCAACCTGTGGGTCGCGGCCCCTTTGGGGGTCGAATGACCCTTTCACGGAGGTCACCTAAGACCATCGGAAAATACATATTTCCGATGGTCTTAGACTCCATTCCCTCCTCGATTGTGGTGCGCAAGTGCGAGGCATGCGCTCGCGTCCTCCTGCCCCCTGTTCAGAAGGGACTGAAATCACTCGCCTTCTCCGCTACCGGGAGAACCTCTTGTCTGATGGTCCAGCTTGGGGGGGGTGTGGCAGCAGCACAGGGGGCAGGTCCCCTCCTCGCCACGGCCCCGCCCCCGCTGTGGGAGGGCCGGGGGGCCTCAAGGTGGTGCTTTTCTGGGGGGGCGAGCTGCGCGCGGCGCAAAAGACAAAGACGCTGGGATTCCTCTCCCCCCGGCCAGGGTCGACACTGTGGAAACTTTTCCCACACTGCCCCCCCCAGCGGAAATGAGAGCAAAGCAGAAGCAGCGCCCAGGGGGGTTCTCGGAGTTTTTCCTGGTGGAGACGCGCAGCTCCTCTTTCCCTCCCTGCCCGCCCCTCCCCGTTCCTGGCCTTTGCCCTGGGGGGGGAGGCATTGTAAATAATAAATAAATAATTTTATGGTTGGGGGTCACCACAACATGAGGAACTGTATTAAAGGGTCGCGGCATTAGGGAGGTTGAGAACCACTGATGTAAGGGGTCAAAGGGCTGATAAAGACTTGAGAGCAGAGCTCTAAAGAACAAGATACTTCCACTGTTCCATGGTCTTTTTAAGATTAAAGTCCAGAAGATCTTGAGCCTAGTAGGAAGATACTGTGAGAAGAGCAGAAGGGAATGATTTAAGTTTAGAGCAGAAGCTAGGAGGAGCAGTCGGGCCTTCATGGGTGTAGCTATGGGAGGGCAAAAAAAAAAAAGGGTGTCCCCTCAATTAAAAATCTGACCTGCAAATTAGCAGCATTGCAGTAATTTAAAACTTCAGTTGAGCAATTAGTAATACAACTTAGGCATTCAACAAAAAGGGCAGACAATGTTGCCGTGCTGTGTTCACGTTCCCTTTGTATTCTGCACACCCTTCAACTGTCTCCCATTTGCAGGGACAGTCCTGATCAATCCTCACTTTTTCAGCTTTTTAAAAAATGTCCCCCTTTCTCTCTCTCCCTTCCACTTTCTCCCTTTGTCCTTAACTTACCTTAATTGTAGCGAGTTGAGTTCAAAATGCAAAAGTAGTTTGCAATCAGACTCTTTCCACACTACACCGTTATAGTGCTATTAAACCACTTTCAACATCCTGTGGAATCCTGGGATTTGCAGTTTAGGGAAGGGCATTTAGGATTCTCAGACAGAGAACTCCACAGTAAACTACAAACCCCAGAACTCCACAGGAGGTTGAAAGTGGAATAACAGCACTATAGCAGTGTAGTGCGGAAATGGCCTCAGTTAGCTCAGCAGAGGGGAGAAGAGAAGAAAGGACAGAGGGAGGGCAGAATCTCATCTGCAAAATGCTGGCAGATATGGTTCTAGGTAAAAACAGTTTTCAATATCTCACTCCATGAAATGCCAGATATGTGTGGACTGAAGGAAAACTTGAGGTGTGAAAATCGTCTTTGGAAAGGCAGTGCTCTCATTTTGCCCCCCAGGTAGCTACAATCCTTTTCTGCTCTATCCTTTAAGAAGCCAGCTCAATGAAATTGTTGTATCTCTTTACATCAGATTTTGCTCTGTGCTCTGAAAGGATGTGATAAAACTCTTTCTGTTTCCCAAACTCCCAAACTATTGCTTTCTGTTCAGACAGGTTTAAATATCTTCCCCCTAAATTTGTGAAATTGCTTCCTGTTGTTGTGTGCCTTCACGTCATTTCAACGTATGATGACCCTTAGGCAAACCTATCATGGGGTTTTCCTGTCAAGATTAGTTCAGAGAAGGTTTGCTATTGCCTCCTTCTGAAGCTGAGAGAGCATGACTTGCCCAAAGTCACCCAGTGGGTTTCTATGGCTGAATGGGGATTTGAACCCTGGCCTCCCAGAGTTCAAGTCCAAAACTCAAACCACTGCACCCTACCTCCTCCTCTTCTATTTTTCCCAGTGTCAAAATTTAGAGTACAAGTCCTGTGTCCATGGATTATTATTCTTGGGCAGTTTTAAGACTCATTCTGTCTCCTCCAGTGTTTTCTTTTGTTTTAAAACTGGGCTTAGACGAGGCAGTCCTTCCAACAGAAGATGCCTTCAAATCAACTATAGTAGCTCCCCCCTAACTATGAGCCTTTCCGCACTACACTGTTATAGTGCTATTATTCCACTTTCAACCTCCTGTGGAATTCTGGGGTTTGTAGTTTACTGAGGCCAAAGAGCTCTCTAGCTGATAATTCTAAATGCCCCTCCCTGAACTGCAAATCCCAGGATTCCATAGGATGTTGAAAGTGGAATAATGGCACTATAACAGTGTGGTGCGGAAAAGCCCTGTTTGACTGGTATCTACAGTTCCAGTTATCCATGATCCACTCTGCTAGAAGTACAGCAACGGTTAGCAGCAACTGAAGGGTTAAAGAATGCCTTAGAGTGGCCAGCAGTATTAGGGTCAGATAGTGTCTTCCCTTCTTGGACCATCTCCGCACTACTCTCTTATAGCGCGATGATTCCACTTTCAACATCCTATGGAATCCTGGGGTTGCAGTTTCAGGAGGGGCCAGCCAGCCCCTCCCTAAACTGCAAACCCCAGGATTCCATAGGACGTTGCAAGTGCAATAATTGCGCTATAAGAGTGTAGTGCTTGCTGACCCTTTTGCAATGTAAACTGATATACCTAGAGATGTTTTCTCTGCCTCTTCTCTTTTTCAGCAATTCCCTAGAATGAAGCTAGATTAGATTAGCCCTCTGAGTAACTTTCCTATCTTAGAATGGAGTTCCTAGCGCCTTTAGTTTGTTTCTCCAAGCCATTGGTATCTTCCTTCTTAATCAGGGTCTCTGCCTGCTGCACTTCATCATGCTCAGAGGCCATGGCTGCTTCTGCCAGCTGGGGTCTTTACTCTGCACAGCAAGCCAAGAGAGGGGCACATAGTGGGCACAGCTGGACTTCCCATGCCTCAGCCAAGGAAGAGACAGACCTTCCTCAGCCGAGAGAGGCATTTGACGCCTAGCTCTGTGAAACCATGCACATCTCTTGGCCAAGGAAGGGGATGGATGCTCCTTTCACCGCCATGAGAGATATGTGAAACCTGGCTCCACAAAGCCGTGCGCCTCTCTCAGCCAAATAAGACGCTCCTTCCTTGGAGAAGAAAAGCATGTGAAGCCTGGCATATTATCTTCCTTTTTCGCTACCTACTTTAAGTCTCAGAATATATCACTTGTGGATGTAGGGGACCTATTGCATTGTCATCTCTGATGCAGGCTGTTAGGCCATCTCTAGAGAGGAGTGTTCAGCCTGAATTGTCACAGCAAAAAGTACAGCAAAAATATTATTATTTAGTACTAGTGTATATACCCGGTGTTGCCCGAGATTTTATTTTCTCATAGGTAATACTTGTTAGAAAGATTTGAGATTCTTTGTCTCTAATTCCTCAAACTGTCCTGACCAATACCTGTAACTTTTCCCTATATTCCCCAATCCAAATTGTATTCAGAGTTATTAATATACAGAGTTAGGGTTCCTGAGGGAATACACTGCCCTCCTCTTTGCTCCTAGGCCTCATCTCTGTAGTAACTGGCCTATTCAAGACAGACATAGTTGACTGAGGCCAAAGAGCTCTCTGGCTGAGAATTCTAAAGCCCTTCCCTAAACTGCAGACCCCAGGATTACATAGGATCTTCTTAGGCAGCCAATCATATGACGTCTTCGCCTGACATAGACAAACAAACTTTGACTTTTATATATTAGATGAATACCCCATGCCCTCTGACCATAGAGTACCCAACAATGACTTACGTCAAAGAGTAGAATACCAACAGTTGGAAAAAAAAAGTTTAAAAACCCAATCAATATCTCTAGAAAAATAGAGGTTAAACACAATCAACTTTAAGTGCAGCAAGAAAAGAATAGTTTGAATCAACAGCAGATGGGAAACATTTAAAGCCTGTCAATATAATGATGCTGTTAGATTCTCTCCCAGATTTGTGTGCTTTGTTTTCTGATGTGTCATACAAATTTCTGTCCCAAATACTGCTGTTTCTGGAACAAAGTGCTCGTGTTAGCATGTGTCACTCACTCTGGCCTCAATTTTTTTCTTCGCAATAACTCTTTAAAGTAGAGTAAAATCTGGAAGTAATATCTATCCCAAAGTCAGCACGCAAACTTTGTGGTTGAGTGAGGATTTTAATCTGGAGTCTCTTTCATGCTACACAGTTCTAACACTTTGATATCTCTTTTAGTGCAGAATCCTGGGGTTTGTAGTTTGGTGGAGGCATTATAGTTCTCTGGCCAAGAATTTTAAATATCTCACAGAACTAGAAATCCCAGGATTCCATAGGATAGAACCTAGAATGGAACCATGAAAGCTAAAGTGGTACCAAAGTGCTATAACTATCTAGTGTGAATGAGATCTGGGTATTGGAAGAACCTGGCTGGTGGAGACTATGGAGTTTTCTGTTAAAAAAGTAACATTTCAAACCTTTTTAAAAAGAAATATGTCCTGTTCTAGGTGCAGATTTGGTACATGGAAGGAACTGACACACACACACAGTTGAGAATAATTAGAGATGGTTTTGTTTCTTTAATCTCAACCTGCCTAGGTGTGTTGAAAGTAGAAACTGGTATGGTGGTGGAAAAGGGGCTTGTGCTTGACAGAAACTTTACTAGCTCTTTGAACCTTCTTTATCCTTCTACAGGGCCTGAGCTGCCGGCTCCTGGGTAAGTGTACACTCTGTTTTGTTTTTTCCACGGATACACTCACATCACTATACCCACAGTTAAATAAAATGTGTCATGTATCTGGCATGCCTTGAATCCAGTCAGGATTATGTTGCTATGTAAGCTTTTTGACTGTTTGCTGTTGCTTCTTTTTTTTTTCCTTTAAATATACCATAGATAAAGGGCTTTGCCTTTCAGCAATAATAAACACACCCATGAGTGACCAATGCAAAAAAGGAGGTGACACCAAGTTACAAAAATAAGTCAACGATATCTCTGGCACTACTGGTATTCCTGGAAAAGAGTGGAGAATTGGAGATCAGGATGGGAACAAAAAGAAAAAAGCCCTGTTTATGAATGGTCTTTTAGTTTTCACCTCCGCATTCCATACTTAGATTCAGCAAAAGCACCTCCTCAGACCAGCATTGTCAAAGAAACCCAGCAAAGCACTCATCTTAGGTGTGAGGTTCTATGAAATAGCTGCAAGGTGTTACAGGAATGGACTATACACTTGCCCTACTCCAAGGCAGGTTTGTTCTCTAAGCTACCTTGCTGGTTTCAAGTACAGTGGAAGACACTGTTCCATTACTAGTCCAGTCAGGTTTTCTACACGGAACATGAGGGGGTGCCATCTTGTTCTTCATCCTGAGGATTTGCTACTCCTCACCAGCAGAATTCCAGACAATACATTGTGGTTTTCACACATCCTCAGCTTGGGGAATTGTGCTTCACAATGATAGGAAGAATGAAAGGGATCAAAAACTGACATCACTGTGAACACTTGGTTGCCACAAAGCAACAACATCACTTTTTTCAGTGTTTTGACTATTGTAAGATATGGTCTTTGGATTCATCAGCGTTGGTTCTTTTCTATCAAATCCTTGGAATAATTTGTGAGATTTTCCTTGCTGAGGTGGGTAGCTATGGAGAGATGTGGAAGGTGCATGGTTATGATGGTGGCCTTCTTTAATATATCTTCTCCCAGGATTCAATAATTGCAAGGCTTCCTAAGGGGTTGTAAGGTTTAAATGCCAGGGCTTTCTGATGAGCAGGAACAATGTTATCCTCTGCCACCTCCTTCAGGAGTCCCTGTTCTTTCTGAACTTAGGAAATTTATTTCCTAGCAACAATATACAGGTGCAAACTATCCTACTTGCAGAACCTTGGAAAGTTACTTTTTTGGCCTATGAATCCCTGAATTTCCTAGCCTGCATGGCCACTTGGAGTTCTGGGCAGTGCAGTGCAAAAATGTTGCTTTTCCAAGGTCTGCACCTTTGTAATGGAAAACATTGTGAGATGACTGGGTCCTGGATAAGTTGGTAGTTAAGAAGATTAGCTTTATTGGATAATTGTTTTTAGTGGTGATGGAAATAGCTGGAAAACTACTGTGTTGATGTGGATCAACATAACTGCTGGTATTTTGGGGACCCTCCTGGGAGGAGGGTATGACTATAGGAAATGCCAAGATGACCAGCACTTGCTTGTCAGAATTTACCACTGTGTCACTGTCCTTAGTCAGCTCCATAAACCCAGCTGTAAGGCTAAAAGATTCATAGAATAACTATATGTTCTTTTTTTTTCTGTCTCTTGCCTCTTAGAAGAGGATGTGCTGTGCATACGTGGGGAGACAGTGCCAGATCCAGAAATTAGTCCCATATTGGTGCTGACGGAGATGACAATGAAGAACAAACTTCGATGCCGGGAGCTTCAAGACTGTCTCCCCTGTGTGCAGGTGATGCTACGCCTTGGCCTGCTGGGTGAGAAAGATGGTGCAGGAGTTAGTGCTTGAAAGTTTCATCTTGGTTGGCTGCTGCCACCTGTCTCATGACCTGGGTTTGACTGCTGGCTGCAGTATGTCTCCCTGCCACTTTAGGTCAAGCTTATAGGTCTACAGGAGGACTTATGGTATAAGTACCATACGCAGACCTCTGCCCAGTTTCTTGTCAACATTGGACTGGTTTCAAACCCTGCCCACCCTTCACACTGTGCCCACTTTCACTCCACTTCCCTGAGTTCTGGCCCTACCCAGAGAAGTGGGTATCTTGGAGTACCAGAAGCTGTGTGCTGTATTTCAGAGGAAGGAGCTAGCCAAACCACACAAGTATTCCTTGTCCAAGGCCATTTCTGCACTACACTGTTCTAGTGCCATTATTCCACTTTCAACATCCTCTGGAATTCTGGGGTTTGTAGTTTCCTGAGGCCAAAGAGCTCTCTGACTGAGAATTCTAAAGGCCCTTCCCTAAACTGCAAACCCCAGGATTCCATAGGAAGTTGAAAGTGGAATAATTGCACTATAACAGTCTAGTGAGGAATGACCTAGGACAACCTTATGAAATTCATGGAATCACCATAACTCAAAAGGTGCTTTTAAGGCAGACACAAACACAATGTTGACCTTAACAGGCAAAAGTGTCCCCATTTTTGTATAAGCTAGTAGTCTGAGCTAATGTAAGGCAGCTTCATGTGTTTTCAAGCTTTTGACAATGAGAGGTCCTGTGTCTGCCTTCTCCAATCTGATTCCTTCTTGGTATGTTGTACTATAACAGACACCAGCCTCAAGCAGCATGCCTGTTGGACATGCTGACTGGGGATGATGGAGCTTCTAGCCCAACACATGCAGAGGGCGCATATTTGGGGAAGGTTGCTATAGAGGATGTGTTGGGGTCTAGGTCTGTATTACACTCATATAGAAGATCACAGATTCCTCATTTCACCCCACCTTCTATAGGGAGCAGCAGGTAGCCAGCCTGATGTGCGTTCATAATACCCAAAGCTAATCAAGTTATTTTGATACATGAGGCAGAAAATCCTAGAAGCACCTCTCCTGATCCCTGGCAGTAAAAATGCAAAAATAACAAAATTAATAGCCCAACAGTTTGCTCCCCATTTAAATCCTATGGGCCAAATTGGACATCTCACTTTGTTTAGTTTTAGGTCTGAGCCTATCAATATCCATACAACTAAAACCTCGTTCTTTGTGTGATTCAGATCTGGCCTTTGAAATAAAATGTAACACAAACCCTTTGTTATGTAGCAAGCACATAGCAACCTTTTTTTTTTCAAAGTAACACAGTGAGCAGTCATGATATTGTTAAATATTTTTTAAAATGAGCACCATCTAATAATCACTTCTAAACTCCCAGCTTTGTCATCTTGGCCATCTAGGGTCATTTTTCTCTCTATTTTGTAGTACATTTTTAATCTTTTTTTAAAAAAGAAGAATAGAAAAGTAACATATTAGGAACAAGTCAATTCACTTTGCCAACTTCTCCTCCCTTAGCTCCTTTTCCTTGTTTCTATCACCTCATTGTCTTCAGAAAAAGCCACTAGTCATGTGAAACAAGGCATACAAACATTGGGCTATACAAACCATGCAATGAACTAACTGAGTGGCACTTTGTGGCTTGAAAAACTAGGAAAAGAATTTGAATGCTGGCTGGTTTAGATATTTTGTTTGTTTTTGACCTTTCTGTTCGTTTCAGCCCTTTTGTACTCTGAGTGTTGTTTCAGTAGAGAAGCAAATATTTTCATAGAAATAGTGGCTGAACATCTCAAAGATATGCTTCTTTCAATTCCTTGTAGAGTCACCTGCATCAGTTACAAAACAAGACGGAGGAACTACCAGGACTGGCACGCAGCTCAAGAGGCATCACGGAGAAACTGGGGGTGAGCTAGAAAGGACTTGTCCAGAGCAGCCCTTACTCAACAGCAGAAAATCTCCCTCTTTGCTTTTCTGACTTCTCACTCTCTGTTTCCAGAATTCCTGCGAACACACATATTACTCTCAGCCCAGACATACCCCTCCTCCCACTGTGTTGTGGCGGAGGTCTGGATTCCCCCTGGCCGACGTGACTGGCACAATAGCACTCTGGTAAGTGGCTTCTCGCATGCCCCCTCAGAAGCAGAAAGATACCAAACATGAAGAAGCAGTTTCCTCCTGTGTGATGGTGGAGAAGCAGTGGTCCCTGGCTTATGTTTCATCTCATCTCTTGCCATGTTGATGCCTTTATTTCTCTCCCTCGGAGGCTGAGCTTATTGAAGCGTGCTGAGGTCCACCTCCCAGTAGAAGCCCAAACTCTTAGTCAGTGATGTAGACTCGAGTTGACTGACTTGGACTCAAGTCAGACTTAAGTTGCTTCAGTGACTCGACTCGAACTCAACTCAGCAATAAATGATGCACTGACTCGACTCGACTTGAGACTTGTATATTTTTAGTGACTGACTTGCTGCCCTTGGTTCAGTAACATAACACATTCATCCAGAAACCTGTCGACTTTGAACAATGCTTCCGTCTCTTTTTGCCTATGGTCACACGACAATCTGTCTCAAGCCCAAAGCGTGGGTGCATTTCTCAGAGAGGAACAGCAAATGGGTTAGGCAGTGGGCTGGTCTGCTCAGCAGCAGCAAATTGTGTTAGGCAACAGGCTTGAGAAGGAAGGATCCTTTTGAAGCTTCAGTAATGGGGAGTAAGAAGGATCTGAAAAATCCTCCAGCTTCAGAAATAGAAAGTAAGAAGAATCCTATTCCCCACTTTTGAAGCTGCAAATGGGAAAATCACAAATGTGGACGGCTGACTGCACTTAAATTGTTAAAACTGATTTTATTTCACTCTATCCATTAATTCTGAAATTTTGGTTGGGGTATAAAGTTGCCTCCCAGACTTGAGACTTGACTTGAGACTTGGAGTAAAAGACTTAAATACATCACTGCTGTTAGTGCTCAAAGCCCCCTGACCCACTCACTACTGCTGTTGTTCTGTTGTTAATTGTTGTTGCTATGTGCCTTCAAGCCGACTCCTACTTATAGCAATCCTGTCATAACGTTTTCTTGGGAAGATTAATTCCAAGGAGGTTTGCCATTGACTTAGACTAAGGCCATTTCCACACTGCACTGTTATAGTGCTATTACTTCACTGTCAACATCTTGTGGAATCCTGGGATTTGTAGTTTACTGAGACCAAAGAGCTCTCTGGCTGAGAATTCTAAATACCCCTCCTTAAACTGAAAAACCCAGGATTCCAGAGGACGTTGAAAGTGGAATGATAGCACTATAACAGTGTAGGTGGAAATGGCCTTTATGTAACTAGCCCAAGGTTTTCATGGGATGGGTTTTTGTGGCCAAGTGGGGATTTGGACCGTGCTCTCCCAGTCAATACCCTGACTGAGCAATCCTAGTTCAACACCCAAAGAGCAACGACCTGAGTTTGGCAGAGAGACATCCATCACTCCTATTGGCTGCTCCCTCTGGTTGGTGGTATTGATTTGGTCTAGAACAGTGGTTCTCAACCTTCCTAATGCTGCGACCCTTTAATACAGTTCCTCATGTTGTGGTGACCCCCAACCATAAAATTATTTATTTATTATTTACAATGCCTCCCCACTGGCAAAGGCCACCTCGCCGGCAAGGAACAAGAGGGGCGGGCAGGGAGGGAAAGAGGAACTGCGTGTCTCCTCCGGGAAAAAGCTCTGAGAACCCCCCCTAGACTCTGCTTCTGCTTCGCTCTTGTTTCCGCTGGGGGGGCAGTGTGGGAAAAGGTTTCAGAGTGTCGACCCTGGTGAGGGGGAGGAATCCCAGCACCTTTGTCTTTTGCGCCAGGTGCAGCTCACCCCCCCAGAAAAGCGCCGCCTTGCGACCCCTTGGCCCTTCTGCAGCGCCCCCTCCGTGGCCAGTGGGGCAGGGGCCGTGGCGAGGAGGGGCCTGCCCCCCGTGCTGCTGCCGCCACCTCCCCAAGCTGGCCCGTCAGACGGGAGGTTCTCCTGGTAGCGGAGAAGGGGAGCGATTTCAGTCCCTTCTGAACAGGGGGCAGGAGGACACGAGCGCGTGGCTCGCGCTTGCGCACCACCACTCCTGCTGTGGCAACGCTGTGGCCACACGTGCTCCCGCCAAAGGGGGCAGGAGGATGCGAGCGCGTGGCTCGCGCTTGCGCACCACCACCAAGGAGGGAATGGAGCCTAAGACCATCGGAAATACATATTTTCCGATGGTCTTAGGCGACCCCTGTGAAAGGGTCGTTCAACCCCCAAGGGGGTCACGACTCACAGATTGAGAATCGCTGCTTTAAAGGATATTTACCTAACAGAACTTATATGTAAATAGTTTTTATAAATTGTTTTGGTCATTGCTAGTTAATGCAGTGAATGGTCTATATATGACATACTATATAGCACTTCTTTTTTTAATTCTAATTCCAGCTTATTGTGGAAAAGCAAATCCACAGCTGTAGTAAAAGGCTTTAGCAACCGTTGTCTCTCTTGTACTCAAAGGATGAGCAGTGAGTGAGACTTGGTGGTGAATGCAGAGAAAAGAGAAAGAAACTGTATTTGATAGAGATGGAGAATGAAAGGCCTTATTGTTTCAAAAGAGATTGAAAGTGGAATGTAGCGATTTACTATGAGTTTGCTCTCTGCCACTTGTAGAGCAGGTTTTGGCTTCATGTAGAGCACTTTGCAGAGAGCTAAGCACACTCATTGCTGCGTCACTCTGCCCACAACTTCCTTCTTTTTGCCCCACCCAGAAGTAGAGCTGGATGGACTACATGCCATAACCCAATGAGCCTCGTAGGTATACCTGCCTCCTTATTTTGCACAATCTATTCTGCATGTTGTTGTTGTTGTTGTTGTTGTTGTTGAAAAACTCCATACTGGATCTGATTAAAGGCCTCTCTACTTCTATTCCTACAGTGGCTAAATTAGATTAAACAAACAAACAAAAAAACACTCCTCTGACCAGAGAATGAAGTAAAACTCTTATCATTGACACTTGCTAGACTAGTATCATCAACTCATGCTAATCAGCTTCAATTACACTCATGTTGTATTTTAAGCATGACTTTCAAAATTGAACACATTGCCAGTGTCTGTACTGTAGAGAGTCAATCGCCATTTCTCTTGGCTTGAAAAAGGGCAGATAAGGAATGTATGTAGCAATTCCAGTTTCAAAGACTGGCTTATTATTTGTTATTTCTTGCATGCCTTTGCTGTGCCTCATACTTCCAGTACAAGAGAACTGATTCCCACCCAAAGGATCTTAATCAGGAAATATTCCACAAAAGATGCAGGTTCTAGAGGAAGCTGATTTAACTAATTTATCCTGGGATGGTATTAATGGAATAATTAAGATTTCCCAGTTTCTCCAAAGGTGTCTTTTAGGCCAAAAGTAGGCAATCTTTGCCTCTCCAGCTGTTGGATTACTAGTCCTGTTATTTTGGGGCATTGGCCACACTGCCTGGGGCTTATGGGAGTTGGAGCCCAACAGTATATGGGGGTTCCCACCCCTGTTTATGCAGGAACTATACTGAAAAGTTGCACGTGAAAATAAATGGCATGTCTTTTGTATCCATCCCACTTCTCTGGTATGGCTGTAAGGCAAGAGGTTTTTACAAACATAACACATCATTTTGAAGCAGGGGTGGGCAAAATGTGGCCTGCAGGCCCCCCAGGGCTATTTTTGTGCCCCTCCAGGGCTCAGAAATGCCCCCACATGCACTCTAGGGGCTGTGGAGGTCATTTCCACCACATTTGGAGCTTCTCTCCCCTGCCCAGGTCAAAAACGATTATTTTCAATTTCTTTTAAAAACATTATGCTTTGATGTGCGTTCTTGCATGGCAGAGGGTTGGACTGGATGGCCCCTGTGGTCTCTTCCAACTCTATGATTCTACGATTTTTTTGCCCCCAAAGGTCTCCAAAATTCCCACCGGGGGTGTGAGGTTCAGTTCTACCATACTTTGCAGGCCCGGAGGACAACTTGGGCCCAGAAGAGGTCTTTTTTGAAGCCTAAAACATAATGGAGTTTATAGGGGCTTGAGGTCAAACTTTTATTTTATTTTTGTAGGAGCAGACATGGCCCTCCAAGGTCTCTTAGGGAAACTAAAGCAACCCCTGCCCCCAGCCTTTCACAATTGCCCACTCCTGTTTTAAAGAGAGGTATAAAGTCAAGTAAATAGGTAAGGTCCTGCTCCTTTTATTTTAAAGTTAAGGTTTGTTCCAAGTCCCATCTTCTTTTTCATTCATGCATTTATGCATTCAGGAAATGCATCATTCTGTTGCTGCATGTTGCTGTTCTTGTTGTATGTATGTATGTATGTATGTATGTATGTATTTATTTATTTGTGTCCTGTCTTTTTCTCAGTTCAGGACTCAAGACAGCTTACAACAGATTAAAAAAATAGTTAAAAATTCACAAAACACAAAAGTTAAAAAGTGATTAAAGCATGAAAAATGTAAAACTGGGGCCATTTCTGCACTATACTTTATAGTGCTATTATTCTACTTTCAACATCTTATGGAATCCTGGGCTTTGTAGTTTAGGAAGGGGCCTTTAGAATTCTCAGTATGTGTGAAATTTTTTTTTTTTTTTGTTAGAAGTTTCAGAATCAGCCCACATTATCCAAACTGCTGTCAGAGCACTGCATTTGTTAGATCTGGTGTATGTGTGTGTGGGAGGCGGAGGGGATTGAACAGCACACTCTGTGCTGCTCTGGTCGGTATTTAATCTATCATGCTTAATGAGACCACCAGCAGCTGCCCCATGACCTCACAATGGCTGATCTCTGGGCCTCAGCTTTTGACTTTAGATCTCAGGGCCTGGGAATGAACATGGCATCTTTCAGATGTGTTTTGGTCCTTTCATGCCCAGCTAGAATGGTGAACCTATCTGGGGTGATGGGATGTACACTGCATCTAAGGGGCACCAGTTAGAGAAGCCCAGCTTCAAATATTTGCCTTTACCCTAAATGCGTGTGCCAAATTTTTCTTTGGTCTTTGACATGTTGTTTTGGTTGTGTGTCTTCCGGTCGTTTCTGTTTTGTGGCAACCTCTCACAGGATTTTGTGGAGGCTGAGAGTATGTGATGCGGCCAGCGTTGTCCAGTGGGTTTCCATGGCTAAGGGGAGAATCAAACCCTTGTCTCCAGGGTTATAATCCAACATTCAGACCACTATACCATATTGATTCTCTCATTGACATTCCTGTTGTCTTATTTTCCAGGGTTTCCTTCGCTTCGACTGCTTTCCGGTTTCCATCAGTGGGGAGCTGTATGTCACAGTTTTCACTAGACCTCCTTACCTGTCCACCCATGTGTTGCGGCTCACACACTATGGGCCAGGTGAGTTCCTCTTAGGGCTCCAGAAATGAGAAGCAGAATAGACTTCAGGTAAAAATCTCCCTTTTTGATTGCTCTGCTGTGTTTCTTTCCTACAGATTGCACCTGGCATGAAGCTAGAGATTCCATTCGCCTTTGCCAAGGTATGTAGCATTGCTCCCTACTGTGGCCATTTCTGCACTAGGGTGCTATAGTGCTATCATTCCACTTTCAACGTTCTGTAGAATCCTGGGTTTTGCAGTTTAGAGAGGGGCCTTTAGAATTTGCAGCCAGAGAGCTCTTTGACCTCAATAAACTACAAACCCAAGAATTCCACAGGATGTTGAAAGTGGAATAATAGCATTATAACAATGTAGTACAGAAATGGCCTTTGTATCAGTACTGTCCCTTTATACAGGCAGGAGGGAGAGAGCCAATCTCCTGTACTCAGTTTGATCAGAATCTTTGGTTTTGATTCAGAAAATTCCTCCACAGATTTCTATGCAAATAAGAATTGCCTCAATGAATCAAACTAAGCCAGCCAGGTTTTCCTAAGAGGATCAAAAATAGCATTTGACAAGGGACTGATCTCTTGCTAGAACTCTGTGCCATCTGGGAATCAGAAGAATTCTTGGCAAGACAAAACATAGCATCAGTCACAGGACAGGAAATGGTTCCATGTCTGGTTACATATTCTCCACCTGTCCTAATTTGCCAAGGCAGTTCCAATTAATATTCAGTTATCCCACTGTTTTTCAGCTGCTTTTAAAATGTCCTGGTTTCTCTCTCCTCCTTCCGCTCTCTCTCTTTGTCCTCAGCTTACTTTAGTTGGTACAAATTGAAATTTGGAGTGCAAAAGTAACTTAACTCAGCAGAGAGAGGAGAGAAGGGAGTGGAGCCTGAACCTTCTAAGCAGGCAAAAGCCAACTGCGGCAGCCTCTCCTAGCTTGTGTCTTCTTCCTCATGTATAACTTTTGCCATCCCAGCCACACACTGAGGTGGCTTGGTCACATGTATTCCAATTTTAATCTCTGAAATGATGGAGGGTGTGGTGTCAAATTCCTGTTTTTCTGCTCATTAAATCAGGAGTGGTTGACTGCACTGAGGGTGGTACCATGATGCTAGGCTGCACTGGTATATACTGAGTAGCTAAAAGCAACATAATATCACTTCCAGTTTTGCCTTTTAGCCAAATCGAAAGAACAACATCGCTTCCCCCATTTTTGGGATGGTTTGGGAGGATTGTGGGGAAGAGCACTCAAATTGCTGAATTTTTCAGCTTTCAGTTTTTACTTTGGGCAACTTGTGGGTGACTCCAAAATTGCCCAAAATTGCCAAAATTGCCAAAGCTCCTATATCCCTCATAACTGTTTTTAAAACTTTTTAAATAAATATTTTTATTAAAAGAAAAAAAAGCAGTAAAAAATGGGAACAAAGTAACTATAAGTTCATATACTTTTCTCATTGCATTTCATCATTTGTCACCTTGGTCACATTAACAGTTAAATATCTACTCTTAATAATTTTTTAAACTGTTTTTGAAGGGTCTGGGGGCTTTGGCAATGTCCTGGTGGCCTCAGGGGGTGGGTTTCATACTTTCTGTACCTTAAGTACTCACAGCTACACAGATTTGTAAGCTAGTCAATAAATCAGGTCACATTAATACAGACTGAGTAACCTCTTATTCTGATTTTATTAATGAGTGCTAGGATTACTGTACAAGTACAAAAACTAGTAGAGAATTTGTCATCTTCAGAATCCCAGCTTTCACGCCTAAGTAGCAAGTTTTGAGTAGAGAGAGCTTTGGATATGATGACATGTCTGTCCTCAATGAACTTTCCTCAAGTGAAGATTTGCATGGGCCTTGAATTGTAGAATATCTTCAAAATCTGTGTCATGTGGGAATCCTTGGTCTCAGTGTGGCAGCAGTCCTGATGATCATAAACTGTTTATCAGTAGGAGAGAACTCTGTAAATTGCGACAGAGGTACTTGCAGGTCTAGGATGAGTTCCTTAAAGTGATTTGGTTGGCTAAAGAAAAGGTGCTGACAGATGTCACATATAAGCAAGGATCTTAGCTAGTTCTTTGCCAGTGATGCAATCCTGGAAAGCTGCATAGGAAATTGCCTTGTGCCAAGTTACAGCTTTAGGCCATCTCCGTCTCCATAGTTAGTTACACTTTGTGGCAGCAGCACTCCAGGGGTGCAAACAGGGTTTTTCCCAATCTTACTTGGAGTTGCCAGGGACTGAACATTTCACATACAAAGCTTTGCTGCTGAGCTCTAGCTCCTTCTTGTTTATACTTTTGTCTACTACCTGGGTTTTTATTCTTTAAAAAAACAGTTGTAACAAGAGTTGTAGAAATGCCCCGGGGAAGGTCAGCAAGGAGCAAATATTGAATATGACGCCACATGTGCTAGCAAAGAGACACCTTCCACAGGGGTCCATTTCCTTGATCCAAACTGGCAACATACTTAGAATAATTTTTTTCCAGACTATCCTTGGATCAAACACATACATTTGTACTGGAAAGTAAGCATTCAAGCCTTGTTTTCATCATGAGGGATAATGTCTGTCTTCCTCTTGAAAGCCCCAAGATCTTTTTTGGAAGGAAGCTAGGCCATTTCTGCACTAGACTGCTCTAGTGCTATTATTCCACTTTCAACATCCTATGGAATCCTGGGGTTTGCAGTTTAGGAAGGGGCTGGACCCAGGATTCCATAGGATGTTGAAAGTGGAATATTAGCACTAGAACTGTCTAAGTGCAGAAATGGCCCTAGTTATAAGAAGATGCAGACATTCTCATAGAATCACCTGAAGGCTTCTGCTGTAGTTTAGCTTATAACTTTAGACCAGAATCTGGGTCCAGCCAGTAAATTAATGGGAGAAAATCTGGAATATCTGGGCATCCTTTGAGCAGTTTAATGAGTGAATGGAATGCTGATTTATAAGTCACATATGATTGTTTATTGTTGACCATTAGACTTATAGCTATGAGATTCCTATCAAAAATCTTGAACTATAAAGTTGAGGTTTTCTTTAACATTGCCAGGCTTTGGTTAAAAAAAAAAAACTAGCTCACTTGGTGCAGCGAGAGCAAAACCTGATAATACAATTTGGTAGCTTTAAAATCTGAGTGTAAAGTCTTTGAGCACATATCCTCTAGCATTTCACAGAGGTAAATCAGGACATGTGTGCTCAAAGAACACCAGAGTGTGATCAAGATGACAATATTATTAATAAGAATGCACAAACGAGGAATGGCTAAAGCAGTTTACTTTTGCCTGAGCCCACTAGGAAGGGCAAAATTCTTCCCGCTCCTCTCTTCTCCCCCTCTGGGAGTTAACAGTACAAACTCAATTTGTAGCAAATGAAGTAAGTTGAGGACAAATAGGGAAAGTGGGAGGAGAAAAGATAAACTGGGATGTTTTAAAAGCAGCTGAGAAAGTGGGATGACAGAGGATTAATCAGGATAATTCCTGCCAAACTGCAACGTCAGAGGGTATGGGAGTGGAGGATCTTTACGGCAGATAATGTGTATTACCCCACTTACTTCACAAATTGCTGCATGTTGAATGCCTTGCTGTTCATTTTGTTATGTGGGATCCAATGCTTCTTCAAAATGCTATGGAGGTAGCATCACTGTTAGAGCTTAAACAGAATTTAGCAAGTTTGGGATACAGTCAGAATGGAATGGATTCTTGGAGCTGTGATCCAAAAAAGTGATATTCCTAAGCTATGTATTCACTCCAGTCTTGACTGGAATCATCCCTGTCTGTCATTTGTTAATGACTTCAGGAAGAAAGTTCCTTTTTAGAGGTAGAAGGGGTGAGAAGACTGCTCAAACAGATGGAGTTTTTGTGCAGCTCCTAACAAATACAGTCAGCTCTCCGTATCCACAGATTCTGTAGCCGTGAATTCAACCGATCATGTCTTAAAAATATTTCCCCGTCCCCCCCAAAAATATCTGAAAAGCAAACTTGTATTTTGTCATTTTATATAAGGGATGCCTTTTTGCTACACCACTGTACATATGGGACTTGAATATCCATGAATTGTGGTATCCACGGGGAGTCCTGGAACCAAACCCTAGTGAATACTGAGGGCCCACTGTAGAGCCTTCCAAACAGAGAGTGGCAAGAATTTTGATACTTTTTTAAAACAAAAGTTCAGAAAATGCACATTTTTCTATATTTAGATTTTAAACATTCTGATATGGGATATTCCAGTGCTGATGAGACTTGTATATCCAAGCTCAAGGCTTTGAGTACTTTAGTCTTAGAAGTTTGGATTTTAATCCTTGTATATTTGGCCATGTCACAGCTGAATGAAGGTTTCTAACCTTTTCTTTTTTTCTTTTAACCACTCTTCATCTTTCACACCTGTATGGCAGTGCAACACAATGATCTTCTCCATGTTAGGAATAGTTGTTTCTATAGAGTTTTACTAGTCCAGATGGGGCATGAGTCAGAGCGTTTTTGGTGAATTTACCCCAAATTCCCTTACATTAAAAACAGAAAGGACACGAGGTTAAAAAAAAAGAATAGCACTGAATGAAAGTGAAAGCAAAACAGATTTCCCCATCCCAGTTTCAGAGTTAAAAATGGCTTTGGACTACACTTCCAGGCTCCCCAAACCAGCATGGCTTTTGGTTTGGAGATTCTGGGAGTTGTGGTTCCAAGAGCAGACATACCAAGGTCTGGAACTCTTGGTGGGGCTTTGAGTGTGTGTAGAACATTAATGGCAGTCTTTCTCTTGCAGTACCACAGCTGGAAATCTCTGTGGGACCAGAGGAGGCTGTGCTCCATGTGTGGGACATCCCTGAAGGACAGTATTTCTATCTCTGGCTGTATCTGAATCAGACAAGTGGATTTAAAGGGTTGGGTGAGAGCACTAAGAAGTTGCTGGTGAGTGGAACACTCCACCCAATATCTATCTAGCCTAATGTTTTTTGGCTTTGTTTCCCACCACAACACTCTTCTTATGTCATCTTTGTGTATCTTTCTTGCTCATGGACTCTGTGTCCTATCGTCCTCTCTTTTCTTCATTTTATTACTAGCTTCTGTTTCCATACTATAATAGGGAAGGCTATGGGGTGGCAGAATCTCTTGTTTTGAATTCACATTTCTGGGAGTGAGCTACATCAGAGCCCTTATTTGTTATCTTACTAGACATGATGATATAGCTTCTAGGGATCCTGATAATTTCTGTGGTTTCTAGGGAATAAATGTGAACAAGTCTCCAGTCCACAGTGTTGTAGTGATATTCTAATAAAACATTCCACCTCATGCTGGAGTCTAGTTCTGTGCATTCACTAGAGAGCAATCTTAATTGTCCCTCCATGGGTTCTCACAAACTAGGTTTTTGTTGTGCAATCTTTGTTGTGCAATCTTTGTTGTACAGTTCCTTAATAGTGAATCAGAAGTCTTGGTAGATCACAAGCTGAACATGAGTCAGCAGTGTGATGTGGCAGCCAAGAAAGTCAATGTGATTCTTGGTTGCATCAATAGGAGTATGGCGTCTAGATCAAGGGAGGTAATGGTATCACTCTATTCTGCATTGGTTAGACCTCGTTTGGAATACTGTGTCCAGTTCTGGGCATCTCAATTCAAGAAGGATATTGACAAGCTGGAGCGTGTCCAGAGGAGGGTGACCAAAATGGTGAAGAGTCTGGAAGCCATGCCCTATGTACAAGGAGTAGATTAGGGAGCTGGGTATGTTTAGTCTGCAGAAGAGGAGGTTAAGAGGGGACATGATAGCCATGTTTAAATATTTGAAGGGATGTCATTTCGAGGAGGGAGCAGGCTTGTTTTCCATTGCTCCAGAGACTAGGACAAGGAGCAATGGATTCAAGTTACAGGAAAGGAGATTCCACCTGATGGCCAGAGATGGCCAGCAATGGAATATGCTGCCTCAAAGGAGTGTGGTGCAGTCTCCTTCTTTGTAGGTTTTTAAGCAGTGACTGCATGGTCATCTGTTGAGAATGCTTTGATGGGTATTTCTGCATAGCAAGGGGTTGGACTGGATGGCCCCTGTGGTCTCATCCAACTCTATGATTCTATGAATTTTTAGTAGAGAGTTCAGGTGGATGGTCTATCCCATGTTTCCCCATTTCAGCTTTTTTTTTCCTTATGAGGAAAAAATCTGTTCGCTGCACAGTGCCTTTTGCTTGGTAGCTCAAGGAGGTGTCAGTTTTGGACAAGGCAATATATACAGACAAGTAAACAAAATAGTCTCTTAAAAGAAAGAACAAGAATCAATTATGGTTATTTTCAGCAAACTTTTTATTTGGAATTAACAATATGCACATACAAAATGAAACTATCAGGTTAGCTAAGCCTTGCATAAATAAACAAAAACATTTCTAGTCTTCTAGAGACCAGCCAAAAATTTCTTCCAAAATACATCTCTTGTTGTCGTGTGCCTTCAAGTTGTTTCTAACTTATGGCTACCCTAAGAGAACCTATCAAGGGATTTTCTTGGCATGGTTTGCCCTTCCCTTCCTCTGAGGCTGAGAGAGTGACTTGCCCAAGGTTGCCCAGTGGGTTTCCATGGCTGAGCAGGTATTTGAATCCTGGGACATTTCTGCACAAGACTGTTATGGCGCTATGATTCCACTTTCCTATGGAATCCTGGGGTTTGCAGTTTCAGGAGGGGCTGGCCGGCCCCTCTCCCCAGGATTCCATAGGATGATGAAAGTGGAATCATAGTACTATAACAGTCTAGTGTGGGAATGGCTCCAGTCTCCCAGTATGCTAGTCCAACACTCATACCACTACACCATGGTGGACTTCTTCTCTCACCAGCCTCCACTTTCCTTATGATTTCTATTTTTGTACAAGACTTTTAGATCTATGCTTCTTTAATGGACCAGGGTAGTTAGTGAGGCAGGCTTTTCTGCTTTCCCCTTTTCTCTCTGTTTAATTGTTTGTACATGCTTAGTAAGGCAATTGGTGGTTAACTTGTCTGTTGTGGGCAGGCACACAGAGCTACAGTAAGATTTATTATAGTACTATCCCACACTCTCCCAGCTTAAGCTTCATTGCATTGTTTACTGCAGATGTGCTGCTGCAACCTGATACTGAAAGTCTGTGTTGTTCTAGCACACCATTCTCCCAATGCTGATGCTGTTAAATATCAGATAGAGGATGAGGAGGGAAGGGGGGCTAGAAGCCATGAAAAGACATTGTAAACAGGAGTTTTGCTGTCAGATGTTTTGCCAACTGAGGTATGCCAGGATTTGGAAAACAGTGGGGCAAGGGGGACCTGAATCAAGCTGAGTATTCTCACTCTGTCCACTCCCCGTTCTTGTATTTTAGACTGAACCTGAAAACGTAAGCTTGCCTATCTCAGAGGTGTTTCCCTGTCTATGCCTGCAGGTAAGGATTTACTCTTCCATTTATCTCTATCTTGTGCAACATCCAAACAATTTATATAAAACTAAATGTCAGCAAAACTCAAGCTTCCTGATATTTTCCAGCTCCCATCTTCAATCTCATATCTGATTGTGAGTTTTTTTCTCCTTGCATGAAAATTAATGCATCTTTTTTGGTGAATTTTTCAATTACTTTTCTTCCATCAACCTTTTAAGTACACACATTTCAAATTAGCATTTTCTAAATGTGAAATTAGATCTTTTTGTTGTTGCTCTATGTATTTATTTATTATCTTTATATGCCGCCTTTCTCCCAGAATGGGACTCAGGGTAGCTTCCAAAAAACCCAAAACAAAACCAAACCAAATTGCATACTGAGCTTGGAAAACAATGTTCCTTCAGTCACAATTTGGGTTCCAGTCTATGTTAGATTCCAGGAAAAACAAAATGGGTAAATTCTGGTGAAAGATTGACTGAAACAGTTATTACCTATCCCTAATAGGTGGGTAGGGTTTAGCATCATGATCTTTCTGATCCTCACAAACTTACTAGTGTGCTCAATTCACTGCATAAACAGCTAATCTTTAAGTCAATCAGCTCTTGGATATCAGCATGTGATCCTGGACTGCACTAGATTCTCGTTCCCCACATTCTCCTCTGGGATCAATATGAGTCCTTGTATTTTTTTAGGTTTGCCACCCATTGCCTCTTATTCTGTTTGGTTGTTGTGTTCATAGGTTTGGCCCAAGGTTGAAGACTATGATGACCCACCCCGAACCTACCTCTGTCCCTTTGCAAACAGTAAGAAAAAAAATATATTGAGCTATTCAGCTTTGTATCCCCCAAGGCAGGTAAAGACAAAGCATGGAAAGGTTATATAGAAAGAGTCTCCTGAGTAGCATGGCCTGTAGCCAAGCTGGCTGGGGTATTCTGGGAGTTGTAATCCAAAGATATAACTTTTCTAAATTCTGGGTAAAGAGGGATTAAAAGTAAATTTGAAATTCATTTCCAAATTATACTCAGATTTATTTTAAGAAGAGTGAATTACTGCAGTGACTTGGGATGTTTGTAGAGGTAGAAGGGAGAGGGAGGGTCAAAGCATGAATGTCTGAACAGTGTGTGAAGGACCTTTTTGCCATGGAATGTCTTCTGTGAGAGTGATGGTATGGCAGCATCCTTTGTTCCAAAGCTCACCTTTCCATTTCAGATACTGAAGCTTTGTCCAGGGCCTGGGCAGAGAGCCACCTTGATGTGAAAGCCTTCAATGAAATCCTGAGTTATTTTTTCTCTGCACCGTGTGACCTCCGAGGGGAGCTGGTTCCATGCTGGAGGGGAGAAGAGTTTGCCTGCCATCCCCTGCACCCCCGGCTGCGGATGGATCTCATTTCACATGTGAGTGGAAAAATAAGCAAGATGCATGGGAAGAAACAAGATGTGGGTGAAGTGGCAAGGAACACACTGGGGATTAGAAGAATGATGAAACTTCACGATACTGGATCACCCTTTCAAAAAACAGTAAGGGGCCACTTGCACTTGTAGCTTCCATGAGATGGCAGCTAAATGAGTGCATGACCCTTATGTTTTAAGGAAATATGGAAATGAAGGGACATCCACTATGTTGAGAAACTTCAACTTTCCATATGATGATATCTGCTGCCATCATATCTCACTTTTGGCCAGGCTGGGTAGAGCTGATGGGAAATGATGTACAACAATCTCTTGAGGGGGCATGTTTCCCACCCTTATCTTTTAAAGTCTTTTAAAACAGAGTGCTGCACACCTGCATACCTGATAACCCTAAAACAGATGCAGAAAGGAGAAATGGAGATGAGGGGAACTTCCATGGGCAGTTTCAGGTGAAGCCCAATTCATTTGATTGGTTTGTTGTATGTACATGTGTGTGGAAGTCTAGACTCAGGTGTGTGCAGAGGCAAGTTTGGGCAGTAGCTCATTCTATGAACAAGTTTACATGTAAAACACTTTTTCCAAATCTCATAGGAAGTACAGGAGTTCCCAGGATTGAGACCCCATCCCAGCCTCTGCGTGCAGGTAGGAGCCCCATAATTATGATACCACAAGAACAAATTATTGGTGTATCTTGTTTTTAAAATTCCCTAGAAAAATTCACATGGACTTTCCAATATGTATCTCTTCAAGTGATTATGCACATTTTTTGGAAATAAAAGTTCCACTGTATAATACATTTTTGTATATTGCTTTCAGCAATACATGCATTTTTGTTTGTAATTCCCCTTAACATACACAATTGGAGAACTCTATCACAGAAGTCAGAGAAGTACAAACACCAAAAGATAACTGCATTTCAGTTTATGTTTTCATTTGGGAAATGTGAACTAGATAGGTTTATATTTTAATGCAAACTATTTTTCCTCCATTCCTTCTGGGAAGCAGACTACTAGGTTCTTCATGAGTATAAAGCCATTGGATTAAAAAGCTTGTTCTTTTATTAAATTCTTATTATATTTTGAAATCTCCACCGTGATGAGTAACACCAGGGGGGAAAGACATTGGGGAGGGGACAGAAGGGGGAAAGTGTATTTTAGGGGTGGTGGTGAAAGGTGCCTTCCTTTTAAAGAACTACATGTGTTCAGTAACACATAGTGAGGACCATCTACCCACATGCGTCTGATGCGTGTACCTATTCTCTAATGTGTCTGTCTGTACCGTTAAATAGTATGTAGCTATACCATTTCTCCTCCTTATATAAGAGCTAGCCTATCTGATACACACTTGCACTGTGTGACCAGGGTATATGCATATTTGTCAGTGGGACCCCACTGAGGGAATCTTATTTAAAATAAATGCAGATATTCTTTTAATAGTAAATATTTTTTATATTCTTGACCTGGTATGCCCTGTTGTTTTGTTACAATTGCTAGGTGAAATCACCACTATATATGCAGGTCCCAGTGAAAATTTTTTACTCCAAAGTGAGTTTTGAACATGAATTTAACACTTGCAGGCTTAGAATAAGAGTCACAGATTCTATTTAAATTAGCAAGGAAGCACAGGAAAACTGAATTTCTCTTATCAGTTAAAGATCTCTGTGGATAGTATTTGTCAACCATACAGAGAGAGAGATGGACAATTAAGTGATCCAGCAGCATAGCAGTTCTGTTCCTGTCACTGTGTGGATCTCCATAGGAATAGGAAGACTGTTTGCCAGCCTTGTGCTGTAAAAGGAAAGAGTAGCTCATGCCCATTGCCTAGCAACTCCTGTAAAAAAATAATTATGCCTGTCTGTGGTGTGGTAATTATTTCCTTTGTGACTGGGAGCTTTTCAGCCAGTTGAGAGCCATCTCTCTTGCTGGCTCAGCCTGAGTCCCGCTTGCGTGCATTTCATCAGCCAAGCCTTTAAAACTTCAGTGCCAGACACATGTGAAGTTAGTATGGTATTTAAGAGTCCCCCCTCCGCCCTTGTAAGTTGTTACAGAGCTTTGAACATAAGCCAGTTTCATTATATCATGCATTGCAGTGTTGAAAAATTACTTAGAGCACTTGTTTTGCTGCTTGTTGTCTTTTCCTTACTTTTTTGTTCAAAGTGGAGGTTGCCTTGATCAAAGAACAGGATAAAATTGGGTGGAGGGATGAATGCCGGAATACCTTTAAAATGCCTTGAAGGCCCTTTAAAAATATTTGAAAGGTATTAGAAAAGGTAACTTGTATTACACACACACACACACCCAAACACCCAAACATCAGTATTAAAGGGATCTTGTAGCACCTTTGAGACTAACTGGGAGAAAGAAGTTGATAGCGTAAGCTTTCACAGATTGAAGTCTACTTCATCAGATGCACGAAGTGAGAGGGCCCTCTCATCCAGAGAGCTCTTTGGCATCAATAAGCTACAAACCCCAGAATTCCGCAGGAGGTTGAAAATGGAATAATAGCACTATAACAGTGCAGTGCAGAAATGGCCTCAGTCTCAGAGGTGCTACAAGATCCCTCTGAATACCGATCCAGACTAACCTGGTTATGTCTTTGAATTATACAAACTTCCCCTATTATTTTTAACCAGCAGGGGATTTGAAGGATTCTGGGAGGAGCTGGCTATGGGCTTCTAGTGTCATGTGTGGTAGAGAATATTGTCCCATGGCCAATATTGAAATTCAGCTGACAGTCTAATGATTTTGTCTACATGGAGAAGAGACATCTAGTCCTTTGCATTAGATACAAAATATCCTGGGCTGACCCTGACTCTCTAGTCATTTCTGCACTAGACTGTTATAGTGCTATGATTCCACTTTCAACATCCTATGGAATCCTGGAGTTTGCAGTTTCAGGAGGGGCTGGGCGGCCCCTCCCAAAACTGCAAACCCCAGGATTCCATAGGGTGTTGAAAGTGGAATCATAGAGCTGTAACAGTCTAGTGTGGAAATGGCCTCTATCTCCTCTTTGATCTACACTTTCTCTTTTCATGTAGGTAATTAGCAATGGGAGCACCTACCTCCAGAGCTGTCTGCAGGACGGTGAGTGCCTTGGTAGCTTCTTGAAGGTAGATTTTTCAGGCAAACTTTTAAAGCCATGTACCTAAGTGGAAAAAGGCTTCCAAAGAGGCTTAAAAAGAGATAGGATAAAGATAGTCCTTGCCCCCAAGTAAAGTGCTAGCAAGAGTTTAATTATCTAAAGCTAAGGACATTTTAAAAACCATAAATAGCAGATGAGGGCTCCCCCGATCCACAATGAGAACCTGACTGTGGGGATATATAGAGGTTTTGCATTCTGCCAGGCTCCTTATATGGATTGTACACACACAAGCATACTCATCCACCTGCTTTTTATATTGGGAAGAACAGAAGATTGGATCTCCAGTGTACATTGCAAGTGCAGGGGACCCATCCAGTTTGGAACCACAGCACAGGGCAAAAGCTCCCCCCTCCAGAGTCCATGGGTGCCTGCTACCTTAAAAAAAAAAAGGCAAAAAACAGAGTTTAGTAGAGTTACTCTTTTTATACTACAATTCCCAAAATCCCCCAGGCCATATGACTAGATGTCATCTAAAAGATAAAGTTTTCAAGCTCTAAAAGACATTGACACTAGTGCTGAGTGGACAAAGAGCATCTTGACTAGTTTTGCTCCCTCTGCCCACAACAAGGCAACATGGGGATGATGGAAAGGGTGGTGGCATGAAGAAACCAAGGGCTATCCCCATTCCCTCTGCACCATTTATGTGGCAAGGCATTAGTTTATATCTCTGTTGCACTGGCTACCACTTAAACAATTTCTGGAAAAAAAGAGGTGCCGAACTTTTAAGCTTTGCTGACCTGTAACTTTCCAACCTGCCAGTGACAGGGGTAAGGTGGGGAATGGACTACAATCAGAGGCACCTTCTTGTTTTATTTGGTCTTCTGAATTCAGCAACTGAGTCCACACCCTCGAACATTTCACAGATAGAAACCAGCACACTTGAGGAAGAACAGACAAGCTAGGAGAGCCTGCTGGGAAGGGCAAGATTTTGTCCCCTCCTATCCTGCTGGCTGAGTAAATTGAGCGCAATTATTACATTTATACTTCAGATTTAATTTGCGGCAGTTAAGTAAACTGAGGGCAAAAAGGGAAAGTGGGAAAGGGAGAGAAAAACTGGGACATTTTATAAGCAGCTGGAAAAGTAGGGTGACAGGGGCTTAATAAGGACTGTTCCTGCCAAATTGGGACAGCTGTAGCATCTGTAGGCTCTGTGAATCTAAGGGAGGCTTCCTAACTTGCTGCTTTCTAGTTGTTTTGGACTACAGCAGGTGTCAAAAACCAGCATGCTCAACAGTCTCTTGGCTGGGGATCGTACTAGTCTGGTACTTCAGGTGGTTGGCCTAGATTTGTAATTTAGACCTTGAAACCCTCTTCTAAAAACTAATCAATACAATTGTTCAGTTGTTCCTATTTTAATTGCTTTTAGAACCATAGGTCATCACAATGTAAAAACAAAGAAGTTATGCAAATATAAAGTAACAAACATAGAATTTCCAGCACCATTTCTAATACTACTAAGCTTACCAGAAAGAATTAAAATACACAAAATGAAGCCATAGGGGCAGTAAAACTTAAGGTATTTGAGTATGCCTTATAATAATTTGCATGGGTTTTGGCTAATGCATTTAAGAAAGCTGCAGCTCTTCTAGTGGTGCAAAATTTTTATTCAAAAGTAAAAATTCTATTTTTGCAATTTAGGCGTTGAAACCATCTGCCACAAATTAATCCTACAGCAACCCTTTCATTGTGTTTTTCTTTGTTTCTAGATATCAAAGAGCAGCATTTGCTGTTTTGGACAACCCTGGATTCCCAAGGGAATATATCTGTTAATGTCTTAGAAGAAGGCACTTGGGTCCCCATTGCCCAGGCTGTCAGCACAGTAAGGACTGTTCCCCCCACCTCTCCCTCTCCTTTCTCTGGCTTGCCATGATAGGTCTGCATGTCTAAATCCCAGATATTTTGCTGCCTGAGGCACAGCAACAAATTATTCTCTATCCACATCAAGGTACAGAGTATTCACAGCCAGCCAATCCATTTTTGCCCAAAGTAGACAATTCCTCGTTCCTGGCAATAATAGAACAAGTATAACAAAGCGAATAACTAACAGTTTGTTGTCCTTTCATGCCACTCAGTGGCATAAATTCTGTTGTTAGTGAAACAGGAGTGATTTGCCCATCCCTATCTCTCAGATTGAGGGTACTTGTCACTTGTTAACTAATTCTGAATTCTGTGTGGCCCCCCATTATAAATTTCTAGTAAGCTTAGTGCCCAGAGGTTAAACCAGACAGGCTGAGTTAATATCAACATTCCACTCAAGCATTTTTAAGTACTGTAATTTCAGAATATTTATATGGTAATTGAGCAGGCTCTTTCAGTACTCTTTTAGGCTATTTATTATAAGTATTCATAAATATATAAGTATAAGCATACTTTCTCCTTAGTGAGAAATACAGACATAGCAATGTCTAGACACTTAGCTTCATTATTAGGTTGTGTGTAAGGTATCATTACATCTTATTATATAGCCATCAAGTGGTTCTGTTTTGATCAGGACATTTCATAGGGACTATCTATTCAGCTCCTTAACAGGCTTTATATTAGTTACCATATAGGTTAACAACGTTATTGGAATTATATTTAGCCATTGCTCATCATCAGATTCTTTCCATAATTTCCATGATGCCTCTTCAGACATAATATATGCATTTTATAGTCATGTCCCTTGTATCCATAATCCTTTTAATGATATAAATTAGCCTATAATCCATTCAGAACACAGTCTCGTCATTCCAAGATTAATCTCCTTGAGCACTGTTAGTTCTTAACAATATCCATTACTATAATCATGTTAAAGCATAATGGGACATATCTCTATTTTATATCTATTTTAGCATTAACCAGTATCTCAGCATGTTTGGCAGCATGCCCAGGCCAACTGTCAGACTATCAGGTTATCAGGAGCAAGAATATCTGGAAGGAGACGTTGCTACCTTCTCCTCTTATGATGGAAACATACCTGAAGTCAGCCTGATAAGAACTCCATCCAGACTTTTTTTTATCCTCTGCTTATACCGCCTCAGCTAATTAGTTGACCAATCAAAATAATTCACAACTGCCATGTACACTAGCTCTTATCCAATTGAAATAGACATTTGAGTTAAGCAAGGTGTCTTTCCTGTCCTACTTGTTGCAGTTAGGACACATATTTTGGTTTGCCTGCTCTCCAGTATCTACTGATATCTTCATAAGTACATGTGCTTCAAATGTGCAGGCATTTTGCTTATTTATTTATATTCCAGAGCATTCTTCTCAGACTGACATGAAAGCTCTAGCTGGTTTTCTACTCACACACACAATCCTCCCAGCTTTAACTGCCTCCATTAAATCTTATGCCATAACTTACCCTCTATCAGGTTAAGTTCTACAATTTTAAAGTTATATGAGCAGAGCACAGATTTGATAACTAAGTAATGTGGCCTGTAACATTAGTCTTGACTACAGTAGACTCATTTAATCAAAGAATTTTACCTACACGTTGATTCAACAATTGATTGAATGAGTTTACTCCAGTTGGGATTGATCAAAAGAGTACCAGCCAAAAGCTGGTGCCTGAAGCAGGAACTGCTCCCCCCATCAGTACGGCTGGCCCTGAATTATGGAGGGTATACAGCTTAGCTGTAACCTCTGCAGTACTTATTGCATTTGTTATTTCCTTCTCCACAGAGAAATGGGATCCTGGAGGAAGCCCTGCAGAATGACATGCAATCAGGAGAATGCATGTTGGTGAGTGCAAGGATGAGGGCTGGATTGCAATGGGTGGAAGTTTGAATATAAACAGGAACTGTTTTAGGCCACTTGTGTAGAGGGCAGTGTAAAACTGCACGCACATTTATTTTGTGGTGGTGTGGTAGAGAGGTGTTTATGACAAGGGTCCAGCTTTCCACAGAGCAGCACCCTCCAGAAATTGGGCTTCCATCGTCTCTGGCCATTTGCCACCCTTCCTGGGTCTGACAGGAGTTGTAGAGGGCAAAAGGTTAGAGGAAGCCACGTTGAGAATTTCCTATAAACATATACGTTAATTCAGCATACAAACTATCTGCCAGTCCCATATATAAATGTGAGGAATGGAAGCCCTGCAGTCAGTTAAAGGAAATTTGCAGAAAAGACAACGGTTAGCTTCTATAGTTCATATATATAGAGGGAGGGAGGGAGGGAGAGAGAGAGAGAGAATTTGCATGTCCCAATGGCAAAAAAGTATTTACACTTTCAATTTAAGGGTAGCCATTACCAATTTAGGCACTTCTGTTTGGCCTTGCATCCATTTCAAGGGTTTTCACTAAAATATTAATCCCAGTGATTTCTCACCCCAGGGAGAAAGAGATTCAGCTGTTCCCTTATTTAGATGACATCTTTTGAAAGCAGAGTTTAGGAAAGTAGCTAGGAGTTATGTAGGGAAAGCCTGAGGTTTTACAAAGGTTAGCTTTTGTCATAAATTTTGAGAAAAGCAGTTTAGAACCTAGTAAGTAATTGACACATTTAGGAGCGAACATTAATACAAAGTTGGTTTACCTGTTTTGCCAAAGAAAAGGAAGGTTCTGCAAAGGTTACCAGACGTAGAATCAGCAGATGTGATGTTCTTAGCAAGAGTACAGTTTAGTTGATACTTTGGGCATGAATCCATACCAGAAAACTGCAGCAGTTTCTAATCACTTATCCATTGTATATGATGAGGAAGCATAGCTGGAAAGTGAAAATACCACAACTACTCAAGAGAGAGAAAAAAAGTGTAATCATACTTGTATAATTGTGTGGTATGAAAAAGGGCTCCTAATGCAGAGCAGCACCTGATAGTCTAGCCTCCTGTTATGTGCTGCCGTCTTCTCCAAAGTTCCAGCAGAGAGGTGGACTAGAAACACCAAGGCAGTCACATAACTGTGGAAACAAGACTTGCTCTTCTTTGGCTGGTGCAGCATTAGTAATCATTCAGTTCATAATTTGTGACAGATTCTGACACTGCCTATGGGTGAGCATTGCTGTTTCAAGACTGTCGCCCTCCTCGTGTGATTGGAACTGCTCTTGCCTACCCATGAGAATTCCTCCAGAATAGAGATTTTTTTTCTGTCAAGGACCACATTTCTTATGGGGCAATAACATTGGAGGCTGCATGTTGGCAATAGGTAGGGCCAAAACCAAAAGTGGACAGTCGTCCCATCCCTTTCTCTCTCCTTTGGCCACCTTCCTCTTCCATCAGCCATTGGGGCCAATGGTTAGAGATATGGGAGTTGTAGTCTAGCGCATCAGAGGCTGGGACAGGCTGGCAAAGGTTGCTTGATAATACCCATGCCAAATAAGGTTACTGTAGATTGCCCAGGCATATATGGTAAGCTTGCTTTTGTGGTTGGTTGCTGTGAAGTGGATTTTGACAGTAGTGGGTACTTTAGTTATTACAGCATTTCATGTTTCCAGGCAATTATCCCTTTTTCTAGCTCTGTGCTTCTGTGATCTACTGGGAGACAAACCCATGAGCCATATGTGCTTTAATATTTCTTTACAGATGTGGCGTGCTGAAGATGGGGAGGATGGCACGCTCTGGGCCTGTTCACTGGAGAAATGTGAGTGCCTCTGTGTCTTAATACAGGAACTGGAGCTACAGGAATGCCTTGCTGGAGGGGCAACCTTGCCCCAGCACTACATAGGCCCTTTTCACACGTGGAGGGAGAAACGGGGGAAACACGCTGAAACGGAGCTTACCGGCAGCCGGGTAAGTCCGTCGCCGCGTGGAGAAGGGCGAGTTCGCTGCTCCACACTCCTGCGGCGTCCTGCAGCATCCAGAATGGCAGCTTATGGCTGGCGGAGGCTCTCCACCAACCAGAGAAGCTCGCCACCCGGAAGCCCGCCCCCGGCAGATCTGCAGGCACGCACTTGCGCATGCTGCAAATATACACTGGAGCGCTGTGACAAAGCTGCACGGGGCTGCACACTCTGTGCTTTTTAAAAACCTCTTAAAAGAGGTTTTTAAAAAACATGCGGCACCACCACTTCCAGTCGCTTCAGAGGAGTTTGGGGTGTGGAACTACGCTCAAGTAGTCCGCCCCAATCCACTCCACGGTGTGTACGACCTCCGTTAGAGGTCGCACTGCCCCGTTTTAATTACCCCGTGTGAAAAGGACCATAGTGATAGCCCTAAGATTCCATTTTAAGTGTCATAGCTTTGTCCTGGAGTTTGCAGTACAGGGAGAGGTACTGAGAATTCTCAGCCAGAGAGCCCCACATATATAGAGGGCCCATGGCATATTTGAATAATGCGCACAAGCATGCTTTAGTCAGTTTTAAAAGGTATATGAAGAATTTGTGCACTGGAAAAAAATGTACAAAAATATTCATGAATCTCCATGCTGAAGGCCAAAAGCCACATCACCTCTTACAATCCTGTATTGAAACTGAGCAGGAATCCTAGTGAAAAACAGGAAAAAACTGGATGAGAAAGAGACAGATTTTAATATCCCCAGCAGTGAAAAGCTGAACTCCCATCCAGACCTGTGTTCTTCAGCCTAAGATCAAGGTGAAATTACCAGATGAGGGCTGGTGTGAGCAAATGAACCATGAATAATCAGACTGGGAACCAATATCACCCACTCATTTCCTCCTATTTCCTTCTGCATGCTTGTGGGCAGATCACCGAGAACATTGGGCACTGGCCTGGATGATCATTCTCTTTGGACTCTGCTGTATCACATTTGTGTTGCTGCTCAAGAAGGAATCAGTAAAAGGTACAAACCATCTCTCCTGCTCCTAATATGCTACCGCAATCCTATGACCAGTCAGGGATGTGTCTCTACTGCTTCATATTCTCTTACTCTAAGGGTGGGAATGGTGTAAGTCCTCCACATGCCCTAGGCAGCACAGACAGAGGTGAGGAATGCTGAGGGTTGCAAAACAGCAGCATCTGGAGGGCTGCCTGATTTCCACCCCTGATGTAATCCTATCTTTACCACTGTAAAGAAGAGATTCTTTATCTTCCGCTTGAGGAGTCTGCTTTATATTTTGTCTCCTCCCCCTGTATGGGGGCCTCATGTCTTATAGTCAGCCATGGAAGGACCATCTTCTTTTGACCCCTTGTTGTGCTTCTTCTGTAAAGCCCTGCCATGCCCTCCAGCCAGCTGATATGCTTTCTGCATGTTGTGTGCATGTGCCCTCAAGTTGCCTGTCAACTTATGGTGACCCCATGAATTTCACACAGTTTTCCTAGGAAAGGAATACTCAGCGGTGTTTTTTTCTCAGTTCCTTCCTGTGAAATATAGCCTAGAGCACCTGATATTCATTGGTGGTCGCCCATCCAAGTACTAATCAGGGCTGATCCTGTTTAGCTTCCAAGGCCAGACAGGATCTGGTGCCCTTAGGATATTTAGACCCTCAGGGCTCCAATTCCAGGGGGCACTGAATAATAAGTGCCTGGGTGTCAGCAGCGGCATAAACAGGAGATTTGTCTTCTGGTTGTCCAGAGAGAAAGAGTACCATTTCCCTGAAACCTTTCAATATGCTGCTTTTATCTTTTGCATTTCTACTCTGGTTTACCCATCTGTGTCAGAATGAGTGGGAAGAATCACCGTGGGCAAGTCATTGCCTTTCAGCTAAAACCTATCTTCCGTGGTCACTGTGAGGGTAACATAGGTTGAAAACATGTATGTCAGCTTAGGCTCCTTGGAGGAAAGATGGGATAAAATTACAACTGCTGTAATCAGTAAGAGTTATGTAAGAATAAACTTCACACTGTCAATGGGAAAGATACCATTTTGGAATTCTTCCCTATTGCTGCAAATAAACATTTGAAAAACATATGAAATAACAAAGATTTTAGCCCAGTCTGTATCTCGCTATACTAATTTTCTCCTTGCAGACAAGCTGGCTGTTTTCCATTTCTTCTACAGTGTGAGAAAGCACTCACAAACAGTATCCCCATTTAAGAGCCAGTGTAGTGTAATGGTTTGAGTATTGGACTAGGACCAGAATTTGAATCTCCGATAAAGAATGAAAATCCACTGGGTGACCTTGGACAAGTCACTCTCTCAGCCTCAGAGAAAGGGAATGGCAAGCTTTCTCTAAGTAAATCTTGCCAAGAATGCCCCGTGAGAGAGTCACCATAAGTGAACCCTCCTCTCCCATTTGCAATCTGAAGGAATGCAATTCATTCTTCGAACTCAGAACTGTACCACCTGAGAGTATCAGATGATAACAAAGCTTGGAAGAGTTCAATTATTTTTGGAATACACTTCTCAGGACCACTAGGCAACATGGCCACTGAGGAAGATTCCAGAAGCTATACTCCAAAAAATGAACTTTTCCACACTCTGGGTGGTACTTTCTCCTCCTGTTTCCTGTGCAGACTATGGCCAAAATCCAAAAGCTAGTCCCAACTAGAGAAAACCCATCAATTCAGTGGAACTTTTGTGTCGACGTACCACTTTTCCATTGATTCTGTGGACCCACACTGACTGGGACTAGCAATAGGATTTAGGTCCAAGCCCCTTTGATGGAATTTCCCAATACTCAGTGGAATCTCCCAATACTCCCAATACTCAGTCTCCCAATGCTCAAAGGAAGTGAGGATCTTGTCCAGTCATAATAAAAAAGGGGGCAGTCATCCTATATGAAGCTTTGTGGGTTCTTGTAGCAGGGAGAAGAAAGAAGAGGCAGGCAGTTATTTTGGAATCACCCCCTCTGATGGTGCCCCCTGCTGCAGTCTGCACACCTTGTAGTCTCTTGGTGATGCCACTGCCAACCTTGATTTGTTGTTGCTGCTGTTGTATTTATTTATATCCCACCTTTTCCCTAGTCTGGGATTCAAGGTGGCCTTGTAAAATTTAAAACAGATGCAGCTAAAAAAATGTACCTTGCACAAAAGTTAAAAAATAAAATCAAACTATTAATAAAATTAATATCAGTTAAAAGCATAACCATTAAAACAACAACAACAGCAATGGATATTTATCAACACTGGACATGGAAGGCCCTTTCCCTCTGATTAGTCAGATCTCAAAGGCTTGTTGAAAAAAAAATGTCTTTATCTGACTCTGAAAGAATATCAGGGAGGGAGTCAGACTGATCTCTCTGGGAAAGGAGTTCCAGACCCTGGGGGCCGCTGCTGAGAAGGCCCTCTCCCATATTGTTTTGTCTTCCTGCACAACTGTTTTGCTTTCCTGGACTGCTGTTTTGTGAGTGGAGAACCCTCTAACATTCCTTCTCTCCTCAGGCTGGCTCAGACTGCTGAAAGAGGATTACAGCTCCAAAGGTAAAAATAACAGTCTTGTAGCATCTTAAAAGACTAACCAGTTCAGTGTGGCATAAACTTTTAGGGAATATGGGCCAGGATCCTATTGGTGCACTACACTAGCAGTTTGTTTTTTCCACAGTTGCACACCAGTGGCAAGGGAATGAAGATAAAACCTATATCAGGTTTCTAGAAGCCTGTTTCTCCAGTGCCTGACTTCTTCACATCTGCTGCACTCGTGGTCTTATTCCTCCTGCCACCACTGCCTATGCCAGCATAGTTACACCAGTGTTGTCTTCCAGCATTATTCTGGCCATAGTCCACTTCAACAGATGTGTGTTTATCCTTAGTTATGTGTAGGAGGAATAGGGGGGAGTTTTATAAAGTGGAGTCAAAAAGCAGTGAAACATAAGAAAGTACTATATTGGCAGACTTCAGTTAGAACTTCAATATATGCAAAATAAGCACAGTAATACTTCACAACAGTAACAGCAAGTGCAATCATTTCAGCAATCCTAAATATGCAGTGCAACCAAAAACACATTGTCTCTCATCAAGCTCCAAATGAAACAGAATCAAGATGTGATTCAATTCTGATTCAGCTATTCCATGCTAGAATTTCCCTTTTAAATGTTGGCAGTTTTAGCTCCAGACTTTTATTCACTCTACATATTCTTTTGTGTAGAGAAGATTTATTTTATTTATTAATTAAAATGTTACTACCCAGCTTTCTATAAAAAAGATCTCAGGGTATTAGCAGAATTAATTAGTAACATTAAAACAAATGGTTCAAAACAATAAAAACAATTTAAATAAGCTAAAACATATTAAACATAATTAAAACAGGTTTAAAGATTAAAACAGTTTAAAACTATGTACATTAGTAATTCAGTGAGACCCAAAGGCTTGATGCATAGCTAGTTTTTTACTTTTACTTTTCACCTGGCACCTAAATTAATTCACTGTTGGTGCCAGTTGGGTCTCTGAGGGGAGGGCATTCCATAGTTGTGGTGCCACAGCTGAGGAGGCTATCTCTCACTTCTCCACACAGTGGCCATTTCCGCACTAGACTGTTATAGCGCTATTATTCCACTTTCAACATCCTATGGAATCCTGGAGTTTGCAGTTTAGGGAGAGGCCGGCCAGTCTAGCGCAGAAATGGCCACTGTGTGGACCTCACTGGGGGAACACAGAGGAGGGCTCCCCAGCACATATAGCCTGCCTCTGGTCCTCCAGTTTTGGATCCCATCAGCTCCAGCCAGCAGCTACAGATGACAGAAATTTTAAGGCAGCAACATCTGAAGGACTACCAGTGGCAGAAGGGCTGTCCCCATTTATCCTTTGTGGAAAACAAAAGGTCATTGCTGGTGACAGCATGCATCTCATGGAAAGATGGCCAGGTGATTTGGCCCCTAATGATATTAGGTGATGTGATAGTATTGCCAGGATGGGTATGGGAAAGCAGCAGCATCTAGGCTGTTGCATGGTTTGTCCTCATACTTGTTTGTGTCCTGTTCTTGCCCCTGAGCAGCTTTTGGGAGTTGGGGAGAAAGGGTGCAGTTATCTGAGAAAGTGAGGAGATCTTTAAGTTGTTGTGAGTTTTCCGGGCTTTGAGGCTGTGTTCTATTAGTATTTTCTCCTGGCGTTTCGCCTGCATCTGTGGCTGGCATCTTCGGAGGATCTGGTGGCATGGAAGTGAGATTACTCCCTCCCACCTGGGGACTACACAAGTATATATACTCTGTCTCACTTCCATGCCACCAGATCCTCTGAAGATGCCAGCCACAGATGCAGGCGAAACGTCAGGAGAAAATAGTAATAGAACATGACCTCAAAGTCTGGAAAACCCACAACAACCTATGGATTCTGGCTGTGAAAGCCTTCGACTTTATAAGGAGATCTTTCTTTGGCTGAGGATGGGGGGAAATTACTGAGCTCAGATCTCAGCCAGGATTGTATTGGAATATTTAAGAGAAAAGAGAACAGGGAGCGGACAAACAAAGTCACAGAGAGCTCTGAAGGGAAGGATGAAAAGCTTCTATATTGTGCAGAATTGTCTGTATTGTCTGGGAGCAGAAAGGAAGCCAATACAGGAACATAAGGGAAGGTGTCACTGTAGAAATTTCAGTTTATATCCCAGTGCTGCCTTCATCAAATGGGACGTGTACTCTCTAGTAATCCCACCACTCCCACAAAATGTGGAGTTTTCACCCTTTATCCTACCACTATATATAACAAAAGTGAGGTTTTCCACCCAGGCAATCACATCAGTGCCACCAATTGTGAGGATTCATCTCAGGCATTCCCACCACTGTGGCCAAATGTGAGGTTCTTTACACTTAACCCACCAAATTTGGAGTCTTCCAGTTTTGACTGCAAACACTCGTAGAATCATAGAGTTGGAAGAGACCCCAGGGGCCATCGAGTCCAACCCCCTGCCATGCAGGAACACCCTCAAAGCACTCCCGACAGATGACCATCCAGCCTCTGCTTAAAAACCTCCAAAGAAGGAGACTCCACTACACTCCGAGGCAGCAGATTCCACTGCTGGACAGCTCTGACCATCAGGAAGTTCTTCCTGAGGTTCAGGTGGAATCTCCTTTCCTGCAGCTTGAATCCATTGCTTCTTATCCTAGTCTCTGGACTCAGTGGGAGGGCTTTCCCCGATCCCTACCTCTGCCTTGTGTAAGGACTTCCTCTTGTCCCCCTTGTATGACCCCAACTGTGGGGTCAATCTAAATGCTTTCAAGCTTTACAAGGACTTATACTACTTTTATTCCCCAGCAGGACACCACCCTTTCACCTTCAATGCTGCCACCACAGCCATCTTGTCTGAAACCCAGCTTTCAGAGTGATAGTGATTCTGGAGGCCAAAAGTGTATAAAAACAAAAACAAAACTTTATTTACAGAAATTAAACATAAAACAGCAGATTATATATAACACTCGAAACACCCCACTCTCAAGCTAAATCAGAACTTTAACACTGCTCACACAACTCAAACTCCTTTCTCTCACCCCAAAACTAGTCTATTTCAAACACATTTCCCAAGTGCACTCTTCTCAAACCCCACAGAAATTGATTCCCCTTAAATTCAAATTGCTATTCACCGACTACCCTATGCAAATCTCCTCAAACATTCCACTCATCAGCATCCAGTTCAACACACCAGTCTCTCTCCCCTCCTCACAACCGCTACTTACCTCATGCAATAAGTCAAGCAATCACTTTTTTTACTTGTATATATTTATGTTTCTTCTATCTATTTCCCCTTTTTTCCTATTGTATATATTTTCTCTTGTACAGTTATATTTTTAAGTGTATTTAGAAAATTTCTTAATAAAACTACAGTCAGCCCTCCATGTTAGTGGACTTGGCTTTCATGGATTTGATTATATTTGAGTTTCTTCAGTGTTTGCCTCCCCAAGTCAGGCGCCTCTTTTCTAGGGGAACCTTCCCTCTCAGCAGCTCTGGTCAGGCCACACAACACTTTAGAAACTCACCTCTAGTCCTTCTCCTCCTTCACCAGCCACTGCTTGGCCAACTAAAGATGGCTTGCAGCCCAATTTCTCAGCACCACAATCCCCCACATCTCAGGAAGAAGATGGACATGACAGAGAATGTGTAGGGCTACCGTGCTGACTCTGTGAAATGGATACTCATTGTTCAGCACAATGCCCTATCTTAAAATGTTGACACTCAGGGCAATGTCTGGCTGGCAAGTACCAGCTAAGTACAAGAACACCCGCAATAAATTAGTTAAATGCTTTTGAAACGTGAGTGGCTCTTTTCTCTCCTGGCTGTGAAATGTTTTCTTTTAAAGCAGAGCTCAGCGGTTCTTGTTTACTTAAGCAAGTCCCCCAAATTCATTTTTACTTGACAGACTCACCCCCTTTCCATCTCCTTTCCCTAACCTGGGTCATTTCCACACTAGCCTGTAATAGCATGATGATTCTACTTTCAACATCCTCTGGAATCCCTGGGTTTGCAGTTTTGGGAGGGGCCAGCTGGCAGAAATGGCCCTGGTTTGGACCCTGGCTATCCCTTGTCCCCACCATTCCTTAGCCTCCTTCCTACAGACACACACATGTTTTGATACTTGGTATTTTTCCACTTCTGAAAGGGTCCTGTGTCCCTAACCCTAGCGAACATGGAGTGCTGCCTGTAATTTTTTTTTTTAAGGAACTAACAGACAGACATTGCAGATGGAGATTTGGATGGCATGATGACAGTCTGGGGTTGAGTGGTTCATGATATCTATGGGACATCCATTCAGTAACCAGGGTTCTCTCTTTTTCCAGGGGTGTTCCAGGGACGTCGCATTCTCATTCTATATTCTCCGGATCATGTGGCCTTTGAGCATTTGGTAGGCACCCTGGCAGGAGCCCTGACCCGACTGCAGCTTTCCGTTTCCCTGGAACTGTGGAGTCGAAAAGAGCTGGGCTCCTTGGGGCCCATCCAGTGGCTCCACGCACAGCGACATCGGGTGCTACAAGCAGGGGGCAGCATTGTGTTGCTTGTTTCCCCTGGTGCTGTAGCCAGCTATGCAGAATGGCTGGGCTGGAAAGAGGCAGACACACTCCCTGCCATCAAACCTGACAACACTTTCTTGGCCTCCCTGAACTGCATCCTGCCAGACTTTCAGGCTGGAAAGACCAGGGGCAAGTATATGGTTGCCTGCTTTGAAGAACTTCTAGCAGTCAGTGAGATTCCTGGACTCTTTCGTTCGGTGCCGGTCTACCCTCTACCATCACAGCTTCTCAGTTTCCTGTTAGCCCTGGCTGGACCTGGTGTAAGCTATGAGCAGAGGAGCAGCCTGAAAAGACACGCAGTGTGGATCAGCAAGAGCCTGGAGCGTTCAGTGCTAGAGTGTCAGCAGAAGGCAGGCTGGCCGTATCCACCATTGCTGCCTGTCCGTTCTGTGGATGGACAGATAAAAAGGAATTGCCATCCTTTCATAGCCTCCTGAGCAAAGATGACTCTCAGAAGGAGGTTGTGATTTTGCCCTGTAATTCACAGGACTCAGCGCATGAATCTAAAGACTCTGTGCCAGTATTTTAGACCAAGCAGCTGAGAAATCAGCCTTGGCCACTACAGTTCCTGTCTTTTGGGCATTGTAATGATACTACATGGCTTGCGCAATGTGTGAGAACACACGTAAACATAGCTATGCAAGTGATATGTGGATGATAGCTTTGGAAGGATCCTGCTTTCTTGCAACCGAATGGCAGTATTTCTTGTGCTTAAGGAAGTGGAGAGATCCAGATCAAGAACGGTACATGGGACAGCTTCCAAGTATTAGGTGTGGACAGTAAGAGCTGTCTGTTGCCTTTATGCTCTGCTTGGGAATATGTGGCTGCAGTGGGAAAGCAAATGTTATTCCACTGGCTTGATGCTGCTGGATGACAGAAAGGTGAAAAGTATTTGAAGCACAAGAGACTTCTTAAAGAAACAGCTGCTGAAGAGGCCTCAGCTTCTCCCTGGTTTATAATTGCTTGTTGTTGTTAAGTCTTGGGCCAATAAGTTGAATGCCAGCAGCTTAAGGCACGACTTTCAGCTGTTGGTTATCCTATCAGTGTTTCATGTCTATTTTAGGTAACCATGTCCCTCATTTTTTGGTGTGGAATTCTTTAACCTGAGGCCCTTACAGTGTTAAGCACTACAACCCCTGGGATCTCTAACTCTTCGCCATGACAGTTGTGGCTGACAGAAAATGGAGTCTAAATCATTTGGAAGACATGGAACTGGGGAAAGCGACAGGCTATGGACCAAAGAAGAACCACCAATCACTCTCTCCTTTCCCTCCTGATAGCTCTGCTTTGTACCTTCCCCTACAGTGACAGTGACCGCTGGCATAATGAGCACATTTTTCATAAAGAAGTTATCTCATAATATGTATATCATTACATACAAACTTAAGCAGCAAGGACATGGGATGAGTGGTCGCCCTCCCATGGACCAAGGGGCTGGCCTCTTTCACAGTCAGATTGATGAAGAGTGGTTTTTAAGCACTTGGAATAGGACAGTTCAAGGAGAGGGAACACATGGGCCTCCAGGCACTGTTGAACTGCAGCCCCCTCTGGGCCTTTACAGGGCTGTGCTTGGTTAGGGCTGATGGAGATTATAGCCCAATGTTCCCTACCTTGAACAGGTACAAATATGTTGAAACAAGCTATATTTGTTCAATTTCTCAATCCCCTTCATTGCCTTTTGGTGCACGTACAAACAAAAGTGGGGGTTAGTAGGGTTTCCCCTGGGCCAATATCACTGGGAGGGCCAGAGCACCAGTGGAAACAGGAGCTTGCTAATTCTTATGAAGGTAGCCAGTTCTATGGGGCTCTATGGGGACTTCTTATGAGGTAAGTGGTAAATATTAAAGGACACAAGTTCCTCATTACAGCCCCCTATAGCCATGCCCCACCAAAGAGAAGGCAGAGTGATATGTCCAGGTCAAACCATCCTAAGATATTTTGCTGCTGGAGACAAAGGCCCTTTTCACACGGGGTTAAAAAACCGGTGTAGAGCGACCTCTGACGGAGGTCGTCTACACCGTAACGTGGATTGGGGCGGACTACTTTTGTGTAGTTCCACACCCCAATCCACGCAGGGGTGACTGGAAGTGGTGGCGCCATGTGCTTTTTGAAAACCACTTTTCAAGTGGTTTTTAAAAAGCATGAGGCGTGCAGCCCTGTCACAGCACCCGGTGTGGATTTGCAGGCGCACGCAAGTGCGCGCCTGCAGACCGGCCGGGGGGGGCGGGCTTCCGACTGGCAAGCTTCTCCGGTTGGCAAAGAGCCTCTGCCAGCCGGAAGCCGCCATTTTGGACGCCGCCGTGTGTGGAACAGCGAACTCGTGCTGCTCCAAGTTGCGACAGCTCCAGGTAAGCTCTGTTTTGGCGTGTTTTTGGGCGTGGCTTCCTCCGCGTGTGAAAAGGGCCAAAGAAGAAGATGATGTTTTCCCGCACCCCTGCTACTACCATTCCACATGCAGAAAATGCAGGGGTGTAATTATGGATGTGTGTGAGGGCATTGCCCCCCCCAAGAATTCTGCTTCCCCAAAGGAATTTTTCCTTCAGTCTTCAAATTTCTAGCACTGCAGTGACTTAAAACTTCAGTCAAGCATTGAGAAATAGCACTTAGGCATCCAAAGAAAAGGGCCAGGCAAATTTACCAAGGAAATGCAAACGCAAATAGAAGAGTTCCTGGTGTCAATGATTTTCACTATCTCACTTTCTGCAATGCTAGAAATTTGTGAAGGAAAAAATTCACTGGGGGGCATAATTCTTATTTAGAGGGGTAGTGTCCTCACTTTGTCCTTCCTGTAGCCACACTCCTGGGAAGGCAACTGTGCTGGCACTTGATTTTTACTTCAGCTCTGGTGACAGGATACCTGCCTCCCCTAAAGACGAATGAGGCAAGTGCTGGGAATGCAGGATAGGCTGCACAGAGCATACATTTCAGTCCTCCCAGTCCCCAGTCATTTCTTCTAAGCTGGCAAACTTGTGGCTCTCTAGATATTTTTGGCCTCTGGGGCTAATGGGAAGTGGAGTCCAGTGCCATCGGGCATTCCGAACCTGTTTTGAGAAGCCATGCTAAGAGATTTTCCCAGAACCTTTCTGAGCAAAATCTTTTGTTCCTCAGTATGTTCTGTACTGAATCTTAAGACCTTAATTTCCCAATAAAAGTTACAAGTTCTATCTTTGTGTGTCAAGAATGATGTACATTGATTTGAAGAGCTGTATGATATGTGTGTTCCTGCATAGCAGGGGGATGGACTGGATGCCCCCTGGAGTTTCTATGATTCTGTGATCTGAGTTAATTTGACAATAACATAATAGCCCTGTGCTATGTACAAGTTGATTTACCAGCTTTCTCATATATATATTTATTAGAGGATGGGAATTAAATACAAGGAAAATGTTTATGGCAGGGAAGGAAGCTGCACACTTGTCCTTAGACTTCTTGTGTGCCTTCAAGTTGTTTCCACTTTGAACTACCCTAAGGCGAACCAATCATGGCATTTTCTGGAGCCGCGAGTGTGGGTTTCCACAGCCGAGCCAGGAATCGAATCCTGGGCCATTTCCGCCCTACACTGTTATTGTGCGATTATTCCACTTTCAATATCCTGTGGAATCCTGGAGTTTGTAGTTTACTAAGGCCAAAGAGCTCTCTGGCTGAGAATTCTAATTGCCACTCCCTAAACTGGAATAGAAGTGGAATAATAGCACTATAACAGTGTAGTGCAGAAATGGCCCTGGTCTCTTCACCACACTGCAATCCCACACTGCAATATGTACATGGAGAAAAGTGAGATTGCAATAAAATACCCAGCACTCTTCACCATTGGCTGACTAGAACTGCTGTGATTGGCAATCCAAACACATCCAGAAGGCTGCCTGATTATCCTCTCTTGTCTATGGGGGTGTTTGTGGGCTCAGGACTCCTAAGATCATAGAAATGTAGAGTTGGAAGAGACCCCAGGGGCCATCCAGTCCAACCCCCTGCCATGCAGGAACACCCTCAAAGCAATCCCAACAGATGGCCATCCAGCCTCTGCTTAAAAACCTCCAAGGAAGGAGGCTCCACCACACTCCAATGAGGCAGCATAGTCCACTGCCGGACAGCCCTGACTGTCAGGAAGTTTTTCCTGAGATTCAGGTAATCATCATCATCATCATCATCATCTATCCCGCCTCTCCACATGGACTGAGGCAGTGAACAACAATAATACATTAAATACATTAAAAACATTAAAAACATACCCAATCCTCCCCACCCACCAACCTATCTAAAACCAACCCCCTAAAACACACAACAATTAACAATTAACAACAATCAACTGACTAGTAAAAGAACAGCAAGACAGTTGGTGGGAGATGGTGGAGTATTAGTCTGGGAAGGCCTGTCGGAAGAGAGCAGGTGGACTCTCCTTTCCTGCAGCTTGAATCCATTGCTCCTTGTCCTGGTCTCTGGAGCTGCAGAAAACAAGCCCCCTCCTTCCTCTACGTGGCATCCCTTCAAATACTTAAACATGGCTATTATGTCCCCTCTTAACTGTCTCTTCCGCAGACTAAACACGCGTAACATCTGTCTGCGCAGGGGGCTTAAGGCTCAGGCTGGGCCAGGCCCCCTTGATGTTGATCTATAATGGCATGCCCACCCCAAAGTAATGGGTGTAATGGAGACGGCCCTCGCCCCTTCTGTAGACAAGACACCTTGAGGTGGAGAAGAGAGGCCGCAACCATTTCCGCACCGCACTTTCCCATAGATTTTAGGAGTCTTCCTTCGTGTCACCCAAAAGCCTGCTTATATCTGGTCTGAGGGGAGGCACAGAGAAGGGGCCAGGGCGAGGGAGGCTCCTCTAGGAACGCCTGAGATCTTTTGGCGAGGCATAACCGGGCGACGCTCCGCCGGCGGCAATAACATCTGCTCCCTCCCTCCCCCTCCCCCTCCCCCTCCCCCCCTCTCCCTCTCCCTCCCTCCTCTCCCCTCCCTCCCTCCCTCCCTCCCTCCTCCTCTCCCCTCCCTCCCTCCCCCCTCCCTCCCCCCTCCCCCTCCCCCTCCCCCCCCCCTCCCTCCCCCCTCCCCCTCCCCCTCCCCCTCCCCCTCCCCCTCCTCCCTCCCTGTGCCGCTATTCCTGCTGCAGAGGCGCTGCGCACAGCCCCCCCCGCCCTTCTTGCAAGGCGCCTCCTCTCCAAGCCGCATCCTTCCTCCACTCTGCCTCTTTAAGTGGCCTGGCAGGTGCCGCTCAGCTGGGAGCCGGACGGAGCTCTCCAATTGGCTACCCCAAGGGCGAGGGGATGATGTCATGGCACGCGAGCCCCTGTCATTGGCCGAGAGGCGGGTTCGGCCACCTGATTGCGGTCTATTGGGCGCACGGGGGAGGACCGGGGGGGTGTTGTTCTGCTGCAGCCGCAGGAGCCGCGTCGGCGGCCACCGCGAGAGCCGTGCGCGCTAGCCTGGGCGCTGTTCCGGCCGGTCTTCCGCAGGCTTCCCCCGGGGGCGAGCGAGCGGCGAGATGAGGGGAGATCGGTAGGTGCTGGAAACAGAGCGAGCCCCTCGGCCTGGGCTTGCGCCAAGGACTGGGGGGCAGAGCGGATTCCTTTCCACCCAGGCAGGAACTGCGGCGGGGGGTTGGCTTTTCCGCGGCCGCTTCTTCTTGCTTGGGCTGTTTCCGCACTGCGCTCTTATAGCGCGATTATTCCATTTTCAACTTCCTATGGAATCCTGGGGTTTGCTCTGGGCCCCTCCCTAAACTGCAAGCCCCAGGATTCCGTAGGAGGTTGAAAGTGGGATAATAACGCTGTAAGAGTCCAGTGCGTAAGTGGTTGCAGCCTCTTAAGGTGCCCTGTCTGCAGAAGTGGCCAGAGCTGTTTCTCCCCCTCCCGGAAAGGTGGATCCCGGCAGGGCCTTTTCGGTATCGCTGTCGTGTCGGATAGGCATGTTATTAAAGATCAGCATCAGGGGAGCTTGGTGGCCCAGCCTGAGGCCATTTCCGCACTACACTGTTATAGTGCTATTATTCCACTTTCAACATCCTGTGGAATTCTGGGGTTTGTAGCCTACTGAGGCCAAAGAGCTCTCTGGCTGAGAATTCTCAATGCCCCCCCTAAACTGCAAACCCCAGGAGTCCATAGGATGTTGAAAGTGGAATAATAGCAGTATAAAATTGTAGTGTGGAAAGGCCCTGAGTCTTAAACCTGCTGCACTGACAGATGCATGGCATGTTTATTTGGACAGAGAGCCCTGCGGACTCATTTCGTGATGGCACTTCCTTCCTTAGCAAGCTTGTTTCAGCGGATGATCATATTGACCTGTTTGTGTCTGAGTAGCCCAAACAAGGAACCGAGCAAGGATGGACTGTGGCCACAACCAGCTCCTCCCAAAATCCTTCCACTGCCCTGCTGGTTAAAAATAACAGGGGAAGTTCATATAATTCAAAGACATAGCTGGGTTAGTCTGCATTGGTATTCAAAGGGATTTTGTAGCACCTCTGAGTCTGGGGCCATTTCCACCCTACACCCTTATAGTGCTATTATTCCACTTTCAGCATCCTGGGGATTCTGGGGGTTGTAGTTTCCTGAGGCCAAAGAGCTCCCTGGCTGAGAATTCTAAAGGCCCCTCCCTAAACTACAAACCCCAGGATTCCACAGGATGTTGAAAGTGGAATGATAGCACTAGAACAGTGTAGGGTGGAAATGGCCTGTGTCTATATCTGTTTAATGCCTCACTCTTCCTCCACTCTGCCCTGAGATGCTGATTGTGTGGAATGCATGACTTCAACGGCGAAGCCGCTTCCTCTTGCCTTAGCTCCTAATTTGGTTGGTGGGGAGATCTAGAGATCTTAGAAGCTTGTCCAGAAGTTCTTAAAACAATTATTGGCTGACACTGATAAAGGTATTGCCTGCTCCGGTTTTTTTTGGAATTCCTTTACAACAAGGTGATATACTCTCAAATGAGGAACATGCTGTGTGAGGATCACAGATCATGAAAAATTGTTACTTACATTAGATAGATCAACCCAAAATCCATGGGTCTAAAGTCAGGCCTTCCTGGTTTTCTTGACCTAATGATATCAAAAAATGACACTGGCCAGCTTTCAGATCCACACTTCCTGACACTGTTGGTGAGACTGACACTGTATTTTCAATCCACAGTTTAAGAACTGAGGGCTGTGTGTGTGTGTTGTGGAAAAAGCCTTCATTTATTTTATAAGTTTATAGGCTGCTCTCAAGAGTAAAGCCCTTTATAAAACAGAGTATAGTTTACTTTAAACTACCAAATGCATAGTCATACCACAAAAATCAATATTTAGTTTGAAAATTACTAAAATAACAAATAAGATGTAACAGTGTCAACAGGCAAAGTCATAGTTAAAAGCATTGTGCAAGAAAATTAATCAAACACAGAATGCAGGAAATAGGTTTTTGAAATCCTGTAAGATAGCAAAAGCAGGACTTTGCTTACTTCCTGGGGAAGGGAGTTCCAAAGGTTTAGGCTGTCACCACAGAAAAGGCCCTGTCCATGACAATTGCCAATCTCATGGCTCTTATTGTGGGGACCAGACTTCAGGGCTCCAGATGCTCATATTAAATCTCAGGCATGCTCAACCCACATGAGTACAGCCCAGAGGCCACTAGTTCTATTAGCTTCCTGAACAGGATTACCGACCTTATGGCTTTTCCTCCTCTTTCTTCCAGCCTTGTTCCTGGCATGAAGATGGCTTTGCCCTGGGTGAAGGTCCTACCTGCTCTGCTCTCATTTTTCTTGTTGTTCTTTTGGCTCCCAAGCCCAAGTGCTTCCCAGCAAGAGCCCTGTCAGACCTGCAGGGACCTGGCCAGCAACTTCCATAAGGTGGGAGGCTAAAAAGGATTTTGATTTGGGCTGGGGTGGGGTGACAATTGCCCATGATAGTGATTAACAAGGGGTTCTAGTACCCAGCCCTGTCACTTGCTTTCTTCATCGAAGGAAGGCTTGGGGGGAACTGGGCTGAAATAAGAATCACTGAGAACTAGGCCAGGGAGGGGGATGGCTGAGGTTTCACTACATATCAAGGGCTTGTGGGCTTCTGCATGCGGGTGTGGAGGAATGGGCTTCTGGGGATGGAGGGGGAAAAAAACCTTAGCTTTGGGTTTGCTGTGAGCCTTCTCCTGCCTTCCCAGGGTCTGGAGCGGACACAGCGAGAGAACTTCGGGGGCGGGAACACAGCCTGGGAAGAAGAGAAACTTGCAAAATATGCAAACAGGTGACCTGAGGTCTGGGCTGCGCCAGGTCATGGGTGAGATGCTGCTGCTGCTGCTGCTGCAGAGTGTGTTGGACTGTCATCTTTGCTGGAGGGGGCAACACTAAAATCGTGGTCTAAAAGGAGCTCAGGAAATGGACATGTTCATGATGATGCCATTCAGTGTGGACTGTGACTCGTAATGCAGAACTGAGTGCCCTAACCATGTAGTCCCATTGCTGTCCTGGGAGTAAGCCCCAGTTAAGTCAGTCAGATTTAATTTTGAGTAGATGTGTATAGGATTGCATTAGTCTTGGAGAAGTGAAAGACCCTACCGAAGCTGTTTCCCTTTGTCATTTAAAAAGCAACATTTCTGGTTCTAAAGATACTGGTCTAAATGTCAGTGTTAGCCCCAACTAAAATAGACCTACTGAATCAGTGGGAGCCTAGCAAGTGAGCACTTCGTTAAGAGGTCTACATCATTTAGGCCATTTCCTCACTCACCAGTTATAGTGCTATTATTATTCCACTGCCCCTCCCTAAACTGCAAGCCCCAGCATTCCATAGGATGTTGAAAGTGGAATGATAGCACTATAGCTGGCTAGTGCAGAAATGGCCTTAGAGATAATACTAGGATTTAGGTCCATGAATACAAAAGCAGAATAATGTGTATTTTTATAGTACCTTACCTACATTGCCTTGGTAATCTTTATAACAGCACTGTAATGGAGGCCAGTGTCATTATCCCCCTGTTGCAGATGGGAAACTGAAACACACTGTGACTGGCTGGAGGTGGCCTGGTGAGGTTGCGATTGAGATTTGAACCAGAAAGAATTCCTAGTTCGTGTTCTTAGGGAGGAATTAGATGTAACACATGTTGAGCAATGGAGCCACATCTAAATGGACCTTTGCTATATTCTGTTCCTTCTACCTATTCCTTTCTAGGACTGAGCTGGGAAAATAATGGATTCTTAAATTTTAGAACAGCAGCCTGATGGTCTGGTCACTTATTGGTTGGCCCTCTGTCTTATCATCAAGAATACACATACATATATACCTGGTCTGATTTTGGCACGTTAAGTAGAAGTTTCCTTTTTTATTATTAAGAAAGATGAGGAAAGGATAGATAAATGTATAAATATTCATGCTGCACTTGCCCTGTTGTCAACTCAAAATTGCCAGCAGCCCACCTTAACCCAGTATTGGGTTTGCTTGAATATTTGCCTGCCATTTTAATTAAAAAGCTGAGTTCACACTGTGATTGAGGATGCAATATGATTTACAGTGGGACCTCTTATCATGACCTCTGCTTGCACAAATGTGAGGGTGTGTGAGGCATCATGTCCCATTATAGTCAATGGATGCAGCTGCCACACACCCATGTTGCTGCAGGTGCACACTCGTCAGATCCATTGACTATAATGGGATGCAATGCTTTGTGTTTTTTTGTTTTACCTGGGGATTCCTGGAATGGAATCCCCATATATATGGAAGGATTTTGTATCTTCTTTTTGTGTTATCGGTACTTGCAAGAAAACAGAGAGACAGGCACAGGAACTGTTAGTCTACAACTCCTAGCATTCCTCATGATTCTCACTCCTACTTTACCTATATGTTAGTTTTCTGTTTATCAGAGGAATGGCAGTCCTTACCCTTCAGCTGTTCCTTCTATTTCCAATGGCTCTCTGTTCATCTCTTTGTTAGTGCAGACTGTTTCAATATTCTACTTGTTTTCTAATCTCTTTCTGGGGGAAAAAAACCAAAACAAACATAGACACACATAATAAAAACGTTTGCATTTTGAAATAGTATTCTGAGCGTAGACTTTAGGCTTTCTGGACTCAAAGTACAGACAACTCAGTATTTGTCCTTGCTCTATAGAACTGACTTAAGTAGAGGAAAGAAATGCTAATCCTACCATTTCTGATGTACAGGTGGCCAATGTCACTGCTTAGGCAGTTGAAGTAATACTGCCCATATAAGAGTCAGAGAGAGATCAGGAGCTTATTAGGCATGGAGGTGTCTAAAGGTCTTTAGTACTGTAGACTCTAAAAATTTTTTAAATTATTTATTTATTTGAGACCCAGCCCATTTCTGCACTACACTCTTATAGTGCGATTATTCCACTTTCAACATCTTATGGAATCCTGGGGTTTGCAGTTTCGGGAGGAGCCACCTCGCCCCTCCCAAAACTGTAATCCCCAGGATTCCATTGGACATTGAAAGTGGAATAACCACGCTATAAGAATGTACTGCGGAAATGGCCCCAGTGTGGTGTAGTGATTTGAGCATCAGAGTACAATCCTGGAGACCAGGGGTTAGTTCCTTGCTTAGCCATGGAAACCCACTGGGTAACCTTTGGCGCATCACACACTCTCAGCCTCAGAAAATCCTGTGATAGGTTCACCTTTGGATTGCCATAAGTTGGAAACAGCTTGAAGGCACACAACAGCAACAACATTATTGTATATCCTGCTTTTCTCCTGGCATGGGAGCCAAGGTGGCTTACAGAAATGCTAAAACAAGAAAAAGCTAAAAACCTTGATAATGAAAAGGTTAAAACACAATTAAACAAGCTGTCATATTAAAATGCCATTAAATGTTAGAAAGTGGAGAATAATTTAAAAGCATACCAGAGTTAAAAAGACAGCATAAATGCCCCCTGAATGTGATTTGCTGCAACTAGTTAATCATTAAATGCTGGTTTGAATAGAAAGCTCTGTGCCTGCTGATGAAAGGAGAACAGAGAGAGGGCCAGACAACCTAGCCAACGGAAGGGTGCAGAAAACTTCTGGGACAGGGTGGAATTTAGGTATTGAAATCTTAAACAGGGAGCATTCCATGCTGCATCATCTGATAAGAGAAGAACCATATGAGACCTGTTTTTTTAGTTACATCAATAGCCCAATTTTCCTCTAATGATTTCAAGTTCATGTATGTGGTCCCCTGGCTTCCCACTTTGTTCGTACAACAACATTGCAAGGTTGGTCATTCCAAGAGTGAATTTCTAACATTATCTGCAAATTTGGTGGCTCAGTGGGGACTAGAACTTGGATTGCCTGAAGCCTGGGATGATATTTTAACTAACCCAGTATTTCCCAAGCTATCTAATATGGGAGACTGGCAATTACTATTTTTGTGTGTGTGTCTCAGGGACTGGTGCCACATTAGTGCCTGTTGGCTACAACTGTTTCTTCTTTTCCCTGGAAACTTCTGGGAATGGCAGCTGGTGGTATGCTGACTGGCTCCAGTCCATGAACCACACTTTGAATACTCCTTGTCTAACTACTACAACAACATGGCTTTCTTATTTGCTCGGTATCTGTTACAAGAGATTCTTCCCTATCCTTCTGTCACAGAAGTCAAACAAGGTGTCATAGGTCTATTAAAACAGGAAGCTTATCTGTAAGACAAATAAAAGTAGCCTTAAGATATACACATAAGAGGGCAGATTAATGAAGGACTTTATGGTTGTTGTGTGCTTTCCAGGACTCCATAATGGGATTTTCTTGGCAGAATTTATTCAGTGATGGTTTGCCATTGCCTTCCTTTGAGGCTGAGATAGTGTGACTTGCCCAAAGCCACTCATTGGGTTTCCATGGCTGAGCGAGGATTTGAACCTCAGTCTTCTGGAATCCTAGTTGAGCACCCAAACCACTACACCAGAATGTTCTAAACTTTTCTTGTTGGCGACACTTTTTAGACATGCATCATTTCGCAACACAGTAATTCAGTTTCACTAGCAAACTGGAGGTTAAACTAACCCCTTATAGGAGATACAGACACATTGTAATAACAAAATGTATGGGAACACAACATATCTCATGAAAATCTTTCATATATTTTTAAAAATATATGATTTATAAATAATGACATATATTTCCAAGATTGTAGGTGACATATCCACACACTTCAGGCGACACACTAATGTGTCGCTGCACACTGTTCGGAAAGCCCTGCACTACACTGTGCTGGCTGTCTTCATAAAAGATACCTGCTGGGATAACATTTTCTTCACTAGGAGGTGAGCTGTGAAAGGGACAGGTGAATTTCTCTAGACAAGCTGCTCCATAGACTTATCTGAGAGCCACAAATGAGCTACCTGTCTCCTCTTATGCCCACCTGCCACACCTCAGATGATAAAGGCTTTGTCATCTGGTTTATAATCATCCTTTTATCGTCTTGCTGGAGGATTCTGGGTGTTACATTATTCCCAAAAAGTAATGTTTCCAGGCTCTATCTCCCCCCCCGCAAAGAAAACCCCCCCAATTGCAATCAGATTTTGAGTTAATAAAAACTTTTCATCAGCCTAGATGTTAAGTAACAAGAACAAAGAAGTATAGTTATGTGGCAGGGAGAAACCTATATCAGCCACATTCTAACCACCTAATTCAGCAGTGGGAATTCTGTGGCTCCCTGAAGGTTGCTGAACTGCAGCTCCCAGCATACCTCAACAGTGGCATGCTTTCTAGGGCTGCTGTGAGTTGCAGTCAGGCGCTATTTGGAGGGCTGCAAGATTCCCCCCAGTTTAATTTACCAGCACAGTTCTGAAGCTGCAATCCTAGCCATGTTAAGCTGGAATAATCTTCCCTGAGTACTGTAGGTTTTCCTTTTATATAAAGCTTGTGTGGGACTGTGCTGTAAAGTCTGCCTTCTGTCTACCTTCTGACAAGTCTGTACAAGTAGCAGAATGTAGGGTCCTGATAGAGTAGAATGGTCTATGTCTTGCAGGGAGAATTTCTGAATACTCACCAAAATTAAAAGCTCAGTGTACCAGCACCAGATGAGGAGAAGGCCATTCTCCCTGCTACCTTTGCTTTGGTAGGAAGTTAAAAAACAAAACCAGATATTCATTCAAATCTTGAATCCCCACCTGCAAGTCTGAAGCGTTACAAGATATTCTACCACATAATTCCCACCTCTTTCGTGAATGGCTGTGATTCCAACATCTCCCACAATAGTTTCTTCCATCTTGTCTTTTGAACTATAACCTTCAGAACCACCCAAACAGCATGATGACTGCTTGGGGTATTCAGGAAGTTTTAATCCAGAAAATAACTTTTCCAATCCCTGTTTTCTCCCCTCCTTCTGCCTTGCACAAGGGTATAGAAATAACCTGTCTTAGTACAGTGGCTGTTGTGAGGGTTAATGAGATAAGGAAATCGCAAGACAAACATTTTACCTCTTGGGCAGAAATGGTATTTACAGGCTCCTCAGGGTGGCTTGTCTGCCATCTTGCTGGTTCCTAACCGATCTCTGGAGAGAAAGGAAAACTTTAAGGACTGGTTGCTTAAGCAAAGACTACTCTACTTATTGTGGTGGAGCTTAGAAAGAGAATATATGGGCCAACACAAGATGAATTGTTGCTGGAGACACAGTTCGAAACTAGCTAGAGCAATAGTTGAATCTTGATTCAAAACTACTAGGGGAGCAGTTTTTTCCACCACACCAGAGGACAGCAACCTAGCTTTAGAGGGGTGTAGACAGTCTGTCTCCAGTAGACCCTGCAGCTCTTGTTATCTAATATATCACTGCTGCCTCTTCTGTCCCACACCCAATACTGGCCTCCTGAGGCTGCTGCCTTGCTGCAGAATGGTAGAAATAGCCCTGATCACGCTCTCCTATGTAAAAGATGGATGGAAAGGGGAATAAATGGTTGATTGGGGAGGAGGGGGATACAGGGAGGTGGTTTTATTGAGGAAGCAAGACAAACGTTGAAGCCGGTGGGAGAGGTTGCTTTGGTCCTTGTTCTGCTGATTTCACCTGGCCTTGTTTTCTGTTGCAGCGAAACACGCCTGCTGGAAGTACTGGAAGGCGTGTGTGCCACATCAGACTTTGCCTGCCACCAGCTGTTGGAGCAGAGTGAAGAACACGTGGAACGTTGGTGGTTCCACGAGTGAGTGGAGAACAACAAAGCTGGGCTCACCTGGCACGGGATGTGGCTTCACTTGCTATTAGAACTGCAGAAAGAGGCCCAGGGACCCTTTCATATGACACAGTTACAGTGCTGTGGTTCCACTTTGACTGTCATAGTTCCATTTTATGGAATTCTGGTATTTGCAGTTTAGGGAGGGATATTTAGAATTCTTAGCCAAAGAACTCTGGTGCTTCAAAATGAAAGTATAAACTCCAGAATTCCATAGAAGGCAGCCATGGCAGCTCAGTTGCTATAACTGTGTCGTGTCAGAGGGCCCCAGAGATATGGCCAGTAAGGGGGAAGGAGCAGTTCAAAAGCAGGCTGTTGCCCTTTCTTATTAAGCGTGACATTTTACACCAGTATCAGTAGGCAGTGGTATGAATACAAAAGGTGGGAGAAAGAATTGATTCCCTGCTCTGTTTCTGAGCTCTTCTCGTGCCCCTGTCCCTGTCATTATCTCTCTTTATTTATTTACAAGTATTTATAATTCATTTGCCTCAGAAGATTTCAAAGCACTGCACAGCAATAATAATACGAACAACAAACACAATATTAAAACATGGTATTTTTGTTGTCCATTTAATAAATGGTAGGTTGGACTAAACTGGGAAGAAGTGAAAAAAATAGTTGTGTTCTCATATAATAGACTATGTCTACATATATTTCATGATATGTATTTTCATGTGTCGAGTTCAGCTTCCTGCTTTGTTTTGGGAGCAACGGGTGCTCAAGCAATTGGTGCTGAGAGATGTACAGCCACAAAAGTTGAGTGATACAGGTTTTTGCTGAGCTGCATTGTTTCAGATTGTGGGTGTGTGCAGGGGAGAGAATTTGCCCCTTCCTTCCTAGTTTTGTACATGCAGGGAGTTGGCACATTTTTCTGCCTCATTCAATATTGTCTGTCGTGGCTCTCTAGGGCCTCAGGTCTATGTCTTCTGACATAGGTCTATGTCTTCTGTGCCTTCACCTGCTCCCTGTGGCTTTCACCTGAAGAGACCAGGGACTGAATCAGGGACCTTCTGCATATAATACCTGTGCTCTGCTATCATTGTTACTCGATAGGTGAGGATTGCTGATAACAGCCCCATTAAAAGAGCAGGATTGTCTGATGGGCTGAGAGCTGATGAAGAGATCCAAGCTGTGGGAATCTGAGGGAAGGTCCTTAACAGCTATGCCATTATGGTAGATTAAGGAGAGATCTGAGCAAGACTGAGAGGCCACAGATCCCAGGGAGAGAGAACGCATGTCATTTTAAAATACGTCCAAGGTATTTATGTCCATAGAACCTCAGATGAGATGTTTTTTGGATTATACTCTCTCAGTCTTTGCCAGTAGAGCCCATGATGATAGGAGATGCCACACAACATTCCTGGAGTAAAGGGTATAGACCTTGGGCCTAGGTTAAGACTTCTGAAAGACATAGAACAGGGCTGAGGAACATGTGGCTCTCTAGATATTGTTCTGCAGTTCCTATCAGTTGTAGCCAGTATAGCTTATGCTGAAGATTGATGGGAGTTGTAATCAAACAACATCTGGTGAGTCACAGTTCCCTGTCTCTGCCACAGACCATCTGTCCCCAACCTGGGCTCTTCAGGTGGTAGGCTGTGATTCTGTACACATCCAGTCCTACAATATCTGGAGGGGTACAGGTTGAGGAAGGTTGCTGTAGACCATTTCTGCAGAGAGATCTTTCCTATCAAAACTTGGTTGTTCTATTCTTCGGACCAGTGGTGGAATAGTGTAGGGCCTGTATTACTAGTAAAAGATAACATGGTGGGAAAGAGGGTGACAGTAACCGGGGGTGTTGTTTTCCCCAGGCAGCAGCAGCACCCAGACTTTTTCCAGTGGCTCTGCATGGATGCATTGAAACTCTGCTGCCCACCAGGCACCTATGGCCCTGACTGCCACAGTGAGTTGTTATATGGCTTTCTGCATTGTTACAGCTGTGTCCAAACATTTGTGTGTGCCTCCATCTCAGGATACGCTTGTGTGTAGGTGGAGGGTGGTGGTTCCTGTGGATCTCTACTGGGGAGGAAACTCAAAAATAAGCCCTCCATAGTCAAAACTGTATTTTGCACTATTGCAAAAGGCTGATGAATCTTGGTTCCATATTCTGGGAAGAACCCGTTTTACTTCTTTGTCTGAAATTCAGGAACAGACAACAAGAAAATTAGTGCCATTTGAGCAGTTCATACTACTAAGCAAAGCTGAAGTTAAAGACGTGGCCAGTAGGCTGTTTAAATTTTTAATCTTGGTTATTTTTTCTAATAATCTAGAAACAAAATTAATCTAGAAAAAGGATATGAGTGCAACCATCTCAGATTCTGACTGCAAAAAAACACGGTTAAAAGGGCCAATGAAACTTCTGCCCTCAAATATCAGAGGGTACTGTATAAAAGTAATAAATTATTTAACCCCTATGAAATTGAAAATATTTCTAAAGGCTGAAATGGGTATTGTTGGCGATGGTGTGGTGAGCTGAGGTTTTATCACCACTGCAGGGGTTGTGCCTATGTGTACTTCATTTTTGGAATTTGATATTTGCAGCAATCAGTAAAATTACATCAAAGACAACTGTCACCAGAGTTGAGACTACTGTCTCTTCCATAATGCAAATGAATCCCTTTCTCATAGAGAATCAATCACGTATTTATGTTTGGCAGTGTGTTTAGTGATTGTGCAGCACTGGAAAGGCTTAAATGTTCTGTCATTTTCTTGGTGGTTAGATAGAGTCTGGAATATCATGCTGATGGAGAAATTAACTGAAAAAGTAAGGGCTGCTAGAGATAACCAAGACCACTCTAAATTGTTCTGTGAAACTTAGTATAATTTTATTAGTTGTACAAACAAAATTGCCAGTCTTTTTGGCCCCCCTTCCTCCCATCTCAACTTTTGGAAAGATAATTCTATTATAATTTTTGTCATGTCAGCTGGAGATATTCTTATAGTAGCCCCTCCACATTTGCAAAGGTTAGGGTCACAGAACCCTCACGAAACTGGAAAAATTGCAAATAACTCCCTCCTCTGCAATTCCCCTCAAGAGCGCCCCCTCTCGTTCCTTTGCCTCTGGCCCCAGCGTTGGAGGGCAGGGGGAAAAAAGACACAGTAAAGGGCTTACTGGCGCTTTCCCCTCAAAGGGAGAAGAGCACAGTTCTTCCTTCCTAATTACAACTAGTGGCCATCTTGAAAAGGGAGGCTTAGGAGCAAAGAGAACAGCTGACTAATCAGCAACCATTACACTGCAGAATGTGCAACTACATGGGAGCGAGGACACGCCTCCAGTAGTGGGAGGGGACTTTGCTCACCCAAAAAGAAAAAAATGTCCATTTTGAACACAAACCTAGCAAGCCTGGGGTGAGGCGTGCAAGGGAACGTGAGGCAGAAAAGGCAGGGGAGGCAAGCATGTGCCTCACAAATAATCAAATTCATGAAGGTCAAACCTGCATGTAGAGAGAGGACTGTATTAGGATAGCCAGGAAGCATCAACTCCAATATACCTCATAGTACTGGATCTGGGATGCATTTTTTGTTGGATATGTGTGTTTCTGTAAAATCTTTTTTAAAAACCACTTGATTTTAAAAATCAAGGTGCACTGTGGGTTCCCAATTGTCCCAGAGAGGGCAAGAATCTGGTATTTAACTGTCCCTCTCTTCAGATAAAAGAGTTTGCTCAGCTTGATAAGATGGGACCAGAAATGTTGAACCTTTGTCCGTAACATTCATAACTCATCTGGACATTGTGTTAGACGTTTCAAAATTAGACAGAGCATTCTTTGTTGTCATCCAGTTCCAGTACCCTGGTTTAAATAAAATTTAAAAAAAAATCAAAATTACAATGGGAGGGGGGCTTCCTAGTAGCTGAGGGAGCTGCCAAAACTCATTGTGCCATCATGGTAGATACTTAAAAATCTGACAGGTTGCTTTGGCTGTTACCAAGTTTCAGTGATCAGTTTCAAGTCAAAATCTCTGGGTTGGGTATAGATGGAAGGCAATACATAATGCATGATATCAAATATTATACAGGGTAATAATCATTGAAATATCATGTAACAAGGAAAGTAGAGAAATATAGCAGGAACGAACGAATTATTGAATACTAACATTTTATTGCGATACTGTACAAATAGAGGAAATATTAATAATTGTAATCCAGAAAGGAAAGGAAGAAAAATAATATTGCATGTAAACATTACAGAAATAATTGTTTATTTGTTGAAACTTTAATAAAATTATTTTAAAAAAATCTCTAATGGATCATTATGGAAGCAAAAGGGTGCCTGCCACAATTCATTGGGAAGTAATTTCCTAAAGGGCTAGAAAACAGGAGAGGGATTTCTCAGGCACGACTTCTGAGATTCCCAAGGCTACCAAAAGGGTGGGAAAACAAGAGAGGTACTGCTGTTAAGATTCTTGAGGTTGAAAGATAAAGGGAAGATAGAAAAATAGGCCGTCGTGTGAACTCTTCTTGGAGTATCGAGTGGGTAGTGCTTTTTGGAAGAAAACAAAATTCCTACTGATCCCAGCATTGTCTTGCATCTCTCTCCACAGCCTGTCCCGGGGGTGCCCAGAAGCCTTGCAGTGGGTATGGGCAATGTGACGGGGATGGCACACGTGGGGGCACTGGCCTGTGCATGTGCCAGACAGGCTACGGTGGCCCTTTCTGTTCAGAGTGTGGAGATGGCTACTATGAAGCTGCTCGCAACGACAGCCACCTGGTATGTGCGGGTATGTAGAGAGCCCATGCTGGGCTGGACTGGGGGCAGGGTCCGGAGATGGAAGCTCTGCTGCCCCCTGCTGGCTAGTACTGGTTAGTGACTCCACACCCCACTCCATGACCTCTTTTCTTTTGGCCCTGCTGACATCTCTGAGCTCTTTAGTTTGGCCCTGGCCCTCTGTTCTGGTAGGTAAAATTTATACTGAAAAGGCTTGATGTACTCCTCAGTTAAATATGATAGACTTACATATACACAGTATTTTCCCATGCTTTGAGAAGGGCAGAAGTAATTTTATCAAGTTTTCTAATTTAAGACAGTTGTTGTTGAAGTGTGGAGCCATAATAATAATAATATTACAGTGCATTTATTCTTTTTAAAATCATTAGAAGAACATTAGGGAGACTGGAATCTGTGCTATATTGGGTCAGACTGTTTGCTGTCCAGCTCAGTAAACTCTACTCTGACTGGCAGATGCTTTCCAGGCAGGAAGGAGTGTCTTTCCTGTCACCTGGTTTGCTGCTGCTGCTGTTGTGTGTTCGATGGAAATTCTGTCCTAGGACTTTCTTGGAAAGATTTGTCCAGATGGGTTTGCTGTTGCCTTCTTATGAGCCCAAGAGTGTGTGACTTGCCCAGGTTCACCCAGTGGATTTCCATGGCCAAGCAGGGATTTGAACTCTGGTCTCCCAGAGTCCCTAGTCAGCAGTCAAACCACAACAACACTGTTGCTCTGTCACTGGCTGCTTGAGCCTTTTAAGCATGCTGAGGATGGGACCTGGGATCTTCTGTGCAAAAAGTCTAGCACTCGTGCTTGTCATGAGCATTCATTCTTTGTTAACGTTAGAATCATAGAATCACAGAATCATAGAGCTGAAAGAGACCAAAAGGGCCATCCAGTCCAACTCTCTGCCATGCAGGAATATGCTAGCAAAGCATTCTCGACAGATGGCTGTCCAGTCTCTGTTTAAAAACCTCCAAAGAAAAGGGACTCCACCACACTCCCACTGTCAAACTGCTCTTACTGTCAGGAAGTTGTGCCTAATATTTTAATGGAAGTTCTTTTCCTGACATTTGAAGCCATTGCTCCATGTCCTAGTCTCTGGAACAGCAGAAAACTGGCTTGCTCCATCATCTATACAACATCCCTTCAATATTTAAACATAGCTATTGTGTCGCCTCTTAATCTTCTCTTCTCCAGGTTAAACATACCCAGCTCTCTAAGCCTCTCCTCATAAGGCATGGTTTCCAGGCCTTCTACGATTTTGGTCACCCTCCAGAGGAGTATGTCCTTTTTAAAAAACCTTAAAACATTACCTACTGTGTCCTTGTTAAAAAAACATTATTTTAATTAACTGAAGCAGATCTGTAGGTCAGTTCTGGGTCTATAGCACTGTTTGAGCTTTCACCCCAGTTGCACTGTAGTACAAGCACATTGAAGTACAAATACATTTTTAAGAAGAAATGAATTGAGTGGAAGTGTCACTACTTTCTTTACATTCCTCACTGCCATATTTTTATTTTCAGTGACCACTTCCTTCTTCATCCTCACTACAGCACTCACAGTAGCTCACACCGGGAGAATTTGTGACTGTCTCAAAATTACCCCATGAGTTTCATGACTAAGTGGAGATTAGAACCTGGATTTCTCAACTCTCAGTTTGACACACTGACCGTTACACTTGAGTGGCTCATCATATCAGGCTGGCTCTTGTAGTATGGGCACTGCCTTCATTTTGCCATTTGTCTTACTTCCTTCTCCTTCCTGAATGAGTATAGGTTTCTGTGTACTGAACTGATAGACAGGCTTCTATGAACAAGAATCTGTCTTCTTCTTTTGCCATAATTCTCTTGGGTCCTGTGTACCAAGCCTTCATAAGCTACTACTCTTGTGGTAGGCTAGGAATATGGGTATGCGTTCACTCTTCCCAGTACATACTAAGTTCTCTTCTCCCCGCTTCCACTGCCCTCCACAGAGTGCTACCGGGCCTGTGGACGCTGTTCAGGCCCTGAAGATTCAAGCTGTCTGCGCTGCAAGAGGGGCTGGATGCTGCATGACCGAAGATGCATTGGTGAGCTTGTGAGACTGGGCTTGAAGAAATCCATGGTGGCTTAGCAACGTTAGCAATAGCAGTTACTTTTCTATACCGCTTATCAGTGCAAAGCACTCCTTAAGCGGTTTACACTGTGTTTTAGCTAATTGCCCTCATCAAGCTGAGCACTCATTTTACTGACCTACGGAAGGATGGAAGACTGAGTCAGCCTGGAGCCCTGCAGGATCGAACTCACAACCTTGTGGCTGCAGTACCAGCATTTAACCACTGTTTTTTCTTTGAAAAAGGTGCTGTGTATTCTGGATAGAGGTAACTTGGAGGCAGGAAAAGTTTGAGGGTGAAACCTCTAATAAACAGTTGTATAGTACAGTAGGAGATGAATAAGGAGAGTTCCTGTGGTGAGGGAGACAGAGCTGCCTGCATGGTTCTTAATTTGACCTTCTCTCTCTCTCTCTCCTGCCTCAAACAGACATAGATGAATGTGGCACAGATATGGCACACTGTCGCGCAAACCAGTTTTGTGTCAACACAGAAGGATCCTATGAGTGTCGAGGTAAGAGCTCCAAGTCTGAACAGTAGGCAGCGTGAATGCTGCACACGTTTCATTTTTATTCTGAGCTAGTCTGTACCCTGTAATTTTTTCCCCCCTATGGACAAAATCCAGAGTATGATGTTGGAATTCTTTCACAGAGAAAGAGGGTGTAGGATATTTGCTGCAGTGACAAAGGCACTCTGGTTAGGAGAAAGGCCTATTTAGAGAGTATCACTTTGATACTCTCATTTGATTTGGAGAGTATCACAGGAGATCCCACTTCCCATTCTTACACACATAGCGATGCTGGTTTTTCCATGAGACAGAGTGAGGCAGCTACCACAGGCATCTGATGTCAGAGCGGAGGGAGAAGAGGTTAGGTGACGTAGCCAGAACTGTCATGTTTCTTATTCTGTTCTATTTATGTATCCCACCTTTGTCCTGGCATGAGACCCAAGGCAGCTTACAACAAAATTAACACAAAATATAACTAAATACCAACTGAGAAAAAAAGTTAAAACACAGTTAAACAAACTATCATATTAAAAAAAAAATCTAGTAAGCATAAAATCACTTGCAAGTACAGTGTATCTCCATAAGAACACCCTTTTACACAAACAATGTTATTTCACACTTCACAGAATCCTCTCTTGGAAGGTCTGACCACTTCATTTGATTGGAACTTAATCTAAGTTGCCAGAACTTAATTTTAATTCCCCATCCCCACCCCAATTTAGGAGGGAGCTATGTGATGTGGCCAGGATTCAATTTTCCATTAGTTTTCTATACAGGAACCAACGCCATGCCTGTATAGAAGAGCTGTACACTTCAGGGTCTCTAAGTGTCCTTTCCCTGCTTTCCACAACCTCCTTCATGTGCCTGCTTTGGGGCCATTAAACAAACAGTTTGGTTCACTGGTGTGAACTGGCTGAATGACACGATTGGGCAGAACGCTACAGGCAGGAGGAGGGCACCATTTTGTATTCTGGGTCAGGTTGCAAAATGTCCTGTGCTTCTTCCACTCATACACACATACCATTATCACCAGCACCATAACTCTGCAGTTTTCCTTGGTCACAAGGGGTTAGTTTGCATTCTTGCCTCCTAACCTTGCCTCTTCCTTTCTCCACAGATTGTGCCAAGGCCTGCATTGGCTGCATGGGTGCTGGGCCTTCTCGCTGCAAAAAATGCAACAAGGGTTATCGGCGTGATGGTGTCAAGTGCCTTGGTAACTCTTGTCACTGAACAGGTTTTTTTAGAATTAATTATCCTGTCTCCATATGGTTTAATTGATCTGTAGGATGCAGGCTATGTACTTTGTGGCCTATAGAGGGAGCAAGGAACAGCTTTCTAAAACTGCTGTATTTTTCCCACAAGCCCACACACTCAATTTTTCTGTTTTGAGTTGTTGTGGATTGTTCTTACTTTCTCTGAACTCCTGCGGGCCACTTCACGCTAAAGGACTGATTCCATTTTAACTGCCAAGGTAAAATCCTATTGAATCCTGAGAGTTGCAATTCAGGGACAAGAATTTAGAATTCTCTGCCAGAGAGCTATTAATGCTTCACCAAATTACATAACCCAGGATTCTCTAGGATTTTGCCATGACAGTTAAAGTGGAATCATAGTGGAATAACTGTGTAATGTGAAAGGGCCATTGGGCCCCTTTTAATGTTGGGAAGCCACAGCAGGGCATTGCTGTAGAGATGACTGGAGTGAACATACCCTCCTACTCTTCTGATTTGGTAGAAAAAGTCCTGATTAATTCTTTGTCATCCCACTTTTTTCAGCTGCCTTTAAAAGGTCCCACAGTTTATTTTTCCTCCTCACCTTTTGTCTCCAGCTTACTTCAGTTGCTGCAAACTGAGTTCAAAGTACAAAAGTAGTTTGCATGCAATTAATTCAGCTGGGAGGGTGTGAGGGGAGAGTAGGGAGCAGAATTTTGCCCTTTGCAGAAGGTTCAGGCAAAAGCAACCCACAGCAGCCTCTTCTAGCTTGTCTGTTCCTCTTCCTTTCTCCACAGATTGTGCCAAGACCTGCATTGGCTGCATGGGTGCTGGGCCTTCTCACTGCAAAACATGCCATCTTGACAGCACTCTGATTTTGTTTGGCCACACATGTCTCTGTTTTCATTGGTGAAATGTTGGAGGGTATGGTTGAACTTGTGCTCTGGGTGCATTTACTACCTGAAAGAGTACAGCTCTGCTCCAAATAGGCCTCAGCAAGGGAAAACAGTCAGCTTGGCTGTGTCACTTGGTGGATATGCAGCCAGCTGAAGTTGGCTCAGAAGTGAGGGCATTTCAGAAAAGATTTTCAGGAGAGTGTCAGCACAAAATACAGCTACCTCTCATTCATAGGGATGAGTATTTTTGGTGACTTCTGACTCCTGGAGAACAAAATGAACACATTTAAAGAGCCATGTGGAATTTTTTATTTCTTTCCCTCATTGTGGATCTAGTCAGCTTTTTGGATAAAGTGAGAATCCCCCTTGCCACAGAAAGCTGCTACTGGTTTTTCTGTATGTGAACGTGAGAGACAAACAGGCCTCCTGCCCTATGAAATGGCTGAAATGAGTCTAAAGAATATTCATGTCTCTGTGGGCTAATGATTTCCAGCCACCTAATGTGAGTCACATAATGCCTTCCCCTCAGATGTCGATGAATGTGCTGGTGAAGTGGAGGAACCGGTGTGCACGGGTGCCAACGAGGCCTGTGAAAACACAGACGGCAGCTATCGGTGTGTTTGTGCAGAGGGATACATACGCAAAGAGGGGATCTGCGTGGAAGATAAGCCTCCAGGTGAGCCTCAGCAGGACATAGTGTTCTCTAGCTGAGGAATTTGAAGTGTTGCCACTTGGGGTCAGTTTCCAGGGTTTGTTTTCTGCCTTGGAAGCAATTTTGTTGTTTTGCTTGGAGATGGGCCACATTTGTGTACTGGCCCTTCTCTGCTCTGGATTCTGGTTGTGGAACGGCCTCTCTTTGTCCCAGTTTGGGGCTGATGTCAGTCAGCTGTCTTTTGGCATCAAGTTAAAATCTAGCTCTTAAAGCTTTTGGCGACCAGTAGCCATAGCTTGGCTCTAGCCTGTTAAGGCTGTGATTTTTTTGTCCTCTGTTTCATTTTATTTCATAGAATTGTTTTGAGTTATATTATTGTCTAATATATAAAAGTCAAAGTTCGTCTGTCAGGCAGGTGAAAACCTCATATGATTGGCTGTGTCAGATGAAAAGGCCTCATATGATTGGCTGGCTGTGAAGATTCTGTGGAATCCTGGCGGTTGCAGTTTAGCAAGAGGCCTTTAGAATTCTCAGCCAGAGAGCTCCTGGACCTCAGGCTGGTTGCAATGGAGATGAGGCCTAGCAGCAAGAAGGAGGGCAGTGCATTCCCTCAGAAACCAACTGTATGTTAACTACTCTGAATACAGATTGGATTGGGGAATATGGGGAAAAATTACAGGTACTGGACAAGGCAGTTTCGGGAATTAGGGACACAAGATCTCAAATCTTTTTAACAAATATTATCTATGAGAAAATAAAATCCCGGGCGATGCCAGGGAAATATGCTCGTACTTTATGTTATTAAAAGTAATATAACCTCCTTTCATCTTCTGAATATAAATACTTATGTTAAGAATTAATAAATAGTAATGTTGGAAGCCACTGGATTCTCCCACATACAGCCTCATGAACTGAGCCGCTGAGGTCTGGCTCTGTAATAAGGTTAGCACCTCCCAGCTGTACAGGCATCCCAGTCATGGGAGACAGGTGTTCAGGCATAGCATTATGTACAAATAAGCCTGCTTGATATTAGGTGGGTTTAAAGTTTAAAATCAGAATGAGAGATTACTTCACTGTATCTGTACTGAGAACTGGTACAACTGGCTTGGTTGGAGGGGGGAGGGCAGTGGTCTAGCTGTCCCAATTGCCCCAGGAGGCAGATGCTTATGACCCCGGCTTACAGCCTTTTCCTTCTCCCACAGATGCTCCAGAGAAAGGCTTCTTTGACGACATCACAGATGACGAGGTGGTTGTGCTGCAGCAGATGTTCTTTGGCGCCATAATCTGTGCATTGGCCACGCTAGCTGCCAAAGGGGACATGGTCTTCACGGCCATTTTCATTGGCGCCGTAGCTGCTATGGCAGGCTACTGGCTGTCAGAACGCAGTGATCGTGTTCTGGATGGCTTCATAAAAGGCAGATAGGGCATGGAAAAGTGTGTGTTCGTTCTGCTTCCTGCCTCAGAGAGCCAGCTGGTGGGCAGGAACTCCGTGACCCCTGTTCCCTATCCCCTACCCTGGCAGGGCTCTAAAATCTGGGAGGAAGATGTGGAAGGGCCATTCTGTATCCCAAACCTGGGCTGATGGAAGCCTCAGCCTAGCATGATTTGAAAGGAGAAGTGGAAGAAGAAGTAGAGCATGTTCACCAGTTGGCTGTTGGCTGCAGAGAAGATTGCTGTTACAAATGAGGATAAACTGAGAGGTTTTGTGTGGGGTCCCACCAGTGATTCTCAAACATAGGCCTCTGTTACTCTCCTGCTGGCCCAGTTCTTTGAACCTGTGGGGTGATCTCAAGTGTGTTCCGACCCATGTGCTGTCCCCCATTAGCCAAGTAAGATTAACCAGGAAAAGGTTAAATCACTGCAGAGAGAAACCTAGGATTGGGGGTGGGTGGGTTTGCTCCTTGCTGGCTCTTTGAAGGACTGGCCCCATGGCTGAGAGCTGATGTACACATTATGCTGAAGGAGGCAATGAAACGAGAGAGTATAATTAGTGACTGTACCACCTTTAGGCAGCTGTCATTTTTTTTGTTTGAACACCATGTTGCCTCAAAAGGTTTTTACATTTGATAAACAATCAGTGAGGGCATGTTAGACCTTCCTAATATGCTAGTAGTTTATTGCATGCAGAGGGCAGAAAAGGAGCATTCAAAAAATACCATATTTGCTGGCATATAAGATGCACTTTTTTCCTAAAAATACCCACTGAAAATGGGGTGCGTCTTATATGCCAGCAGATACAGTAACGCTAAAAACATAGAGAAGGGAGAGGAAGTGAAAGGCATTCTTCCCACCCAGGCAAAATGAGAAGGAAGGGGGTAGTGGAAGCCTTGATCTATAAGAACATAGATAGATGTTTCTATAGTTTCTTCTTTCCTTCCCCTCCTCCTGTGCATTTTGACTCTGCCCAGAGTTTCTGCCCAAGCAAACAGGAAGAGAGGGTGGTGGTGCAGCATGTTTTTCATTCCTCTCCTCTCCTAGTGCAGCACGCTTTTCCTTCCCCTGCTTTCCTGTGCATTTTGCTCACCAGAGAACTAAAAAATTTTTTTCCTGAAAAATACCCCTTGAAAAGTGGGGTGCATCTTATATGCTGATGCATCTAATACGCCAGCAAATACGGTGACCTTCACCCACACTGACTTGCAGCCTGAAGTGGTACAGTCCAGAATTATATCACCTGCCTCACCCTGTATAATGTGCAGAGCAGCTCTCATGGCAAAGTGTGAGGAAGCCGAGTGGCATGCATGTTCACCCTTGCCCCTTTGCATTTGTCCACTCACAATACTGTTTGGTCCATCCATATCTCAGGAGAAATAAAGGCCTCTGTACACATACTGTGTCATTTATTATGTCTTTCTCTCTTCTGCAAGTTTGTTTTACAGGGGTGATTGGATTTGGGGTCCAAATCTTGAAACAAGGTCCATTAAGCTCACCTCTGCCATTTTTAGATACACAGCACTTTTTGAAAATACAACACTGTAAAGCGACAGTGAAAAGCTTCTTTATCTTCACATTTATGTATGTACATACATGGAACAGTCAGAATGTGTTGTTTCCCTTCTGCCAACCCCCACACACCACATGAATCTTCACTCATATACTGGGGAATGATTGCTAAAATTTGCAGGAGGATTGCGTGATGAGTGAAGGGAGAAGTTGTGTTTCCTCAGTGCTTTTAAGATTTCAGATCTGAGAAGCATAGGGAGATACGAGGCATTTTGCACACTTTCCTCACTTTGTTTTAAATAACATGAAATTTCTCCCTTCCTCTAAAGTAAGATTAAGTACAGATTTTCCTCTAGAGTAATTGGCAGACAATGCAAGTAAAGTGGGAAGGAGAAAGGCTATAAAAATGCTTTAAGACACCCAGATAACTCTATTTCCTTTGTCTCTTGCTCATTCCCTCTAGTTCCACCTCCCTTCTTTATTCCATTATACATGCATGTCACCCACTTACTCGTTTCTTTGTTCACACAATTACCCCTCTTGCTCACAAAACAGCAGAAAATCTAGCCCTTATCTTTGTGCACCATTGAGCCAACAAAACCAGGTGTCTCTTTGTGAAAGCCTATGGCTTTCCCAGGAAATTTTGCTGCCTGAAATAGAGTAGTTGGCATTCTCCCACCACAAGTCAAGATGCCCAAAGCCAGCCAAGTCATTTTCAAGCAGAAAATCCCACTAGTGCCTCTCCCCAAGCAGTAAGAATATAACAAAATCACCCAACAATTTTTTTGCTCTTTTATAACACCCAAAATCTTGCTGCCTCACCCTGCCTAGTGATAGGGCTGGCTCTGTTCTCTGGACCAGTCACTTCGCAGCTTCTCGGCATTTCAGAGCTGCTGGCCTTTCCTTAACTCCCTTGGCACTTAATCACACCCTTGGTATCAGTTTCCAGTTGCTATGTGTTCTTGTTTCTAACATCATGACAGCTGTGAAGAAAGCCCACTTGGTATTCTTTGCTGCCTGTGGGTATTGTAAGCATTTCCAGGGTCCAGGGCTTCTGAAGCTAAATGCTGGCAGCAGAGTGTTGACCACTTAGTATTTCACATTAACCACTGCCTCTCCTTTGAGCATACATTTTCTATATCAACTTTCCATTATTGAATTTTTTTTTTTGAAAGCCTTGAAGCTGGAGTTGAGAAGGCTGAATCTATCCCTGAAGAAATGCCTATACCAGAGGAAGTCTCTTCTTCAACAATCTTATAGCTATTGTTCAGAAGCCTGCGGCCTTCCTGCTACTGTTGAACTACAGCTCCACTTGTTCCTCACTATAATCCAGCTGGACTTGGGCTGGTGGGGATGAAATGCAGTGCCTAGCAAGAGGGCTACAGGTTTCCCAGCATTGTTGCAAATTTGGGAGGCGGGAATATGCTCACGTGAGGATCAGTGTGGTATAGTGATTTGAACATCGGACTATAGCCCTGGAGACCAGGGTTCAGTTCCCCACTCAGCCATGGAAACTCACTGGGTGACCTTGGGTGCATCACACACTTTCAGCCCCAGAAAACCCCATTAAAAGGTTGCCTTAAGTTGGAAACGACTTGAAGGCTCAGAACAACAACAACATATACTCAAGTACATGTACATGTATACAAGCCAGTGGCGGGTGGGGGGGGGCACCGGGGTGGCATGTTTTTGGGCCGGTGCCGGGCCACCCTCCACACCCTGGCAGATGTCCAGCGACTAGATGGGCACTGGAGCCTCCCGGAGAGGTCTGCTGGAGGGGTATGCCAACCCCGGAAAGTGAGCTGTCCTTCCCCCTCCCTTTCCTCTCTCCCTCCCAATCTGGAGTCAAGCCTGTTTCCAGCCACAGCAGCAGCGCTGACACCGGCAGGCTTCTGGGTTGGGGAGAGAAGGAGGGAGGGAGAAATGAGGAGAGGAGCCCCGAGGAGGTGGGGAGAGGCACCTGCCTTCCTCTTCCAGCACCTCCGAGACCAGGATGAACCCAGCCCAGCCGACCCTCCGAGGAGGAAGGGGGGATAGAGAGATAGAGGGTGTTCGCTGCTGCAGGAATACTGGCGTGTCTCTGAGCGCATGCAGAGCACCTCCTCTGAGTGTGAATGTGCAGAGCCCAATCACCCAATGCCAATCAAGCAGTTTTTATTTGGTATTTTGGATAGTCTTCCCTCCCCTGAGAAGGGTGGCAGACCCTTGGGCAGCAAACGCAGGGACCATCCCCGGTGGCAAAAGCTCTAGCTATGCCACTGCTCAATCCTCCTTTTCCTCTGTCTAGTGGGAAGCTTTTTAAAGCAGTATTTGCATTGAGAGAATATTGAAGGAGGAATTGAGAAACACAAGACTTTTGGCATCAGATTGCAATAACAGGTCTGCAGTAAACAGTGCAATTAAGCTAGAACGGACAAAAGGCAGGATTCTGCTTTAGACAATTGTACTGTTACCATGTGTGCCTTCCCACAACAGGCAAAAGAAGCAGCAGCTGTGCCCAGGATTCCTTACTGAGCATGTGTGAGCAGCGAAAATGGGAGAGCAGATAAATATGCTTCACCAGCTACCCCCAGCATGTTTTTTTTAAAAAAAAAAGCATAGATCTATATGTTTGGCCACTAAAACAGAAATCATAAGAAAAGTAGAGGCTGGTGAAAAAAAAAAAAGTAATCCTTGGATGCATTTGGAGGAAATCTTCAAGTGGTCCCTAGAAGATTCAGAATGGTTTTTTACTCATGCAAAGTTTACCTGACCTGGTTGTTTCATTTCACACCTGTATATTGTTAGTTTGAATAAAAACTTTGCTGAAACATGCTGAACTACTTTCTTTCTTTCTTTCTTTCTTTCTTTCTTTCTTTCTTTCTTTCTTTCTTTCTTTCTTTCTTTCCTTTGTGACATAGGAACCTATCCCTATTTTTTCCATATTATTTCTGCCTCTGACTTCAAATTTTCTGTTGAAGCAGTAATGTTAAAGAAGGAACACATCTGTTTCATTAACTGAAGTATACCTATATACACATACCAATATAAATGTCCATATAAATACACATATGTTTGTATATACTGGGACACATCAATCCATTGTGCTGATCACTCCAAAACTGTTATCTTATCCAGATTTTGTATATGACATCACAAGTATGGATTATAGCCCTTCATCCATGAATGTTCCTTCAAAGGGTAGGAAATTTTTCACTCATTATTCGCTTTTACACAATTGTTCAAACTTTTGAAGTCTGTCAAAAGAATGACTGAGAAACGGAGCATACGTTAGTGTTCTGAAAATGCTTTATATGGAAATGACTATCTAATAATAGCTTGGTTTTCTAGATAAGGTTAGTGGGAAGGGTACTCTTTCACATGACAGTAACTATCTTCTTTTTTCCCCAAGGGAAGGCAAAGTGGCAGCTGAAAGACCTTCATCCTAGATAAGCTGCCCTGTCAACAGAAAGAACTGTCACGGTTACATCAAGAAAGCCAGGTTGCCTATAGCTTATCACTAGGGGTTTGGGCAGTCAGAATTGTGCCCTTGCAGCTTGACAGAGATTGTTTTCTATAAAATACCCATTCATTTCTGCCTTCACTCACAGAACATAGAGTTGGAAGAGACCCCAGGGGCCATCCAGTCCAACCCCTGCCTTGCGGGAACCCACATCAAAGCGCTCCCAACAAATGGCCATCCAGCCTCTACTTAAAAGCTTCCAAAGAAGGAGACTCCACTGTCAGGAAGTTCTTCCTGAGGTTTAAGTGGAATCTCTTTTCCTGCAGTTTTTACAAGTGTTACAATTAAAGTTATAGGAGCCCTATTCTTTATTTCACCCAGCAGCTCAGCACCATCCACTGAAACGCCCTACATGAGAAGGAGCTGCCTTGGTCCCTGAAATCCTGCTTATTCTTCCCTTCTCCACTTCTTAGATTTCACTAGGAGTTTTTTCTTTTACATCCCGCATGGAGCAGGTCACTGCACTGTTGACAAACAACAAACTCCACCTGAGAAGGGAAAAGTTTCAGATTGAACTTTCAGGCCATTTCCGCACTAGCCTGTTATAGCGCGATGATTCCACTTGCAACCTCCTCTGGAATCCTGGGGTTTGCAGTTTCGGGAGGGGCCGGTAGGCCCGTCCCGAAACTGCAAACCCCAGGATTCCAGAGGAGGTTGAAAGTGGAATCATCGCGCTATAACAGGCTAGTGCGGAAACGGCATCAGACTCCAAGTCAGTTAGCTCCTGGATATTGCCTATGTATTTTACAAACTTATCTTCTTGAGGATTAGAAATCTGATTTAAAGAGAAAAACAAAAATGCAAGAGTATTTGGATATTGAAAAGAATGGAACAGAATTCAGCAGGCATAAGACCTCCAAGCTAGAATGACTGTGGGATGTCATGTAAAAATATTCAGTTACCAGCAGGGGTGGGGATGAGGTGGAGGCGACAGCTCAGTAATAGACCACATTCTTTGAATGCAAAATGTGCTGGGTTTAATTCTTGGCATCTCCAGATAAAAGAATGTCTGGAAGGTGCTAAGAATAACCTGTGCCCTGTAACCCTGGAGGTCTATTGACAGTCAGTGTGAAAACTGGACTGGATGCGTGGATAGATGGATTCTCTACAAGGCAGCATCATAGCTATTCACTACTGTGCAACTCCTCTTTCAACCTTTGCCACAACGGGTGGGAAAGTAACCATTGCTGCAACAGTCAAGATCCAATACTCAGGCATAGCAACATTGGTGTTAGAACACCATTGTTGCTGGAAGAGGAGAGCTGATCCAGAATGATATTGGATCCAGAATGTGCCTACTGTGGACTGGGGGCACTTTCTATTTATTGGAAACTTCTAATCCACTGGGAGAATAAAGGAAGGTTATCTTTGTCTGTTCCCTGCTTTCTCCTGCAGTCCCATGTGTCTCTTCCTCTACAACTGCTCCATGGGCATGGGAGATTGAGAAGAATAGCGGAGGAGGTGACACTTGGGTTCCCAGCTCACAGAGCTTGGACCCTCTTCTCCAATTCTCTGGGTGAGAGGAAGGAATCTCTGAGTGAGAGCACTGCTTTAAAAAGTGTGTGAGTGTGTATCTCTATCTCTAATATCTATCTATCTATCTATCTATCTATCTATCTATCTATCTATCTATCTATCTATATCATTTGTTGGACTTGGCTGGCATCCTATATTGCAGTTACAGATTTCTCACCTAGAGATATGGATCTCTAACTACTGCATACTCAGTTTCATGGTCATGGCACTATCATCATGATTGTAAAAGGCCCACAAATCCCACCTCCACTCTGAGTGATGCAGATCTCTTCTGATGGTGATTGGGGTACTGGAAGGTGATGTTTCCAACTGCCTCCTGTCAGTGAGCCAAACCGAAACCATCAGAAGCAGGACTTCATTGCAATTCTTGTCCTGCAGATCACTGGCATGAAGAAGCTGGAAACACCACTCTGCTTTGCCCTGATTGTCAGCAGCACAGACCTCCATCCCTTGGTAGGTTTGGAGAGCTGAGCTAAGAGTTGCTACTTAAAGGCACATCCAGACTAATTGAAAAGTCTCAAATTTTGCCCCTGTCCCTTCTGATTTTAAACTGAGTTAAAATAAAGTGATCTGAGGAGCAGGCATAAAAAAGTACTGGGAGCTATCAGCATAGTGTAGTGGTTTTAATGTTTTAATAGCTCTGGAGACTTGGGTTCAAATCCCCACTTGGCCATGGAAACCCACTGGGTGATGTTAGGGAAGTCACACTTTCTCAGCCTCAGAAGGAGGCACAGACAAACCTCCTCTGAACAAATTTTGCCAAGAAAACTTCATGATAGATTTGCCTTAGGACCTCCATAAGTTGGAAATTACTTGAAGACACACAACAACAACAACAACAACAGCAACAACACTGACAGAAAATATTTTGGGATGAACAAAATTTGTGTGGCTCTCCCAAATAAAATCAGAAAGAACAGGAAGGAAATCTGGAACTTTCTGGTCTTTTTAATCACTCTGTATGCATCCTTAGTTATGCATTTATGACCAAGTTGATGATGTAGTATCTTGCTCCGGCGTTTTTTATTTGAATGGTATACTCTGTGCAATTGTGATTGGTGCTTCATGTTTGATGTTTAATTATTTTACTAGGATTCTGGCTCCCCCTCACCCCGTGACATCAACAAGGAGTCGTTCCAGCTCTTATGCCTTGGCCTTGAAATATCAAGGCCCGTGACAGTGCTAATCTGGTAACCATAGGTGATACTGGAGCCTGCATGGTGGGGAAAAACCTTACTGTTTTCCCATTGCAACTCCAAAATCTCCCTGCTAGAACGGGGCACAATTTTTTACTTGGCATATGACAGAAAACAAACAAACAAACAAACAAACAACTCTGATCCTAATTGTTAGCTTTTACTGGAACTTGTGATATCCTGCTCCTGAGTAAGTGTGGAGTGTGGATCTGTAAAGGAAATTCTGCAGAGAAGATAAAATACACAACACAAAGTCTTTTGATCAAAACGTTCAGACCCCCTTCCCTTAGGCTACAGAGCCAGGGAATGGATGAGGCAGATTTTTTGAACAGTCTCACACTCTTTAAACTAAATTAGAGCAAGAAGGCAAACTTTTAGAATTTTTTCTATTGTGCATGCTTATTTTTCTACTTGCGCAGCTGAGCTAAGGCATCATGGATTCTCCTTCATGAACCGGCTGAAACCAGCTTGGACCAGCCTTGCAGTCAGGTAGCCTGCTCTTATCTATGTTTTACAGGCACAGCACTTCTCAAAGACAAAATACACAGGAGTTGAAAGCAGACAAAGGCATACAAAAATGAAGACACTTTGGTTCAATATTTTAACGCTCATACCCTTGCACTGCAGTATTTGCACAGCAGCGACTTGGAGAGCTTTCTTCTAGCCCAGGGATGGGACACTTTGGTTCTTCAGGCTTTGCTGTTAATTGTACTGCAGAACCCCCTCAACAGCAGCGTAGCTACAGGAGGAGAAAAGGAGAGCATTTCTTATCCAGATAAGAATTCTGCCCCCTTCCAGTGAAATTTTCTTCAGTTCAAATTCCTAGCTTTGCAGTAACTTAAAACTTCAGTTGAGCATTTTTAGAAATTTTTTAGGCTTCCGAAAGTAAAGGGAAGACAAAATTACAAAAGGAATGAAAATGTTGCAAATGTAAACATTCTGGGTGTGAACAATTTTCAATATCTCTCTCTGAAATGCAAGGCATTTCATTGGGGGAGATGAAATTCCTATTTGGGGGACAATCCTCTCATTTTGCCTCCCCCTCCCTGGTATTATCCCTCTGCACAGTCGTCACCAGGGCCATTTCCTCATGACACTCTTATAGCGTGATGATTCCACTTTCAACCTCCGATGGAATCCTGGGGTTTGCAGTTCCGGGAGGAGCCGGCCGGCCCCTCCAGGAACTGCAAACCCCAGGATTCCATCGGAGGTTGAAAGTGAAAACATCGCGTTATAAGAGTGTCATGCGGAAATGTTCTATGTCTTGCCCTGGTGAAAATTTGCAACCATATCTAGTAGCCCATAGGTTGCCCACTTGTTTCTGGCAACCTACAGGCTACTAGATATGGTTGCAACTGAATCAATTAGTCAGATCTATCAGCTTTCTCACCCAATAAGTTGGCTGCCATCCCATTCGTGCTTTCAGATCATCGCACTGTGTCTATTCTCAGGGCAGGCTCTTAAGAAAAAGCAAGGTAAACATACCAATGTGTCTCTAAGGGCCTTTCCACACTACACTGTTATAGTGCTGTTATTCCACTTCCAACATCCTATGGAATCCTGAGGTTTGCAGTTTAGGGAGGGGCATTTAGAATTCTCAGCCAGAGAGCTCTTTGGCCTCAGTAAACTACAAACTCCAGAATTCCACAGGAGGTTGAAAGTAGAATAATAGCACTATAACAATGTAGTGCGGAAAGGTACTATAAGAATGAGAAAGTCAATTCTTTATTGAAATTCTGGAAGATGCTGTTCAAAAGGTTAAGGTAATTGTAGCCAGGACAATGCCAATTACACTTTGCTGCCTGAGGCAACGCACAAAATGGCACCCTCCCATCCATTCCATGAACAGAAGGTGACTGTATTGGGAGCTGAAATTTACTTCATACCTGTTAACACGTTAGGGTCAGCCGACACATAGAAGGGCATCATACTGTTTCAGGGGTTGCAGGTCAGGTTGTGTGGCACACACAGCTCTGTCTGCCAAGACTGGGAGAAGAATCTGGTGGGGTCTCAGAAGAAAGAGTTGAGACTGGCTCCCCCTGTTGCACCCCAGCATCTGTTGCCTGAAGCTATTTGGCCCACAATGCCTAATGGTAGAGCCAGATCTGGTTTATCCTTTTGTACCAGATGCTGGGTGCATAAAGAGGAAAAAACAGAGGACCAGGAGAGGTAGGAGACATTCTGTGGTGCTCACCGAGTTGCGATCGTCAGTAGGTGCCCGCCCTTGACATTCCTTGAATCCTGTGTACTGTGTGCTAACATAATGTTGTGCATATTGTCACTGTCATCACACTATGCCTTGGCTTTCAGTGGCTGTTCACTATGGCCATTTCCGCACTAGCCTGTTATAGCACAATGATTCCACTTTCAACATCCTCTGGAATCCTGGGGTTTGCAGTTTCGGGAGGGGCTGGATTCCAGAGGATGTTGAAAGTGGAATCATTGTGCTATAACAGGCTAGTGCGGAAATGGCCTATGTGATTACCATATCACATTCATTGGCTGCAATCCAGAACGGCTCAGTGTAGCGCAGTAGTTCCACATGCAGATCTGCACTAGGCTGGGACACTTACTACCTCTTGGACTTACCTTACAGGCTCTGAAGCATCCCCCACTCCACCCATGTCCACTCCATTCCTGATAGGGAGCAGGCAGGATCGGAGATCTGACTATGTCCCTGTAGCCAGACACAAAATGATTACAGCTGTGCCGAGATTTTCTGAGGTCCTTTCAGCATTTTGTGTCTGGCTGTGGAGATGTAGCCAGCTGTTTCTCTGCTTCTGGCTCCTTCCCATGACACATGGAGTGGCCATGTGGTGGAAAGGGAGGCTTCAGATGGTGTGGAGGGAGGATGGGAGCACCAGCTTCTTCAGCACTCCAAAAATGACATAGACGGGGTTAAAGCGAACATGCATATGCACATCCCTAACTTGCACTGATGTACATGAATGTTAGGATGCCGTTCAATGAGTGAAGTGCTAGCCAAAGTGTGATTTCTTGCATTGTTGTGGTGATCAGAATTCTTTGTTGCCCTTGTGCAACAACCTAATTCTGGCCCAAGCCCAGCTTTTACCAACTGTATCTCCCAACACAGCCATTTACTGGCCACTGGAATAGGGAGGCAGCAACAGAGGAGTGTTACTGTAGTCCATAGTCAGAGCCCAGGGCTTACTAAATATAATTTGATATCAAAAGATTGGCCATTCCAGACTGTTCCCGTCCTCGTGCTTGTGAGGCCCCCAGATAAGCGCACACACAGACACGGCCGAACCGCTGAAAAATCCTAAATCAGGCCAGTAATTTTCCGGCACGCAGCTTCAGGAGACCTCCAGGCAAGTACACTTTAAAACTAAATTAAATATGCAGCAAGCATACAAAAGATTCTCTGCCCTGAACCATCAGCTTGACGAGGTTAGCGTTCCTGACTACCCAACTGTCAAGCACTGCATACTGTCTGCACTATAGACAACTCCGTCAAAATCCAATCATCTTAAGTGCTGACCTTTCGGAGGCTTTGTCTCCACTCCAAAACCCATTGTTCTGTCCGGGAACGGACTACCTTGCAGGCACATTTCTCCCTATAAGAACCCCTGATTTTGAGTGTTTCTTCGGATCACTCACAGTTGTCATCCTGCCTTGCTGCCGCTCCTTTTGCTGAGCCTTCCCCTCAGCTTCCATGTGCTGAGAATCTTCACTCCAGACTTACTGAATTTCTTCTGGCCACTCAGGCTGCAGGATCAGGTGTAGTATTTTCCCCGGAAAATCCTTCTTGAAATCCCCTATCGACTTTCCTCCCTTTATTTTCTTAGGTCTGTGTGAGTGAGTACGTAAGTGTGCAATGACTGTCTGTTAAATAAAGAAAACAATTCTAAACTAATTTTGCTTGGTTTCTGACTCAGCCTGACCCCGTAAAAATTGGGTTTAAGATCTCACTAGGTTGCCCTTCCTCTTGTAGTGCTACAGCTTGTGCTCTGGCTAATTCCCATCCCCATTATTTGGAGCACATTGAGGTGTCCCCCAAGGGACCCCAGAAATCAGGGTAACAGGAGCATCCAGCTGTATTCTTATAGCTGGAGGCACAGCAATAATGTCATCCTATAGAGCCTCTGGAAAACTTCTGCATGGTCCCAGAAAGTGCGTGTTGCTGTGTGTCCACCCACAGGGACATAGCTAGCTCTGAGACAACTAGCTGGTGAAAGGTGGGTTTGGGGAGTGGAGGAGGAGATGTGAACTTCATGCTACCTTTCCCTGATCCAGAATCTTGACCACTGTGTGGTATTTGTATTACCAACAAGAGGGGGGGGGCAACATCTGGTAATCCATGTTTCTGGCAGCAACTAGTTCTGTATTAATTGGCTTGGCCTATTTATAACTTAGACTGGGCTATCCTATCAGGAATATCCTGTTTACAATGAAAGGCATCAAAGCAGGTGTCACGCTTGGAAAAGTAAGGCAGGGCAGTGATCAAAGGAAGGATCTGCCTCCTCCAGCAGGAAATATGGGACTGAAATTCTGTGACATGAAACACAACCTGAGAAAAACAAAAGGAACGAGACCACCTGAGCTGCAAGACCAATAGATCGGGAATGAAGGGGCAGAAATGATATGAGAGAAGTGGCTACTGAAATGAGGCTGGCCACCTTTTATTACCCTGGGCAACAACCCTATGCTTTGAATAGTTGCAAGACCAGGAGGAACCAAATACGTGCTGCTTTCCCCAGCATGCTATGATGATGAGGAAAGTGTCCTCCATCTGTTTTCTACCTGTAATATTACTGCCCAAGGCAAAAAACAAAACAAAAAAACCCTGCTAACAAAACAAAGGATAAAATTGTACCTTCTCATCCATTCCATTAGCTAGGAAAAGTTCCTGGTTAAAAGCTATACAGACATACCTCTGTTAACAAAGCCTCTGACAAAGGCCATTTCTGCACTAGACTATTATAGCCCTATTATTCCACTTTCAACATTCTATGGAATCCAGGGGTTTGCAGTTTAGAGAGGGGCCACTTTGCCTCTCCCTAAACTGCAAACCCCTGGATTCCATAGGATGTTGAAAGTGGAATAATAACGCTATAACAGCCTAGTGCGGAAATGGCTAAAGAAGCTTCTTTTTACCAAATCTTTATATATACAGTCAGCCCCATCCTTTTCCTCCTTGTCCTCTGTCACTGGAAGCTTTTCACCAGCATTGGCACTGGTAGGATAGTTAAGGAACATTGGAGAAATGCAGACTTTGGCGGCTGGATTGGAGCACCATGTGAACAGTAAGTAAGGCCATAAAGCTTGCAAGTTAAATTGCAGCCTCCCCCAGAATCTCTTACTGAGCATGTGTGCTCATCCAAAGGAGGAGAAAGGGAGAAGAAGCAATAAGCCTCCTTCACCAGCTACCCCTACATGTTAAAAACAACAACAGTAAGACCATAGATCTCTAAGTTTGTCCCCCAGGATAGAAATGACAAGAAAAGTAGGGTCTGTTGAAAGAAAATGTAATCCCTGGATGCATTTTGGGGAAAGACAGGAAGACACTATCCTATCATTCATTGAAGTATAATTCAATTCCCAACCTAGTCCATTGCTCCACACAAATCTAGGGGAGGAGCATTTAGGGTGCATCTTGTCCTCTTGACTCAGGCAGCAAAATGTCTTGCACTGACCCTGGTAATCAAGCTTGTCAAAGAATAAGCACTGGGAACCACTTCTGAAAAAGGAAGGTCAGAATTGAGTGCTTCTACAGCTAGTGTGGGCATCTTGTAGTTTCTGCTGGTTGGATTAGAACTCCCATCATCCCTAATGATAAGCTATGTTGGCCAGGACTGAAAGGAGCTGCAGTGTACCAACATTTGGAGAGTCACAATTTGCCTGCCTCTGTGCAATTATCCTCGCTTAATTACCTTTTAAGCAAAACCTCTGTAACTAAAGTTGCAAACTCATTTGCACTTTGGACAGACTAAGTTCCACTGAATTAGTCTGGTTTGAATAAGCTTATATAGATCTAGGCTACATAATACTTGTGATACACAATTTTCACTAGTTTTTGTATACGTAACAATGCCATTCCACTGTGGAGGTATATCTTGCTAGGCCTTGATGTGCTCTGCTTTGTGTCTCAAAGTCCTCTATAGGTCTCAATAAATGATGCAATCATTCTACGTCTCGCGACGGGAACACAGCTGGATGCTTGTCTGATCCCCTGCTCCCCACTCTCCACCAGCAACTGACTGGATGTAGAGGGGTGACCACTGCTGCAAAACGTTGACTGCATGTGGGGGGCATGGTCATTGAATCATAAAATCATAGCAATGGAAGAGATTACAAGGGCCACTAGTCCAGCTCCCTGCCATGCAGGAATGCACAAAGGAATACATAATCAAAGCACTCCTGACAGATGGCCACCCAACCTCTGTTGAAAAACTTCCAAAGGAGACCCCCACTACACTCCGCAGTAATGTACTGTACTGTCAAAATCCTCTTACCATCTGGAAGTTCTTTCTGATGTTTAGGTGGAATTGCTTTTCCTGTAGTTTGAAGACCTTGAACCATGTCCTAGTGTCTGGAGCAGCAGAAAACAAACTTGCCCCATCTTCCATATGAAATCCCTTCAAATATTTAAACTTGGGTATCAGGTCACCTCTTAACCTTCTCTTCTCCATGCCAAACATACCCAATTCCCTATGCCACTCCACATAGGGCATGCTTACTTTCCAGCTTGCCAATATCTTTGAGGAGGCAGATTAAAATCAACCTCTGCAATGATAAAAAAAGAGACGTACACAGATGTACATAGGACTTTATATGTCACTAACAAGATGCCAGCTCTAGTGTGGTGTAGCAGTTAATGTATCAGATTGGAACTGGAGGGATTCAAGTTCTAACCCCCACAGAATCATGAAATTCCTTGGATGACCTTTGGCCAATCACTCTCTCTCAGCCTGAGCTACTTGACAGTCTTGTTGCAAGGATTAAGTAAGGAAGAGGGGGAAAAAAGGCATGCCATCTTGTTCTCATTGGAAGAAAGGAAATGTGACTAATGATAGAATGAGACCTGAAGCCAGGATAACATCCTCTGATAAATCATTTATTTATTTATTTATTTTTGGCACAAACAGACCACATCACATTCAACAGTAGGTCCATCCAGCCATAGATTTAGGCAGCTCCTTCCCTTTGCTGTCATGCAGGAGACAGATACAATACCAGGCAAGTACAATTTGTGCTATAGCAAGGAGACTCAGACTGAGAAAAACTGCTGCCTCCCTTTTATTTTAACTCCCTCCTGCAGCTGTCGTTCCCTCCTCCAGCACCATCCCAACATTACGAGTTCTGAATTTCAAACTATTACTGTAAAATTTTGGACTTAGATTTAAAAACAAAATAAAGACACAAGGAGAGAGAGCAAGACTGCATATAGATTGCACAGATGGAGAGAGAGAAGAAGACAGAAAGTTGTGGAGAGCTTTCACACACTTTCCTAACCTAGTATCTTAAAATAAAACCCAGGCATATCTGTGCATGTGTGTGTATGTGTATGTGCCTTCATGAAGCGAGAAGGTTCTCTCTTTTGGATAACAGAAGAAATAGCCTACATGGAACACTTTTTCTGCTGCAATCACAAGGGCTACAAACTTGTTTTCTGTTTTAGAAAGGATAAATGGAAAATGAAGTTTCCTAGTGTCTGAATAAAATCATCGTCTTTTGGACTACAGGAATTAATCCAGAAATCTCAACTGTTATTAAATGTAAGCAACAGCTGCACAGTTCTTAGAAAAGTACTTTTTGGGACTGCAAATCCCAGAATCCCTCCTCTGGGAGATTCTGGGATTCATTTTCAAAGCTCTGTATACAAATTCATTAAAAGCTGCTTTCTTCTCTTGATTCTGGCTATTGGCCCTTTAAGTCCAGGGCTGGCTGTTCTTGCCTGGCGCTGGCTCTACAGAAAGCCCCTTCTGGTTCTGCTGTAAAAAAAATCCTTTACTAGAGATGTTAGGCATGGAATATGCTGCATGCAAAGCATATATTCTACCAATGAACTACTGAACATCCTACATTTGTTTGCAGGGGTGCTGATGCACTTGGAGCCTAATACACTACCAATTCCTGGCAAGTCTTACTCTGTCTCTTCTTGGTTGTATCTTAAAGAGCATCTTTCTATGGGATGCTATGAGATGTCACAAACAAGAAATGGCAGCTGAACCTGTTTGAGTTGCAGATTTGTCCCAGCTGTGGAAAATGATTATGCTCTGCCTCACCTTGTCTCTTCACTTGCTTTTGGGAAACTTCCTTTTTTTGGAGTAAAACGCCCAGAATTCTCCTGCCAGCAGTGGCCATTCTGGTGGGAGATTCTGTGAGTTATTATCCAAAAAAGGAAGTGTTCCAAACCCAGGTCTCCACACAGAATCCATGTTGCATCTGGAAGGTATTTCAGCAATGCTCCTATTGCTAAATCCACCACTGGGCAATGTCTTTATTAGGAGCAACAAAAATACCGCAGAAGTATGAAGGCTTTTGACTGCTTCGGTCTTCATCAGGCTATATGGTACCAGATAACTGGGGTTGGGGAAACAAACAAAGTCCAAAATAGGCCAGAAATGGTGACCATGAACTCTATAGTTAAACCCAGTCCCAAGATGAAGAGTACAGACTGAAGGAATCACTGGTAGGTGCGAAGATATCAGGTTACACCTAGTAGTGCATTCTCTGATAGAAAAACAGTGGCAAATTGCCATTTCTGGAAACACAATGACTCTTACTCAAGAGATTAGACTATTGCTGGCACTACAGAACTTGAGATAAGCCAACTGCTGGATAGTTCTGGGAACATAGCTGACATGGTGTGGATGGCTAGTAATAGTCATTAATGTGGCTGACACTATAGGAAGGATCCAGAGCCATATCTGGGGCCATTACATGAATGGCTGGTACTAGGCATGGATGGGGGCAGAAATCCCATGGCTTTTAAAAATGAAAGTGGATTCTCTCTGGCCCACATTCTTTGAAATAAACCAGCTGCACCACTCTCTGCTTCTTCTTCTTTTCTTTCCACTCCTCTGCCTCAACCAACAACCAGGCTGGCATCTCCAAGGGGGCACAGGTAGGCCAGAGCCACTGTCCAGTCTCACAATTCAATGGTGTCACTTGAGAGGCTACGAGAATCCACCTGCTTACTCAAGGCCAAGAAACTCCTCCGGGCCTCACGTTCGGAGTTTGGAGCACTGTCAGATGAAGCCGGAGGCAGGTCATCTGGCAGCAGCTGAGTGTGGCTTGGAAGCTCTTCCGGGGGCAGGCTCTCAGGCGAGGACAGGCCATGGCGCCAGGGATTCCAACTAATCTTGAGGGAGGCACGGGAAAATGAGGTGCGGGAGAAGCTGTCGAAGGAAGTGTCTGTTGGTGGCTCACTGGCCAGGCCCCGGCTGTGTGTGGTCAGCTCCCCCATTGAGCTGGCCCGTGCTAAACTGTACAGGCAGTCCGGGTCACTACTGCGGCGTGGCCGGCCCAGCAAAGGCTGACCAGTGTGGGACAACGTTGAACAGTCGCCGCGCAGCGATGAACAAGAGTCCTGGCGGGCCAAGCGGGAGGGAAAATGGAGGCTGGAGCGCAGAAAGATGGAGTCGCGCACCAAATGCTCACGAAAAAGTGCTTCATCAATGCTGCGGCTGAGGTTGATGGGTGAGGGAGGCCGGAATTCAAGTTCCGCCAAGGAAATAACCGAATCCCTCTCAAAACAGATGCTGGTGTAGGAGCGGCCCATGGTGGCAGCTGCAGCATTGGGGCACTTGGGACTGTAGACAGGGTGCACCGGTGAAGGGCTGGAACCCTGACCAGCAGTGGCCCGTAATTCATTGCTGTCCTTGAGTGCCCAGAGGCGCCCGCTGCTGGGGGGATTTCGGATCAAGTTCTTGCTGATGTCATTGTTGGGTACTTTCTCCAGGACACCACCAGTCCAGTCATAACAATTGTTGGGATACTCTGGCACTTCGGCCTTGCGGTAGGTACAGAAGTAGCGCAAGAGCTTGGCCCAGCAGGAGTGTTCGGTAGATCCGTAACGCTGACAAAGAGCCTGCCAGGCTAGGAAAGCCAGGGCAAATGAGAGCACCAACTCTCCAATCCGGAACCAAAACTGCACAAACCACCAGCCCCAGGTGAAAAGGTCTGTCTGGCCCAAGAGCTCTGCCAGCCATAGCACGCCATAGAACTGTAGCCCACAGCATGGCAGTGCCAGCCCACTGCTTGCCAGTAGCACCCATGCCCCACTCCACACACCTGGCTCAGGAGTGCCCTCCACTGCTACAGTGTGCTGTAGCTGTCGGTACACAAAGACCGTGCCTGGCAGGAGGCAGATGCCAGCTATGCAGGAAATCGTGTGCAGTCCCACGGGCACAGCTGGGTGCAGTGGAGGAGAAAACAGGTCAGCCGCCAGGAGGACGACACTCTGGATGGACCCCAGCACTGCCAACAGAGGCAGGCTTTGCCACTTTGGGGGCAAGATCTCCAGGCGGGCCTGGCAGAAGAGGCGGAGCAGAAGCACAGCAAAGGTGGTCAACAGCAGGGGGAATGGTGCCGTGTACAGGACTCGCACAGCGCGGGCAGGGAACCAGCCTCGGGAGCCATAGGGATCAGCTAGAAAGAATGTGGCACGTAAAACTCCAAACAGCAACAGCAGAGTGCTGGCGGCCACGACATAAGGGAGATGGGGCACTCGCAAAGCAAGGGAACCCCCCAGGCAGGCCAAGCTCAACAAGCTAAGCAGGAGGAAGAACACACCAGAGCCGTAGACATGCAGCGCCCAGGCAAAGCTCAGTGTGCGCTCAAGGTCCCCCCAGCGCAGCAGAGTCTGGTTGGGCAAAAACTGGCTGCAGGCACCCCCTGGGCGTGGGCAGGGGGCACTTGAGGCAGGCAGAATGGCAGGCAGGCTGGGCTCTGGTCTGGTCAGCTGAGGGTGCTGCAGGACCCGTTGTGTGGTTACTCGGATGAGGCCGCGGCGAGGAGTAGCCAGGATGTGAGCAGAAGTAGTGGAGGCCACAGTGGCACTCTGCACAGGACGGCGGGTCTCAGCAACATCTGTAAATTACAAATGAAGCACTTGAGCTGTCAGGACCAGAAAGAATAAAAAGCTAGGGCTATTCATATCGCTCATTTCACCTTAGGTGTTGTGAAGGGAAAGGAAATGTGATACTGAGTATAAAATTTAAATTTGTTTTTCTTTATCACATATAAAGGATATTATACATACCATTCTAGCATTGCCCAGAATCTACATTTTCATTGTAAAAAGGAAGAAATAACATTACTTCTCATGCAGCTGTAAAAGCTGTTGTTAAAAGCTTTCCAAGCCTCCAAATGTTTGAAAGTGTATGGCAGGTGTGAGGAACCTTTGGCCTCAAATTGTTTCAGACCAGTGGCTCTTAACCTTTTCTTTATCATGGACCCCCTTTAAATATCTTTTGTTGCTGTGGAACCCCAAGACTTAACTCTAGGAGTCTTCTGGCTGTATGCGTAGTAGCAAAAAATGTCACATGCTTGCTCTCAGTCACTCAGCATCATTCACTTGCATGTTTTCACCATATGCAGAAGTAGCAAGTGCTGAGTAGATTTTTTTCTATCAAACAATTTCATTACTTTTGAGCAGATTGAGATACTGTAATGATAATCTGCACAAATGATGTCTGTCACCGGCAAAAGATTCCTGGTCTTTGAGATCAAAGTGTGATTGACTGTCTGTTTGTCCATCTTCCTTCCTTCCCTCTTTCCATTCATTCATTCTATTCTAATTATAAAAGCTGATAACATTTCTTCAAGCCTTCACAGGCCCCCTGTGAGATACCATGGCCCCCAGGGGTCCACGGTCCCCAGGTTAAGAACCACTGGTTCAGACTATAACTCCTGTAATACTTTACCATTGGCCATGCTGGTGGGACTTTGGAGAGCTGAAGTCCAAAACATATGAACTTCCCCAGTGGAGGCATATACTCTCAATAAATCTGAGTTCTCAGTAATGCACTAGCTCTCAATAAAGTTTTCAGTGGTTAGAGGGGCTTTTCATACCTCACACAACTTCTTCGTTATTCTCCCCAGGAAAAATAATAAAAGTTGGCTACAGTCAGCCCTTCACATTTGCGGGTTCCACTTTTGCCGTTTTGATTATTCACGGATTATTTGCTATTACTTTTGCTACCTCCCTATGCCATTTTTAAAGGGGACTGCAATCCTTGTGAGACTGAGAAACTGCAAACAAGGCTTATAAGTCCGTGTTAAAAATGGTGTGGGGCAGCAGTAGAGTTGGCAGTAAGCCCCACCAGCTACCCATTTCTGCCTTATGAAGGAACCCTGAAGCCTCAAAGGAATCCATGGTGGGTTGAATATGGTAATCATACTTTTTTGTGTGTCAAATATGGTTTGGGAGGGCCTTCAGTTATTCATGTTTTCTTCACTTCCACAGGGGTCCTGTGCCCCTAACCCTAGCGAATGTGGCGGGATGACTGTACTTGGTGCAAAGACAGCAAAGATATGCAACTCTGCAGAACATACACAAGATCAAAGAATTCAGATGCTGGGTAACCCTGATAGAGACATTTTTAAAAAGAACACATTAAACCACAAAACTGGTCTCAGTTTGGAAATGTCTTCCAGAATCCTATATGACTTTTTACATAATATAACTTTGAGTATACCTAGCTATGTAGCATAGGTGCTAAGAAACCCAGTTACTGAATTGCGAAGATGCATATTGGGATAATAACAAGAGTGCCTGATGTGCACTGGCACCAATGCAATACTCACTGGGACTGATGTGATGTGCATCAGGACCAATGTGCATCAGTTCAATTGTGCATCAGTCCTGTTGTGCACTGGGCACTAAGGCCATTTCCGCACTAAACTGTTATAGCGCTATCATTCCACTTGCAACATCCTATGGAATGCAAACCCCAAGATTCCATAGGATGTTGCAAGTGGAATGATAGCGCTATAACAGTCTAGTGCGGAAATGGCCTAATACACATTGGGCATTTCGCCAGCTCTGCTACGCAGTAACATACAGGAGCCCTCTGCTGGATACGGACGTTGTACAACTGTGCAATTCTAATTCCTGCAGACCTAAGTCTACTTAAGAAGACACAATGCCCCAACAGGATTCTGGCCTTCACTCCTTGGACTCTAAGTCCAGTATCTGGGGGATTCTGGGAGCTACAGTATAAAATACACTATGAACCATGGTAAAATATTAGGTAGCCTCCCTTATCCTTCCCCTACTCCCTGCCATTTTGTGTTCCCAAGAGTATTTGTTTAATTTATCCACTCTGGTACAATTGCAGTGTTCGAATGAAACACAGTTAGGAGACGACTGACCTTCCTATGTTCCCTCCCCGCCCTACTTGGTGGCAGTTCTCTCAGGCAGAGACAGAGGGGAGAGAAAGAGAGAGAGAGAGCTCCATTCCTAGTCTGAGTGCCTGAGATGCTTTCACTAGACATGATGCCAGGGATAGAAGCTGTGGGCCTTCTGCATGTGAAGCGTGCGCTCTCCCACTGAGTCATCCAGACAGGACGGGAGGGGAACGAGGATGACTGCAGCAGCACAACATAAATATTTCTCTCCTCCCCACCCCCATCTCCCAAACTGGAGGCGACAGCAGCCAAATTAAAGAACAGCTCCTGCTGCCATCTGCTCCAGGGTTGGCCAAACAGCAGGTGCCTGACCCAGCGCCATTCATTTGCCCCCTCCCCTTCATCTTCCCCACCACCTGGCAATAGTCAGCAGGATGACTGCAGCAGGAATGTTAAAATGCCTTGCATACACAAGCTGCTACAAAGATGGCACACAACGGGTGTCTGCGTGCCCCTGCGCACGCATCAATTCTTAAGTAGACAGGAAGGCAACACTATACACAAGAGGGAGGTGTCAGCAGGTTAGGGGAACCTCCCAATTAGTGGAGGTACAGAATTAGGAAAAAGAACTTTGGAGTACAATGTTCAGAGGAACTCTAGGCACACAGTCAAAAAAGTAACTCTCTCAAGTTCTGCGCAACTCTTCCCCAAAAAGTCAGAAGAGGGAGCTTCCCCTCATAAACAAACAAACAAACAAACAAACAAGCCATGCAGGACTGAGCATGGTTGAGCACAAGGCGAGTGTCTGGCCAGAAGCTTGAACATCAGTCCTCTGCATGGCAACATTTTGTGGCAGTGCATAATGACTAATCTTCCTTCTTCTCTTTCTGAAAAGGAGCCCAGGGATAAGGACGACTTAGTAGAACAGTCGGAACCACAAGGTAAGCTAGGAGGCCACTGCTGAGATAAGCTGGAAGATGTTGACTGGAGAACCTACAAAGCTGCAGGAGGGAAACTGTTCCTTCCTGCCAGGAAGCAGGAAAGTGAAGGAGATTTAGAGCCAAGTCCCATGCAGGGAATCCTGTCATTTAAATTAATTGGAACAGCTATGTATGGCTATGCAGATTTCTCTTTTACAAAGTTCCACTGGGCATACTGAACATTGAGTAAGGCCATTTCCACACTAGACTGTTATAGCGCTATTATTCCACTTTCAACATCCTAGGGAATCCAGCTGGCCCCTCCCTAAACTGCAAACCCCAGGATTCCATAGGAATTCCATGGGAATAGACTAGTGTGGAAATGGCCCAGGTCCAAAACAAAGGATGTTAAAGAACCAGCAGTGCAAATGCAGTAAGAGAATAAACAGGGGGTCAGTGATTTTGGATCACTAATAAGAAAGATTTTATCTAATCACAATTTTTGGTAGGAGTACATTAGATCCTGGAAGCTAAATATGGTCAGCCCTGGTTAGTTCTTGGATGGGAGTCTGCCAATGAATACCAAGCGCTGTAGGCTGTATTTTAGAGGAAAGAACTGGCAAAACCACCTCTGAGTATTTCTTGCATAAGGAATTCCTAGGAAATTCATGGGGCAGTCTTTAACTTGACAGGCAACATGAAGGCGTGGACCCACACACACACATGCGCGAGAGATGGAATGCCTGCAGGGAGGAGAATATGAAATAGCTGCAGACTGCATTCTATTTCTAAGACCAGAGAATCTGACTGTGAATAATCTATGCAAAAATCCCAGAGGGCTCTCTGTTGGATGCTTCGTTGTAAGCCAGAGGATATAGAGACCTTTAAATATCCCAGTACAGCAGGAGATACACATCAAAAGTTTCTCTTGCCTGTTCCCTCACACCCAACCCCCTTGTCCATCCCGCTCCCCCAGCTGCTCTAAGTGATGAATATGCTGCCTCGGAGTGTAGTGGAGTCTCCTTCCTTGGAGGTTTTTAAGCAGAGGCTGGATGGCCATCTGTCGGGAGTGCTTTGAGGGTGTTCCTGCATGGCAGGGGGCTGGACTGGATGGCCCCTGGGGTCTCTTCCAACTCTACATTTCTATGATTCTATGATTCTATGAAAGCCCCAGGTACATGGCTGGGAAGGAAAAATGCTATTGCCCACAAGGACACTGCTCGGTCCCAGAAAATAAAAATTGTGTGTCTCTGTGTGAAACCATCTTTTCTCACCAAATAGGTATGTGGGAAGCCAAGAGAAAGGAAGTGAGAGAGCGAGGGGAACAGAGAAAGGCTGGAAGAAGTTGAGAGGGAGAAGATGAGTGGGATGGGTAGGGAAGCTGAAGGTGGGAAAAAAGAAAGGCGGTGGGCAGCAGCAGAGACAAAGCGTGATGGAAAGCAAGTTTCTTTTTCCCTTTCACTCTTTCTCTTCCCCATCACAGACCACTTGTAGCAACTACTGAAAACAAAACAGGAGGTTTCTAGTCCTCGTGGTTTTAGAGAGAAATGTGCAATCTAAGAACAATTTGGCAGGTTTGGCTCAAAGCTCCTGGCAGCACATACAGACTTGGCAGGTCTTCTGGAAATACCAAAGCAAGCCTAAGCAACTCCCCTGCTGCTTTTGTGCCTAACAAATTCCTCACCAAAGCTTTCCTAGATAAATAGTTGGGCAACAGGACCCATGTATGCCCTAAAGGCACACAGAGCAGGGGATTCTGGGAGTTGTAGTCCAAAATTTTACAAGCTTTGCCATGGAGGAGTTAAGAGTTCCCCTGGCTGGTACCTAGGCTGCTTGCCCTCACAGAGACATTCAGCAGAGTCTGTTGGGAAGGAGCAGTCAGTAATAGAGTGGTGGGGAAGCCCAACTTGCGTCGTTTGTGTTAATCAGGTTGAGAGATTATCCTGATTGGAAACGGCACCGAGCTCAATATAACCAGCACCTCCTGCTGCCAGTGGAGCAATCTCTTTAGGGCAGAACTAGGTCCCTCACACGACAACCTAAGTCCCAGCCCTCCAAAATCCTTTTGTGGAAGTAGGGCAGAATTGCTAGAGGAAGCTCTGGATTGCATGGATATTTGGATTCCCTCTCTTTAAGACGGGATTTATTTATTGCATGGATTTGTCACATTTCTATCTCACCTTTCCTCCCTGAATCCAGACTTCACTGCCATTTCTCCTTCACAAAAAGTCTGTGGCACGGGATCAAGCTGAGAGAGAGCAAGTAACTGGGCCAACATCATCCATTGAGTATTCCTAGCACAATGGGGACTAGCAACATGGCCCTCAAGGTCTCAAACTAATATTATAACCCAGAGATAATAATTGTGTCTCCTTCCGGATGTTGTTGCATGCCCTCCTGCAAATGTTGGCTAAGGTTACTGGGAGTTACAGTCCAATGATATCTGGAGAGATGTATGATTCCCACTCTGGCTCTTAATGCATTGCTTTCTAAAAACCTACCTAGTATGGTGGGAAGGAGATGCCTTGTTGCTATGTCCCTAAACCAGTTGTGGAACTCTGGAGAGGTCTAGTACTCTAGATCTCTGTTAGCCCCTTGCCCCTTCTGAAGTCACCCTTAAACACAACTTCATCCGTGGGAGAAAAACTGATGGGGAGATTTTACTCTCAGGAGTGCTGGTCGTAGCAGCAGAGATGGCATATCATTCAGGTCAGTCTTCTCCAACATGGCATCCTCCAAATGTACTATACTACAACTCCTATAATTTTCTAGCCAGCAGGGGCTGTTGGGAGTCATAGTCCAATGTATCTCATGGCACTGAGTTTAGGCAATCTAAGACGATGACATCATCATCATCATCATCATCACCATCATCATCATCATCATCACCACCATCACCATCACTCCAGTCTAAGCTATCCTTATGACACACTGTCATAAGCATGACAACAAAGAAGTTCCTCATTAGTTGACCAAGCCTGCCAAGCTACACAACTAAGGCAAACAGTGCTGTGTGTTTGTGTCACTGTTCTGCCAAGTTCAGAAAAGCTGCAGAATGTAGCCTCTATAGAATCTCTACTTCTGATGCCTGTGTTTGATTATTAAACCAAATTTCTTGTTCTCATGGCTACAGACTTGGTGAAAACTCAGATGCTAAAAGAACTGCTAAACTAGCTCTACCTTCATGTGTTCAAAGCTATCTTAATTTTATCATGGGGAGGACTGCTGGTCTGCCTACTGCAAAGATGGGAATGTATGGCTCTCCAGGTGTCATTGGATTGCATCTCCTGGCAGCCTTAGCCAGCATAGCCAATGGTGAGGAATATTGGGAGCTGCAGTTCAACAACATGCGGAGGATGACACACAGTGGCAGCTCATGGCTTCATGTCAGTGGACCAGTGAATCTGCTCTGGGTTTCAGTAAGAACACTAGTCAGTGGACCAGTGAATCTGCTCTGGGTTTCAGTAAGAACACTAAGGTCAAACCCTGTAATTTGAACTTGAGCTGCAACAATGGTGTGATTTGAACCCATATCCTTTCTTGTAAAGAGAGCTAGAAGCCTTGATTGCCATAGCTCACTCAACCAACCTGATACTCAATGGAACACCCTGCATTTCACTGTTTCCTTTCCCTTCCCTAGCAGAAGAAGAACACATTATGCATAATAAAAGTAATAATGATTCTGATGCCACTCAACTCTGCCTTTTTGCAAGAAGGGCATGTTTAAAATCTGCTTGTAAACTAAAGCTCAGCAGTAATGCAATTCACCGCCTTGAATAACACATCCAATCTATTATTACAATGTATTATTTATAGAGTCCTGGAAGAGTGTGTGGCACTTTATGGAGCACTGTGTAAGCGAACAAGAGAGGCTTCTGCCCAGTGGGGGGCCCCATCCAAATTTAATGCAGGGCTGCACAACTTTTTCAGGTCCAAGGGTCACAGTTGGTGTCAGGTGGGAACGGCACATTCATTCACATGCACACACCCATGCATGCACACACACAGTGGAGACAGGAGGCTGTTTCTGGGCTGTCATGACCTTTACCTCCTCCCTATTCCAGTGACCCCACTCAGTACTATTGCTGTTACTTCTGTCATGACCTTTACCTCCTCCCTATTCCAGTGACCCCACTCAGTACTATTGCTGTTACTTCTGTCATGACCTTTACCTCCTCCCTATTCCAGCGACCCCACTCAGTACTATTGCTGTTACTTCTGCCCTACCAGTAGCACCATGGAAACAGGGAATGCAGTTTTCACAGACAGGATCCTGGAGGCAGAACTGGGGTTGGAAGGGAAGGAAGGGCTTGCACAACAGGATTCCAGGGGACCTTCCACATTACAGAATTATAGTGCTATGATTCCAGTTTAACTGCCATGAGCCCATCCTATGGAATTTAAAGTTTAGCAGGGGCATTTAGAATTCTCAGCCAGAGAGCTCTAGTGCCTTAGCAAACTGCAAATCCCATGATTTCACAACATGCGGCCATGGCATCTAAAATGGAATCATAGCACTGTAATTTTGTAGGTGAAAAAGGCCCAGGGTAAGCTATGGGAGGGAGGTCATAAGCTGTGAGTCCCAGACAGAGGAGACAGACAAAGGAAGGGGACAGTCATGAGAACACAAGATGAATGGATAATGCAGAGCAGTAGTTCTTAACCTTTTCTTTACCAGGGATCCCCTTTAAATATCCTTTGTCACTGCAGTTCCCCAAGACAAAAAGATTTACAATCCTAAAATGCATAACATATTTATTTAAAATTCCTTATCAAAGGTCTTCAAATTGGGAGAGAAGGGAGAAATAGGCCATTTCTGCACTAGCCTGTTATAGCGCTATGATTCCACTTTCAACACCCTATGGAATCCTGGAGTTTGCAATTTTGGGAGGGGCCATCCGGCCCATCCCAAAACTGCAAACCCCAGGATTCCATAGGATGTTGAAAGTGGAATCATAGCGCTATAACAAGCTAGTGTGGAAATGGCCATAAATAAGTAAATGCACTTCCCTGAGATGTGCTGGAGTAGAACGGAAGACTTTTCTCCTGCTTCTTGCTATCAGTTTAAGCCTAGAGTGGATTGAACAGCAAGGCACAGGCCTAGCCTGTCTCCTTTTTCCTGCCACACCAGATACCAGGTTAAGAACCACTGATGTAGAGTTACATAATATTCTTAAGGCCAAATTACACATTACATTATTCACACACAGCACACACACATGTCTGTTTTTTAATGCTTAAAACTGGTTACTTTTATTCTGAAGAAAAAGCAGTCCCAGGCCAGAGTCCCATCAGTGCAGTAAACAGCATAACTACTCCAGTAAAAGAGCGGTCAGTTCTCCAACAGGATTCCAACAGAGAGCCTTCTGTCCCCCAATACATAACTTCTTCACAGGCTATTTCCACATTATACTCTTATAGTGTGATTATTCCACTTCCAACATCCTATGGAATCCTGGGGTTTGCAGGCTGGCCCCTCCCTAAACTGCAAACCCTGGGATTCCATAGGATGTTGAAAGCGGAATAATCACGCTATAAGAGTGTAGTGCAGAAATGGCCACAGTCTCAAACTAGTTGTTATATATTCATATCAGGCTATTACTTATTAAAACATTTTAATGAGTAATTATTATGTATTAAGTCCTGCTATTACTTATGAAATTACTTATATCCTTTCCTGGAGCACAAGGGCTTTGCTGCCAGCGAACAGATCCGAAATGGCTTCTCTCCACCCTAGGGTTTCCCAAACAACAATAACGGGCAGTTGAAATTCATGACATTCAGTTGACAGTCAGGAAGTATCTTTTAAGAAGTTTGTCTTCCACTATAGTACCGAATGAAAGTATTGATTGCAGTTCATTCAGCCAATGTCTGGTTTCTATAAAATTAATATATTATCCATGTTCATAAATTACATTTCTGTGTTAGTGAAGGGTCCACACCTCAAAATACAGGATTTTTTGGCATCCTGTTCAATTTATATAAAACGGAAAGCTTTCCAAATTTCAAATAGGGGGCATCCCTTATAATATGGGACACCTGGAAACCCTAATCCATCCCTTTGACATTCACAGCAATCCCGTGAAGGAGATTAGGCTGAGAGACAACTGCGGTCTGAAGCACTGATTGACAGGAGACCAAAACCATGGCATTTCCAGTCCTAGCCCAGCAATTTCCACATTTCACAAGCTGCAAGGAAATGTTTGTTGATGGGTTTTCTGTACAATAGGTTGTTGCAGCAGTTGTTTTATTTAGCAGGGCTGAGTGTGAAAAGCAGACTCTAAACACACATACACATACACACAGAGCACACACAGTTCTTTACAAGGGTGACTAATAATGATCAATCCAATGAATCACCAAGTACGCCCATTCACTACCTGGCAATTTATCTGATATGCTTAAAATCATATAGCAAAAAAGTGTTCTGCATCTTGCTTATGCGGCAGCAGTGATCCCTGCTTTCATGGCTATTGGCCTCTTCTCTCGCCAGTTATTCCAGAACACAGCCACAGTGATATTGATGGCAATGAAATGGGGAGGGGAAAAATCAACTAGAATTCAAGGTTATCCAATCAAATTAGTTGACCTCAGATGCAGAACAGACTAAAGAAAGTACTTCTTCACAGTGCGCAATTAAACTGTGGAATATTTTACAACAAACTGTGGTGACAGCCTCCAGTTTAGGGGCTCTTGAAAGAGAATTATACAAATTCTTGAAGGTTTGGTCCACTGATGGTTATTACTGATGACTACCATATATACCCAGCATTGCATGGGATTTTTTTCCCCTCATAGGTAATACTTGTTAGAAAGATTTGAGATCTAATTCTTCAAACTGTCTTGTCCAGTACCTGTAAATTTTCCCCACATTCCCCAATCCAATCTGTATTCAGGATTATTAACATAGAGAGGGGTGGGTTGCCGAGCAAATAACACTGTCCTCCTCTTTGCTGCTAGGCTTCGTCTCCATACCAACTAGCTAGGCCCAAGAGCTCTCTGGCTGAGAATTCTAAAGGCCCCTCCCTAAACTGCAGACCCCAAGATTCCACAGAATCTTCTCAAGCAGCCAGTCATATGAGGTCCTCGCCTGGCACAGCCAATCATATGAGATTGACACAGACAAACAGACAAATTTTGACTTTTATATATTAGATAATGACAACAGAACCCCCATCTTCAGAGACAGTGTATCTGTGAATAGCAGCAGCTGAGAAATAATAATGAGAGGCCTATTGCCTTTCTGTACTGCTTGTGGGCTGCTCAAAAGCATCTGGTTCCTGCAGGCCATCCTTTTGTAAGACAGCTTCACACTGTTGTCCTCACTCACCTGGATGCTTGGTTCCTGGGCCCCTCTTGGCCACTGAGCTGCCCTGTCCAGGAGTAGAGGAGCCAAAATAAGTCACTGGGGCCCTGGGGTTCACAGCCCCCCGAACTCGTTGAGGTTCAACCACATCAACAGCTTCCCTGATTCCTGAAAGAGAGAAAGAGGCCCCACCTAAATCCAACGACAAGTTTTTTTATCCCTCTGTACCTAGTCAGTGGAAAAGAAGATCAACTTGCATCTTAAGTGGCTGCCTTAGGATGAGGTGAGGAAGATCCAACAGCTCCATAAATAATTCTAAAAGGGTTTCTAAAGGGAAGAAGACCTGAAGTGAATCCTGATTCTAGGGAAGATTCTGAAGCAGTATCCATTTACGTGAGGGCTGCAATCCTTGCTCCTCCCAATAGGCTATGGACTACAACTCCCACAGTCCCCTACCACTGTCCACGCTGGGGTGGGTGGGTATTGATGTGAGTTACAACCACAAACATCTGGAGGGCCATAGCAGAGCTTGCAAATGGTATAAGGAGAATTCTGGAGGAGCATATGCCTGTTACACTGGTGCCTATATTTTTAAATGCTTGCTTAAAGAGGCACCCGCTGCCTCCTTACATAAGCAATTCCTCATTTGCCTGATGCGCACCCATCCAGTGTAAAGGTTATTCCAGCTTGTGAGCACAAGTATGTCCCCTGAACGGCCCTGAGAACAGCCTGGAATGGCCATCAAGGTATCTCAGCGGAACTGCACAATGATTTTGGATTAAAGATCACAGAATTCCCCAGTCAACATAGACAGTTAAAAATCATCTTTCTAAGTTCTGGTAAGGAGGCATCAAGCACATCAGAAACAAAGACCATTTCCGCACGAGACTACAATAGCGCTATGACTCCACTTTCAACATCCTATGGAATCCTGGGGTTTGCAGTTTAGGGAGGGGCCTCAAAAGCCTCTCCCTAAACTGCAAAACCCAGATTCCATAGGATGTTGAAAGTGGAATAATAGCACTATCATAGTCTCGTGCGGAAATGGTGAAAGTGGAATGCCCTTAAATACTAAAGGCAAAAACAACCACAAACCTACCTTCAGTGACAGAGCTGCCATGATGGAAGTGAGTCCTTTCCGTTTCAGACACATCCCAAGGTCCAGGCCGCTGTGTAGAATCAACACTCAGACTCCAATGGGTGCTTCTTTGACGGACAGCAGGCCCCTGGCTTGTCCCTGTTGTGCCTCCTGCCAGTGAAGGCGTGGAAGGGCCTGGGGAAATTTCCTCTGGGGCTGGTTGGTGGGACCTTCCTGGGAGAGGGGCCAGGCTTTCACCCTTCCCATCTAGTGCCATGGTGAACTGTGGTGCATGGGAGGAGGAAGCAATGGGCACAGTGTCCTTCCATGGGCCAAGTGGGTTCTGGGTATATCCAGCTGCTGGAGTGGTTGAGAGCTCCTCCTGGCCCTGTGAGCCATCATAGACCTGTGTGCTCCTGTATGAAGCCAAATATTTGAGTGTAGTCTGATTTCCCCCGAGCAGTTCTTGCTCTAGGACCTTGCTTCCCAGCTGGCCCATGGAACTATCACCCCGAAGATCAGTACCCTCTGTTGACAGCCATTTGACAAGGGGATCATCAGTGGGTAGCGGTATCAAGGGGATGGTGGACACAGTGGGCACGGGGCCTAATGTGGTCGCCATAGCAAAATCTTTGAGTACTGCTAGGTGGTGACTAGGCCTGGTCTCCTTCTGGGTGACAGTTGTGTCTGAGGCCTGTATTGTGGATGAGGAAGGGAAGGAGGCTGACACAGTGATGGCTATGCTTGCAGTCTCAGTGCCAGGAATAGTCAAAGAGGAATTGTTCTCTCCCTGCTCTGGACCAAGCTCCAAAGTTACTGGGCCAATATTCTCAGGCTCTGTTTCAACAGCGGACGTGTCTACTGTCGACAGAGTGAAATTATCCACCCCAGGAAGCCCTTGTACATCAAGATAGGGGGCTAAGCTTCCTTCAGAAGCACTAGTCGGTCTTCCCAAGCTGGAGCTGGTCCTTGTGGAAAAGCCAAAGGGCATCACGGGTACAAGAGTCCCAGGAACAAGAGCGAGACTGTCCCCTCTCCAGTTCTCATCGCTCAGCTCCTCCTCACCACTGGAGGCCTCATGGGGAGAGGGCTCTGAAGGGAACTGGGCTGGCAGCACACTTAGGAGAGGCTCTTGGGAGGGACCATCAGGAAGAGGCACCCCAGGAGCTGAATTCAAAGGAAGGTCCCAGGCAGGGCTGTCGGGGGTAGGAAGTCGGAATGCCACATGCAAGGCCGGCAGGAGCAAACTCAAGGTGAGGAACAGCTCCATGGCAGCAGCCATTCTTGATGCGAGATGGCACAGCTCAGGGCCAAGCGATGTCACAGCTTCTCATGCTTCACCCTGTGGGACAAGAACACAATGAGGGTGGAGTGGGCACAGGGCAACTCAGAAGAATCAGCCCATGTAAAGAAGGGATTGGTTGGTGGTGGATAGGTGAGTTTGGTCACAAAATGCATCTGCGGCTAAGCAGACCTTGGAAAAGTTTCCAATTTTGGATTATAGTTCCCAAACCCCCTCAGCTATGGTACTGGCCATGCTGCCTGGGAGATGCTGGGAGCTGTAGTCCACAAAAAGAGGACGTTTTCTAAGCTCTGTGGCAAATTACTGGAATGAGGCATAGGACATGAAAACATTAGGAGAGCCCTTTGGGGTCTTTTCTAGGCCAGAATTCTGCTCCCACAGTGGCCACCCAAATGCCCCAATGAGAAGGCAACCAGCAGAACAGAAGGGCAACATCATTCTTTGCAACAACTGGTATTCAAAGACAGACTGCCTTTGGCACTGGAGGCAATTCATAGCACGAGAGGGTTAAGCTGGGAGATCATCAAAAGTAAAACACTTGAGGAGAAAAAAAAAATCAAAGAAAGAAGCCGCCCAACCAAGAGTAAAAAGAGCTCCAGGCAAGCATGAGCGTATGACTGTGCATGGCTGCACTCGTGCAAAGGCACATGGATGTGAACATGAAGATGCAGTCACATGTGCCTGCTGTTCAGCCCTCCTGAGGCTGGAATGATGCTCCCCTCGTCCCCTCCTCATTCTGTGGCAACCTCGCACAGATATCGCACATAGCAGCTGCCAAGACTTCACCCTCCCTGTGGCTCCAAACACTGAGTTTTGCCGTAGCACCTGCGTCTGCAACTAAACCCCAGGGCATGGTGATGAGGTCGTTCCCTCAGAGATGAGATGGAGGGTACTTGGGAGCAGAGCCTGAGGGGAAATGAGGCATGGGCAGCCCCCCTCCCCTGTGCTGTCCTCACAGGACTGTGTTGTTCCCTTCTTGCCACTTGCAAAGCATTCTAGAGGAAACAGCATTATAAAAAAAAAGCTGAGTGGGCCCTGAGGCCCAGTATGCATCACTCTGGCTGGCAGCAGCGCTTCAGGGCCTCTGAGATCTTTCTCTATTCAGGCTAAGAACATTTCACTGGAGGTGCCAGGGACTGAGTCTGGCACCATCCACACAGGGACAAGAAAGACAGCAAACCTGCCATGCCTCCGAGAACTCGGGTTAGCCCACCAAAACAGCTTGGTCTCCAGATGCTGCGTAGCTCCACAGTGGATGGCTATGTCCTGCAGCGCACTGATTCCCTGCTGCACATGCAAGTTAACCTTGGGCTCCTACTCCAGCTCAGCCTGAGGATGGGGATGCTCAGACCAAGGTAGCCGAACCCTGCGCCCCTGATTGGAGCCTGGAATCCTGCAGCACTTTATTTAACCCTTTGTCAGCCTGGTGGCAAAGAGTCGCTCTTGCTCTGCAGCCAATTCCTTGAATATAATAGGTGACAAGATATTCCTTGCAGAGGCAGATATTTTCTTCTGGAATGCATTCCCTTTACTGTACACAGCATCTGGGCCATACGATAGCATGATCACCCCCTTATATGTAACAGGGGGCAAAACCCCATGGGGCACAGCTGACCTGAAACTTGGATACAAATGCCCATTCCATCAGGGACTCATGGGGTTCTCCCCAGGGCAAGTTCCTATCTCCTAGCTTTGGTTCCCCAAAATGGGGAAACTTGGTCCTCTCAAAATGGAGGCAAAGATTGCCAAGTTCCTTGGCTTGAGTGATGGTGTCTAATAAGTAATACTGGACTGTGCCTCCAACATCTCCTGCCCATTCACCCATTTCCCTATTATCACATACTTGTGTTGCCACCCCACCGTCTTTACCCCGGAATCCATCTCTCTTCATCACAGTTCTGCTCCAAAACTCATCACACTGGCAGAGCAGGGAGCATGTTCCCCCCAACACACCCCTTACCTGGGCTCCTCTGCACCTGGGATCAGGCTGCCCTCTCCCCACCTGTCCCCAGTCTGAATGCTGTCAATTCCCTAAAGACGGTGGATGGTTGGAGGAGCAAACGGGGGAAGGGAAATCGAGGAGAAACGCCAGGCCAGGCGGCACAACGATGCCCTGCCAGGAATGAGGCAGGAACTGGGAAGGCACACAAGCGAGGAGGATGAATGGTTAGAGTGAACCTGCGGGGTCCAGGAGGGTAAAGAGCACGGCAACCGCCGGGCACCGGCTCCCAGCCTACCCGAAGCAGGGCGGCTCTCCCCCTCCAAGGTCAGCCGCGGGCAGGGTCCAAGTCCATGGAGCAGTCCCGGGTCTCCTCCAAAACAGAGCCGGGGGAGTCCATCAGGCGCCTCGGCGTCCCTCCTCCAGATGGGGGCTGCAGATTCCTCCCTCCTAGCCCTCCCTCCAGCCGGACGGCTGCGCGCATACCGGAGAGTCCGGCATTTCCGCACTAGACTGTTATAGCGCTATTATCCCACTGTCAACCTCCTATGGAATCCTGGGGTTTGTAGTTTCGGGAGGGGCTGGCCAGCCCCTCCCGAAACTGCAAACCCCAGGATTCCATAGGAGGTTGCAAGTGGAATCATCGCGCTATAAGAATGTAGTGCGGAAATGGCGCTGGGGGGGCCTTTAGAATTCTCAGCCAGAGAGCTCTTTGGCCTCCGTAAACTGCGAACCCCAGGATTCCATCGGAGGTTGAAAGCGGAATAATAACACTGTACCAGTCCAGTGCGGAAATGGCCTCCGTCGCTTCCTTACCTCGGGCGTCCCGCGGCGCTGCCCCCGCCGGGTGCTGAGCGCCGACCGATCGCGCCTCCATCCGCGGGGGGCTGCCTCAAAGTTCCCCGCTTCTTCTCTTCTGCTCCAGCCGCCCCGGGGTCCAGCTTGGCGGGCACGTTCCCCTCCGGAGAGGCCGGGCGCCGACCTCCTCTCCTTCCCCACCGCCGGCTCGCATCGCAGCACAGGAGCCACTAAGCCCCGGGAGCGGGTGTTTGGGGCTTTAGCCGGGGTCGCCTCCCTCCGCCCCACCGCGCATCAGCGGCAACGAGTCAAGCCGGGGGAGCTGGGAAGGGAAAGAGGGAGGGAGGGGGGACGAGACGAGGAGGCAGAGGAATGCAAAGGCTTGCGCGCCTCTTTCTCCCTCTGCCGCGGCGGGATTCGCACTCAGCGCCCGGGAGCGGCGCGTGCTCGGATCCCCTGGACGGGGGCGGCGCGTGCGTCGTGTCCCGGGCCGCCTCCGACCCGCTCCCTCGAGCCCGATCGGAGCTGCTGCTCCCGCTGCTGGCGCTGAAGGACGGCCCCGCCGCGGGGGCCAAGGTGTGTGTGTGGGGGGGCTGCGGCTGTGCACGGTCACGTGCAGCCCCGAGAAGCACGAGCCCCGCCGCCTCCCTCCCTCCCTCTCCTGTCCCCCTCCCGCCGCCGGCCCTGTGTCAGTTGTGTGTGCGTGTGTGCATAGGGGGGAGTCTCACGTCTTGATCATGAAGCCGGAGACAGAAGCCCGCCTCTGCCACCCTCCGTCTCTCTCTCCTTCTCTACCTCTGGGTAGGCATAGCAGCGCCCGAATCCCTCTTGCTTAAACGCAGGAGCTCCCCCTCCACCGCTGTCGTAAAGGCGGCAGCGATGGCACAGCAAGTGCATTTTGTGTGTGTCTAAAATCCGACGTGCAGGCCCTCCTCTCACCCCGAACGAGTCGCCGTGCACTCTGCACATGCTCCAAGGCACTCACTTTGATTACGCGAAGGGGATTTCCACCCTACACTGTTACAGTGTTATTATTCCTATGAGTCCTGGGGTTTCCAGTTATAGAATCATAGAAATGTAGAGTTGGAAGAGACCCCAGGGGCCATCCAGTCCAACCCCCTGCCATGCAGGAACACTCTCAAAGCACTCCCGACAGATGGCCATCCAGCCTCTGCTTAAAAACCTCCAAGGGAGGAGGCCCCACTACACTCCGAGGCAGCAGATTCCACTGCCCGACAGCCCTGACTGTCAGGAAGTTCTTCCTGAGGTTCAGGTGGAATCTCCTTTCCTGCAGCTTGAATCCATTGCTCCTTGTCCTGGTCTCTGGAGCAGCAGAAAACAAGCCCTCTCCTTCCTCTACGTGGCATCCCTTCAAAGTTTAAGGAGGGGCGTTTAGAATTCTCAGCCCTTTGACCTCAGTAAACTACAAAGCCCAGAATTCACAGGAGGTTGAAAGTGGAATCATAGCACTGTAACAGTGCAGTGCGGAAAGGCTCTTCCTCTACTTCCAGAATTCTTCCCCTTTTATTTCTGTGTGTCTCTGTGTGACACATAGCTGGATAAAGAATTCTGCAGAACCCGAAAGCCAGCAAACCTCTGTAGCATTTTTTTTTTTGCTTGATGCTAAGGAAAGTTATTTCCCCAAACCTTGGATTTTGATTACTGCTTCACCTCGGTTTTGGGGTGAAGTCTCTCCCATTCCACCGCGGTGAGGAAGTCCTGGTTCATAGGAGATCCTAACCAGTTTGCAAGTGATGGGAGACTGGAAGGTCTGTGAAAATGGGAAGTATAGGATGTAGAGAGTGTTATCTTTGGGAATGTTTGGGCATTCTTGTCAGCCTGCTGGGAATAGAAGCCACCAGACAGGATTAAATTTTAAACACAGGAAAGCACAATGGGGCAGAAGTCCAGAGCCACAGTTGAAAGCAGAAGGGCTGGTTCACCATATTTTGAAGTACGTGATCCAGTGCACTTTGCCATCTAGAAGAGATTCCCTGCCCCCAAAAGGCCACGAAGTCCAGAGTCTGGAACAACCAGAGTGCAGCACTCCATAAACAGTGTAAATATACCAGGGAGACAAGAGGCTTGAATGTGTCAATGGAATCTTCCTAAAAAGCTTCAGGTTGCTGGAGGAGATTGCAGAGCAGTAGCCTTTCTGGAAGCTCTGATCCCAGTTCCAAGGACTGCCTGTAAAAAAGCATTTTGTACATGTTCAGAAGCACTAACAACATAAAAATCATCACCATTTTTTACATATTATTCCATGATATGTTATAATTGGCAAATATCATGTAATGGGCATGAAATATAAATTATACACTGCTGTGACTGAGAAGCCACACTGGCAAAGAGGACTGGCTGAATGCATGCAGAAGTAAGTCAGATGGGACCTCAGGGCATGGCCAGGTCATAATCAAGGAAGCGCCAGTGCTAATGAGCTTGCAAATGTCCCCTCAACAACCCAACCTTCAGAAACAATAGCACCTGAGACTGCCACGACTGAGCAACCAATTGTCTTCAACCCACATTTTCTTAAGTTCTCCTTTGTTTCCTCACCTGTCCTGCCATTAGGGAGCTATCATGATTCCCATCAGTGGTTTGTCACCTAATGCTAAAGCCATTAGCCAATTCTGGACTCCATTGTCTGCTCTGCCAGAGAGCCATTAATACCGTCCCCCTCAGGGCAGAAGAGGGTATTTAAACTCTGGACATAGGTTGTAATTCTACTGCTCTAATTCTCATTCTTGTACTACCCTCAGACCCTTAATCTGAGTCCCATCACTTCGTCTGTTTCTGCAAGATAAGTAAATATCAGCCACTTTGCCCAATTTTCCCCTCCTTTCCTTCAGTTAGCCTTGTGTGGTTGTGAGACTGCTTGGATCTTGCGTGTGACTGTGATATATTCCCCAATAAAACATACTTTTAATCTCCAGCTGATGTCCCTGCATGACTACCGGTATGCATAGATGTAAAAGATCCTGTAAGGTTACCCCCCTCTCACGTGCCCCCCTTTGAGCTAATAATTTCACTGTTCCACAGAGGCACTGGTATCGTGGACCTCTGAGTCACCCACTTTTTGGGCTACTTTGTTACATATATAACTCTTGTAAGTACTGTAACATCTCCTGGCCTGATCCTCCAGTCCACCTTAACAGCCAGCAGCCAGGTTGGATGAAGGAGGTCTGTTCAGCTGGTGATCAAAGTGGGAGGAGGCAGATATTTCCAGCCTGCTCCTACTAGTAAGCAAGGTGCAATAATCAGAATCAGGACCCCTCTTGCAAGTCCTCATTGCAGTGCCACTCATTGGCAAGAGCGAATTGTGCCCCAATCAGCAGCTGAACAGATCTCCTTTGTCCAATTTGGCTGCTGGCTGTTATGATGAACTGGGAAGGGCAGTTACATAGTTTTACTGTTAGCCTACATAGTCTTACTGAACACAGAGCAGTTACAGATCCGTAAGTTTAGGTTATGAATCTGTGACTGCAATACAGAATGGTGGATCGAGGGAAGGTTCATCTGCCCTATCCTATTTCCAGCAGTAGCTGGCCAGAGGCCGCTTGACACGTGAGCCTCCTCTCTTTCTTAACTTTCCTTGCCCAGTGGTTTGTCTCAGCAACTGGCAATCAAAGACATACTTCTTAATATGGAGGTTTTATATAGTTGCCATGCCCATTGGTCATCTAGATGCCTATCCTCTGTGAAATTGTCTAAATCCTTCTTAAGATAATCTGAGCTAGAGGAATGCAACTTGTGACTTGTTAGCTCCCATCCGTCCTAGTCAGCAAGGTCCATGGTGAGGAATGATGGGAGATACAGCCTACCAACAGATGGAGGCCATAAATTGCCTGGGACAACTCCACTGTTCGTGGGGGTGTGAATTCCTTTGAATTCAGGACCTGTTGGGTGAAGAAGACCAAGGCTTGGTGTTTAATAATAATAAAAATGTCAATGACCCAAATATTCCAGGCTCTTTCCTTTTTTCTCTGCAACTTATTTTTTCGATATGTCCTGGATGATCATCACCACTTCATCACTTTCTACCCATTACAAAGCCCTGGAGGGTAAGTACAGGAAGGCTAACCTGAATAAAGGGTCAGTACGCAGAACTGGAAGCCTCCATGTTTCATGTCACATCCCCTGGAGGAAAACATGTTGATTAATGGCATTTTTGTTAGCAAGTGAGAAATGACAGGGTCTGAACGCGATCGGGGCTGGCCTTGCCATGAACTGAGGCAGCCAAGTCAGGCAGCAGATGGTGAGAGGCACAGAATAGATAGCGTGGTGTGTGTCATGTGATTTCCTCCATGCCACACATGGAGCAGCCTCCACACCCACTGTACTGCCCTCAGGTGATGTAGAGGAAGCTCATCTTGTCACTGGTGTTGAAATAAGATTCAACTGCCAGGCGGGTCAGCTTTTGTGCACGGAAAGTGGGGGAGGCAATATCTTCTCTCTTGCTGCAGAAAGGATGGATGGGCAGGCCTGAATTTATTTGCTCTGTGCTGGTTGCAAAGCATGTGTTCTTCCATGCACTTCAGTCCTTCCTTGTTCTGTCTGTTCTGTCTGTCTGTCTGTCTATCTATCTATCTATCTATCTATCTATCTATCTATCTATCTATCATCATCATCACCCCCCTTTACCAGTTTGGGATTCAAGGCAGCTTGCAACAGATTAAAAAAACACATAGTTAACATTCACAAAATACAAAAGTTAAAAGATGATTAAGGTATCACAAAAAAAATTAAACCAGTTTAAACCACAAGCCATTTAAGAAGAAAAGTAGCACAACAACAATAACAGATTGAAAGTCCAGCATGCTGTTTAGGTATGTTGGGCCTTGTACGCCCAGTCCTTGAAGGCCAGTCAAAAGAGAATGGATTTCAGTTATCTGTGGTATGATGGGAGGAAAGGTGCCAGTCTAACCTCTCTGGGAAGGAAGTTTGAGAGCCTGGGGCCAGTCATTGAGAAGGTCCTCTCCTATGTTCCCAACAGATGTACCTATGAGGGCGATGACAGAAAGGGAATGCCTCCCCACCAAACTTAAAAAAGCAGGCAAGTTCATGAAGGAGAATATGTTTCTTCAAATTACCTGAACCTGAGCTGTATAAGGCTTTATAGGTCAAAACCAGCACTTTGAATTGTGCCCAGAAATGGAGCAGCAGCCAATGGAGTTGCTGCAATAAGGGAGCTGCGTGCTCCCTGCATCCAGCCCCAGTTAGCAGTCTAAGCTTTTTGGACCGGCTGAAGTTTCTGTACAATCTTCAAAGGCAGCTCCATGTAGAGCTCATGACAGTGATCACAGACATGTGTCACAGTGGCTAGATCTGGTGTCACAAGGAACTGGCGCAGCTGGCACTCTGGTCAGAGCTATACAAATGAACTCCTGGCCGTTGTTGAAACCTGAGCTTCTAAACCTGCATCTTCAGGCAGGATGGAACCCCATCCAGCACAGGTTGAATTCCTATTCCCTGATCTGCCTTTTGACTGACCAGGAGCACTTCTGTCTTGTCTGTATTAAGTTTCATTTTTGTTTGTCCTCATCCTTGTCCGTTACTGATGACAGGCACCAGCTTAAAACCAAATCAGCCTCCTTAGATTGGGGTGGAAAGAGTAGTAGAGTTGGGCATCATCTGAATCGGCTGTCTAAGTTCTCATTCACGTCTTCTGTCTTTTTCATACTGCACAATTGTAGCTGTTTGATGCCACTTTAATTACCATGGGCCTTTCCACGCTACACTGTTACAGTGCTATTCTTCCCCTTCAACATCCTGTGGAATTCTGACCTTTGCAGTTTAGGGAGGGGCCTTCAGAATTCTCATCCAGAGAGCTCTTTGGCCTCAGTGAATGACAAACCCCAGAATTCTGCAGGATGTTGAAAGTGGAATAATAGCACTATAACAGTCTAGGGAGGAAAGGCCCCTTAAGTGCTGCAGCTTTGGGAACAGAGGGCTATCTACAGCCTGTGAGCTGTGCTTTGCCCACTCCTGGGCCATTTCTGCACTAGACTGTTATAGCGTGATTATTCCACTTGCAACATCCTATGGAATCCTGAGGTTGGCCCCTTCCGAAAATGCAAACCCCAGGATTCCATAGGATGTTGAAAGTGGAATAATCACGCTATAAGAGTGTAGTGCGGAAATTCTGAGCTTGGAAAACTTACATTCCAGGGCAGAATCTTACCAGTATGCAGGGCTAGTAGTTGCCAAGATCACAGGGCATTGCTGAGGGAAGGCTCCACATAGCCTGTTTCTATAGTGCCTTTCTCCTCTCATAGTTGCTGTACTTGCAGCCTTTTCCCTCTTGTTGCCATGTTAACCATCCAACTCTCCTAATTTGTCAAGGTCAGTCTTGATTAATTCTAATATATGCCACTTTTTCTCTCTTCCTCCCACTTTCTTTCTTTGTCGTCAGCTTATTTCAACTCCTGGAAACTGAATTCCAAATGCAAAAGTAGTTTACAGTCAATTGACTCAGCAAGAGGAGAGAAGTGGAGGTGGCAGAGTCTTACCCTTCTCAGTAAGCTCAGGCAAAAATGAACTGCCGCAGCCTATCTTAGCCACTCTGTTCTTCCTCATTAATTAATAACTTTTTCCATCTTGATCATGCTTTGATGTTGCTTGGCCACATGTGTCCCATATGTGTCTGGATTTCATCTGTGAAATCTCTTGAGGGTTTACCACCATTATGCTGGTGTAACACACTGAAAGGACTCCATTTTGGGACTAGGAGAGGTGGGAAGAGTTACTTGTTTGGACTGCAGGCCCTGATTGCCACACAGTTCTGGGACAACAACTTTTATTGCCTCTGCTAATAAATTTTTTCCACACTTTGACTACAACTCCTAAAATCCCCCTGCCAGCAAGATTATCAGCCATTAAAACTAGAAATGCCAATTGAAAGAGTTCTGGGAGCCAATGAGATAGCTATGGTGGGGTGGAGGGGATGAGGCATCCCTCCCATAATAATTCTCTCATCACAATGCATTTTTCCTTCTTTCTTCCACATTTATAGCCTTAGAGAGAGTGAAATACTGAAAATCATTCACACCTAGGGCCATTTCTACACTACACAGTTATAATGCTATTATTCCACTTCAAACATCCTGTGGAATTCTGGGGTTTGTAGGCCAAAGAGCTCTCTGGCTGAGAATTCTAAATGCCCCTCCCTAAAGTGAAACCCCAGGATTCCATAGGATGTTGAAAGTGGAATAATCACGCTATAAGAGTGTAGTGCGGAAATGGCCCAGGTCTGGGAAGGGGCTGGGTTGGAATAGTGGCCCAAAGTTCCTTTCTCTTGCCCATCTCCTCCTCCAGTAGAGGGTTTTTGGTGCTTAGAAATCAGGGTGCAAGCCATCTTTAGCTGGCCAGGCAGTAACTGGTGGAGGAGGAGGACGATCAGATGTGGGTTTTTAAAGGACTGTGCAGCCTCATCAGAGCAGCTGAGAGTAAAGATTCCCTGGGAAAAGAAGTACCTGAGGTGGGGGGAAGAATCTGGAGAAACTCACAAATAATCAAATCCGTGAAAGTCAACACTGCAAACGTGGAGGGCTGACTGTGTTTCTAAAATGTTCGACTAAAGTTTTAAGTTACTATGATGCTAGAAACATGGGGAATAAATGAAAATTTCATTTGAGGGCAGCATTCTTATTTGGGGGATCAGTGCTTTCCTTTTGTCCCTCTTGTAGTTACTCTCCTGTATTCTGAGAGTCACAAGAGCTCTGCTTTTTTGGGGGACAGAAGAAGCTGCTTTATATGGAGTCAGACCATTGCTTTGTTTAGCTAACGTTGTCTACACTGACAAGCCACATCTCTCCAGGGTTTCTGACAAGATTCTTTCCTGTTCTTACCTGGAAATACAAGGGATTCAGCTAGACACCTTCTGTGTACAGATTTTCCTCCCTGCTCCCTCATCACATCTAGTAATTAGAAAAAAGCAAGCTGCCTCTGAATGTGGAGGATGCCTCTAGCTGTTGAATTTGTCTAATCCCCATTTTAATACTATCTAAGCTGGAAGCCCTCCCCAGCGCTTGTGGTAATGAATCCCTCACATTAACTGTACTTTGTCTCCTTTCTTTTGACAACTGTGAGCCTGCAGCTAATCGACTGTGTTGAACAACTCCAGATTCTAACTATCTGAGAGAGAAAAAAAGATTATTCCTACACTCCATTCTTACTATGCCATTCATAACTTTGCCCTCTTCTACTTAGAGCCACAATGCATGCACAGCTAAATGTATATAGTGGTCCCTCCACTTTCGTGAAGGTTTGGGATACAGAACCCTCATGAAAGTGGAAAAACTGCATATAACTCCCCCCTTCAATCTCCTTCCCATTTCCTTCTGGGCTCCCCTCTCTCATTCCCTTGTTTTTTGCACACTAGGGCAAGAGGCAAAGGAATGGTGAGGGGACTCTGAATGGGGGGAACAGAAGGAAGGCATATGCAAACCTTTCTTCTCCACCATTCCCTTCCTTTTTGCCTCAGCACGAGTTCTCAGTGCCAGGGCCAGAGGCAAGGGAATGGGAGGGGGGCTCCAGAGGTGAGCAGGAAGACTTGCGCATGTCTCTCCCGCATTCCCTTGCCTGTTGCCTTGGCACAAGTTCTCAGCACCAGGGCCAGAGACAAGGGAATGGGTGTGGGGAGCTCCAGAGGGGAGAAGGAAGGCATGCATGTGACTCTCCTCCCCATTTCTTTGCCTTTTGTCTGGGTGCTTGCCTTCCTTCTCCATGCCTGGCAAAATGCAAGGGAATGGGGGGAGGATAATGGGGGGAGGCATGCATGCACCTCACAAATAAATTTGTGAAGGTCAAACCTGCAAATGTGGAGGAAGGACTGTAGGTTTCTTGAATCTTTTTTTTTTTCCCCCACATGCAAACTGCAGCCTCAAGAGGTCATCAAGCTTGAGGCTGCAAGGAGCATGGCAGAATTTAGAAAAGTTACTTCTGGGAGGCCAGAACTCCCACAGTCCTCCCTACCCCTGCAATTAGCATGGGCACTGGCTGTGGTGCTCTGGGAGCTATAGTCCAAGTAACTTTTCTATGGCATTAGGAGTTTCCTTCTTTATGCAGACTGTAGCACTCGAAGAGCAGTCTTCATTGGCACCCAAAAAGGAATTGGGAGGGACAACTGAAATCCTCCATCCCACCCTGTCCATTCTCTGAGCCTTTGCATGACCCCACCTGAAGTCCACACGTCAATTCACCCTGTGCTACTGTTTGCTTAGGAGCAAAAGATCCAGGCAACTTAAACCGACACATTGAGAGTCATGTATGGTTAGCTGCCATTTACTAAACCTAAAGAACCCCAAATGCTATAATGAATCACTCTTTCAGATGCTGTTGGGACTTCATTTCCCATCAGTCTCAGCCAAAGAAAGCTGATAGTAGTTAACAGTTAAAATCTTAAAGTTCATATGTTTGCCATCCAGGGAAGCAAATAAGAGAGGGGTGCAGTTGCCCATCCACTAATACTTCCCCCTGAAATGTTCCTTTAGTTCCAAATTTCTAGCATTACAGTAAGTTAAAACTTCACTTGACCTTTTGATACTATAATTTAGACATCCGAACAAAAGGAACATAGTTAGGCATAGTTAGCAAAGAAATGTGGACACAGGAAATACAGGAGTTCTAGGTGTGAACGATTTTCAATGTCTCACTTTTTGCAGTGCTTGAAATTTTGGGGATTGAAGGAAAAATTAATTTGGGGAGGCAGCGTTTTTATTTGGTGGACAATGGCTTCATTGTCCCCATAGCTGCATCCTGTCACTATCCCTGCTTTTTAGCACTTCCTTCTTGGACAGGTGCTTCGAATAAGTTGTTATGTATTGCCCATTCCTCTACTTTTTCCAGGACTTTGATAATCATTTCTAACCCAGGCCAACCAAAACTATACGAGGGGCATCAAATTATGTAACATATATTTACCTTGCCCTTCTGCCAAATAGCTTGCAGGTCTTCCTTTTTTAGTCTCACAACAAATACTGTAAGGTAGACCGAAGCCATTTCTGCACTAGACTATTATAGTGCTATTATTCCACTTTCAACATCCTATGGAATCCTGGGGTTTGCAGTTTCGGGAGGGGCCAATTGGCTCCAGGATTCCATAGGATGTTGAAAGTGGAATAATAGCGCTATAACAATCTAGTGTCGAAATGGCCTAAGAGATTGGGGGAGGGAGGGAAGGAGAGAAAATCAGGGTCACCCATGGAGGATTTAAACTTTGCCTTGATCATATATATATATATAGTATATAGTATATATTTTATATATACAGCTTTGCCTTGATCATTTATATAAAGTGTGCTAGACAACACTGATGGTCTTGCTTATCCATTTCAGCTAGCAAAGATAATCACAGCCCCATCTGGCTTACGGATGCTAAGAGGACAGGAAAACACTGCGCAGACTTCAGGTATGGGGTGAGGAGACTCAGAAGCAGTGATGACTTGAATGTGACTGTATAAATATAGACAAGGGAACATTCATCTTAATCCATGTATTTCTGCATTTATAATATGTATATCCTGTTCTTCTTCGAACAGGGGATCCAAGCCAGCATACGACAAGATTGAAAGAATATATAATGAAAAAGCTGATGATAAAAAACTAAAACGATCAAATTAAGTTAGCTATTGTGTTAAAGCACCAAGAATTAAAACAGTATAAAATCACAGGGGGAGGGGGGATGCTGGAACCAAACCCTCATGGATGCTAAGGGCCCATTGTATTTGCCTTCTTTGCATTCTCTTGGTAATGAGAGAATGAATGCTGAAACTGTATTTCTAAGTGCTCAACTAAGGTTTTAAGTAAATACTACATATTTAGGGACTGAAGGAAAATTTCGTGGGGAAGCAGAACCCTGGAATTTTGGTGCAGAGGGAACACCAGCAGGAGGCAGTGTTTCTCTATCACCATCCTAGAGCAAACCTTCCCAGGAAGGAACTCTGCTAGCAGGAGGTGATTTCAAAGAAGGATTGCCCTTATAGCCCGCAGTAACAGTAGAGTGGGTGGGTGCTGAGTAGGAGGGTTCACTGAAAGTGTTTTCATAATGAGATTTAAGTTGGTGTTGGCTTAAATTGGCTGGTAAATCATGGAAATGTGTCAGCCTATAGCAGGGTGGATGCTCATTTGATTGAGCTTCCCTGTTTCAGACGAACATCTTGGCTCAGACAGAATCCGGGCCTCATTTTAGGAAGTAAGTAAAACGGTTCCTCGACTGCAAGTTACTCCCAACAGCAGGTGAGGGAATCACATTAATTGAATGCTCAGCCAGGCTTAAACTTTACCACACCTGCAGAATTAATTTGCAGAGTGGAAAACTTACATATTCTAGGCAGGGTAGAAAATGTCCTGGTACCTTGTTTTATAAACGTAGGAGATAAATAGACAAAAAAATACATATACATTTTGTATGCCTGTTAAGTAAATCAGAGATCCAGTGTGGTGTAGTGGTTTGAGACTGAATGACAGTTTGGAGACCTGGGTTCAAATCCCTGCTCAGCCATGGAAACCCATTGGGTGACTTCGGGCAAGTCAAATTCTTTCAGCCTCAAAGAACAAATCTTGCCAGGAATACCCTGTGATAGGGTTGCCTTTAGGGTTGTCATAAATTGGAAATGAATTGAAGGCAAACTACACACACGGACACATTAAATAAATCAGACTCACTGGTGTGGCTGGTGCTCCTCTGGATTGGTTGTGGGCATTGGATGGTAAATTAAGTAAATTGTATTGGAAAGAAAGGTACCAGACTGACAACCTGATCAAGTATGTTTATATCTCACTTTCTGTCCACAGAGCCCAAGCTGGCTCTCTTCTCCACTCCATTCTGCATTGGTTAGGCCTCATTTGGAATACTATGTGCAGTTCTGGGCACCTCAGTTCAAGAAGGATATTGACAAGCTGGAGCGTGTCCAGAGGAGTGTGACCAAAATGGAAAAGGGCCTGGAAGCCATGCATTTTGGTGCAGAGGAGTGGCTTAGGTTGCTGGGGATGTTTAGTCTGCAGAAGAGAAGGTTAAGAGAAGCCATGATAGCCATGTTTAAATATTTGAAGGGATGTCATATCAAGGAGGGGAGCGGTCTTGTTTTCTGCTGCTCCAGAGACTAGGACAAGGAGCGATGGATTCAAACTGCAGGAAAGGAGATTCCACCTGAACCTCAGGAAGAAGTTCCTGACGGTCAGAGCTGTCCGGCAGTGGAATGTGCTGCCTCAGAGTGTGGTGGAGTCTCCCTCTCTGGAGGTTTTTAAGCAGAGGCTGGATGGCCATCTGTCGGGAGTGTTTTGGTGTGTGTTCCTGCATGTCAGGAGGCTGGACTGGGTGGCCCCTGGGGTCTCTTCCAACTGTATGATTCTATGATTCACTTTATCCTTCCAACAATCCTATTCCTAGTCTACCATTCAAACCACTATACCACATTGGCCTGTATACATAACGAAGCACGGATGTGCTATCACCTCTCCTGTTTGTTTGAATCAAATTGCCTCAGAGGTGCTTGCAGCTATCAACCCATTTTGGGTTTTCATCCACTGTCTGCCAGGAGGACTGGTCCTTTCTCTCTTTTTTTATCCCTGCCTTTAGACCTATTTTAGAATATTTTTTCAGAAAGATTGCCCTTCTGATTCCTTTAAAGCCACTTTGACTGCAGCGTCCATTCACAGCTACCCACATCATGATTCATAGGGAGAAGTGGGTAAGACATCTCCCTGCTCCTGCTCCTCCTCCTCCTGTAACAAGAGGGAAGGGAAGGGAAGGAAGGAAGGAAGGAAGGGAGGGAGGGAGGAAGGGAGGGAGGGAGGAAGGACGGGGCATCCTTCAGTGTTCTTCAAGTATGGGAATTCATTTCCTTCTTACTGCTTCCCAGTTCTTTCCCGACACAGCAGTTTCCTCCAGCTGCCTTTTTCCTTCTCCTCTTCCTCCTGATCCTTTCCCGACTGCTGTTTCTGCCTAGCCCCTCTCCACCAGTTTTATTCATGCACCACTGATTAAAATGGCAGCTACTAAATATATCTTGTTCCCAAGCCATGAATGCTTAATCTAGGCGGATTAGAAGGGGAAGGGAAGCGGCTGCCAACAGAAATCCAGGTTTTGTGTATCAGTGAATACACTTTAGAGAATCCAAACAACAGTTTAAAGCTGGCGGGGGGTGCGGAAGGGAAAGAAACAGTAAAAAATACAGCACACTCACTGCATGTACTGTGGGAATAGGATGATAAATTAAACAAATTGTATTGCAAAGAAAGGCGCCAGGCTGATAACTTAATCAATGCAGCTTCATGTTGACTGTGTTTCATATGCAGCCCCAAGAAAAAGGAATTGAACTTTGTCCTGTACATAGGAAAGAACAGAGGTCTTACCCTGCTCAGTGCTTGCTAAGGTTTCAGGTCAGCAGCATCCCATTCCCAGTGAATTGAAGGCCAGTACCTGAGATGAGGGCATGGGTGCTTGTGCTTTCAGAGTGGTGAGTTCTTGTGATGTTAAAGGGTGAGGCAGGGTGTAGCTATGGGGAGTGGGCAGGGAACAGAATGAGAGCATTGCCCCCGCAAAGAAGAAATCTGCCTTCCCTGTGAAATTTTTGACCAGTTCAATACAGTTAGCCCTCCATAGCCACAGATTTTGTATCCATGGATTCAACCAATATGTCTTGAACATATTTCTGCCCCCTCCCACAAAAAATAATAATAATCCACAAACAAGAAAAGAGCAAGAAAAAACAGTCCCCTGCCTTCAGGCTTACACACTCAAGGAAAAGGGATCGCAGTGGGGAGTAGATTAAGTCCAGCCGAAACTGCCTCTTCTTCTCTCCCTCTGAAGCCAGGGCAGTGGCAGTTGGGATGGAGGAAGGGTCTTCCATCTGCTTTTGAGCCTAGGCATGATAGAGGTGTACCTGCCTGTTCTTTTGTCTCTCTGCAGCCCGGGCAGTGGAATTTGGGATGAAGTGGAGGGGGTTGTTCATCTTCTGGGTGTAGGCATGATAGAGCTCTGCCTGCTTGTTCGTCTCTCCCTCCAAGGCCAGGGCAGTGGCCGTTGGGACAGAGGAAAGGCCTTTCACTTCCTTCTGAGCCTGGGCATAGTGGAATGGAGTTCTTTTTTGCCTCGGCACTGCACTACTGCTTCCTGCCAGGACTAGTACAACAAGAAGGCTCACGAGCAGTAACACTGTGCTCCTAGTGCATGAACCTCTCACCTCTTTTTCCAGTCCCTTCCCCTCACTCCTGGCTTTTTGGTGTGCCAACCATGTGTGCTGGTGCATCATACATGCCAACATTTTTGGGCTGAACCAGAGAACCCTGGCACTAGCTGAGAAAGGGTGGGGAGGAGTTCCTGGTTTTAAAGCTACCTCACACACAAAAAAGAAGCTTTCTCCTCCTCTAGCGTAGCTGCTTCTCACCCAGATTTGTCATCTTGCCTGGAGACCAGGACAAACATCTTTGTTCCCTGAGATTTCAGCCAGTACTCTGAAATCTGAAACTCTCAAACCTGGCAACACCGAATGCCCACACTAGAATTTACAGCCCTTTTCTACAATATGCAAGGAAGGCTGTGCTTCCCTGAAAATTTTAGATCTGATGCCAGCGGATTGGCAACCATAGTGGCAAGGGTTAAAGCCACACACACATATGCCATACTTTGGGGTCACAACCTTCCCCTCCCCTGTATCGTCCTAAATCTTTCAATAGTTCCAAGATGGAAGTTCAACAGGTATAGTTTTCCTCTTTGTAATATCTCTGAGAGGAAATGCTACTCCGGTTGAAGTTCTCACTGTCTTGCTATTATTAAAAACACAGAAAATCAGAGAAGGGGGAAAGTGGCATCTCTTGTATTTCACTAGGTCAAGTCCTCCAGCTTGTGTTTCCTGCGTATAAGTAGAGATGATCATAGCTTTTCCAAGTCTGGCAAAGAAAGTCTGTTGGAGGCCATTAGTGAACTTCTTTCCTTGACTAACCAAAGAATGGCATCTTCAGGATTTTTGTAGCTAGATCCTAGAGTAGGGCTAGAGTACATGTGGTCTTCCAGGGGTTGCTTGTACTACAAAATCCATGATCATTCTTGGCTAAGGCTCATGGGAACTGTAGTTCAATCATATCTGAAAGGCCATATCTGCCCATTAACTAGGGATTATGGATGTTTCAATCCAACTCACTTGATGGGCATCAGATTAGGACAGGTGATTCAGACATCATGTTGGAGACAGAAGAGTTTCTTGAACAAGATCAATTATTTGTAACTTTAAAAAACAAACATCACAAAATTCACAAAATTAAAAGAACTGGCAGAAGTCATTTCTGAACCCCTTGCAATAATCTTTGAGAACTCTTGGAGAACAGGAGAAGTCCCAACAGACTGGAGGAGGGCAAATGTCATCCCCATCTTCAAGAAGGGAAAAAAAGAGGACCAAAATAATTATCACCTGGTCAGCCTGACATCAAGACCAGAAAAGATCCTAGAGTAGATCTTTAAACAGTCAATTTGTAATTACTTAGAAAGCAATGCCGTAATCACTAAAAGTCAACATAGATTTCTCAGAAATAAGTCATGCCAGATTAATCTTATCTCTTTTTTTACGATAGGGTTACAAGCTTGATACATGAAGGGAATGCAGTAGACGTAGCACATCTTGATTTCAGTAAGGCTTTTGACAAAGTTCCCCATGACATTCTTGTAAAGAAGCCAGTAATGTGTAAGCTGGTCAGGGCTACTGTTAGGTGGATTTGTAATAGGTTGACCGACTGCATCCAAAGGGTGCTCACCAATTACTGCTTTTCATGCAGGAGAGAAGTGACTAGTGGGGTGCCGCAGGGTTCTGTCCTGGGCCCAGTGCTGTTCAACATCTTCATCAATGACTTGGATGAAGGAGTGGAGGGCATGCTGATCAAATTTGCAGATGACACCAATTGAGAGGGGTCGCTAATACCCCAGAGGACAGGATCAAATTTCAAAATGACCTTGACAGATTGGATCACTGGGCGAAAGCTAACAAAATGAATTTCAACAGAGAGAAATGTAAGGTTGTACACTTAGGCAGAAAAAATGGAATGCACAAATATAGGATGGGGATGCATGACTGGATAGCAGTACATGTGAAAGGGATCTAGGAGTCTTGGTAAATCACAAGCTGAACATGAGTCAGCAGTGTGATGCGGCAGCCAAGAAAGCCAATGCGATTCTTAGTTGCATCAATAGGAGTATGGTGTCTAGATCAAGGGAGGTAATGGTACCACTCTATTCTGCTTTGGTTAGACCTCAGCTGGAATACTGTGATCAGTTCTGGGCACCTCAATTCAAGAAGGATATTAACAAGCTGGAACGTGTCCAGAGGAGGGCGACCAAAATGGTGAAGGGTCTGGAAACCATGCCCTATGAGGAACGGTTTAGTGAGCTGGGTATGTTTAGTCTGCAGAAGAGAAGGTTAAGAGGGGACATGATAGCCATGTTTAAATATTTGAAGGAATGTCATGTCGAGGAGGGAGCGGGCTTGTTTTCCATTGCTCCAGAGACTAGGACAAGGAGCAATGGATTCAAACTGCAGGTAAGGAGGTTCCACCTGAACCTCAGGAAGAACTTCCTGATGGTCAGAGCTGTCTGGCAGTGGAATATGCTTCCTTGGAGTGTGGTAGAGTCTCCTTTTTTGGAGGTTTTTAAGCAAAGACTGGGTGGCCATCTGTTGGGAATGCTTTGATGTGTGTTCCTGCATGGCAGGAGGTTGGACTGATTGGCCTCTGGGATCTCTTCTAACTCTATGACTACAATTCTATGAAATTCGCTGACCTGAGGCTCTTACTGCATGAAGTTGCCATCTCAGCAGAGCAATGCAGTGCTGCCAGTCCAGGGCACATGCCATTGCATGATGTTGCTCACCTGTTGCTGTCCTGTCCCCATCCATGGGAAATGTGCCCTTTTTCATTACCAGAAAAAAAAATCCAGTAATGGCCCCCTTTGCTGCCACGATCCTGTCAGCTGCCTGTGTGTGGTAAGGGCCAAAGCACTCGATAGCACTTCCTTCCGCAGTACAGTACAAGAACCTACCAATCATGAGTTGTGGGGCAGGGAAGCTCCAGGGAAAGGGACTCGCCATTGCCACTGTACTGCCAAAGGAAGAGGTGTGCCTAATGCTACCTATCTGTGGAAGCTGATCAGGTGCAGTGGGGAGCATTCAGGCCTTGATCTCATCCTGGCAATGGCAATGGTGGGATCCTACTGGGACAACACACTACTGGGGCATAGTGCAGTAAGGGCCTAAGTCAACATTAAAAGCCTCATGGCAATGTTATTCTACTATTTGCCATATACAGTGAGTGCTTTTTGTATTCTTTATTTTCATTTACAGAATTCATTTAAAATGAATTCAAGGGGGAGAGGGGCTAGTGTAGTAGAAACAACAGAAGTGTGAGGTAGGCAAAGTCAAAATAGCTTCTTTTCCTCTTTCAGCCCTCATCTCGCCTTAAACCCACATTATCTCAGCACTCAGATGGGAAGAAGAGGCAAGCAACTGAGAGCATGGAAAAATTACTTTTCTGGAGTATCAAGCTAGTCAAGCTAGCTGGAGGATTTGGTAGGTTGTCATCCAAAAATCTGGTGCCATTGCCCCAGAAGCACCCTCCTCTGCAGTTTCCTCCCCCCATACTACTTCCTCCTCTTCTTACTCCTGCTATGGTACTGTTGGTGAGGACCCCAGCTATCATTTTGATATCAAACAATTCAACCTTTGCTTGACCCTTTTCCAGCCACCTCACTCCATGTGTTTGCGAGGTTCTCCGGACAAGCACAGACAGGGTGCGGCCGCTAATGGTTTTACATTCCAGACCCCATTGAGGCCAGCAACTCAAGCCTCACTCGTAGCTTCAGGGAACTTCCACTGCAAACCTTACAATAGCTGCACGGCTCTCAGCTGGACTAGTCCTTGTAAACAGGACATTTACATACTGGCTAAACTATTGTCGTCGAGCATTAAGCTCATCATGCAAACTTGACCTTTTCCAAATCCTTTGTCCAGCTTCAAACTTCCTTTGTTCCCACCTGGCATGCCATAGCCAGTGGGCACAAACTGCCCTATAAAAGGTCCCCACTTTTGGGACTTCCTTGGATCACTTTGGACTGCCATCCCGCCTTGCTGCCGGTTGTCTAAGGGACTCCACTCAGCCCTCCACGCTGAGCTTTCTTCTTCTGAACCCCATCTCTTCGTTTCTCCAGGACAACGAGACCAGGTGTCGTATTGCCTACCCTTAAGCTCTCCAATTCCATTTTCTAGTTAGTTAGTGTGTGTGTGTGTGTGTGTGTGTGTTATTTGCTTCCTGTTGTTTATCAATAAAACTGTTATTCTTGGTTACTTTAAAACTTGTGTGCCTTCTCCCTGACCTGAAGCCGTAGACATAGGGTTTGAAGATCCCCGCAAGTTACCCTGCCTCTCGCTAGCCAAAACAGTACTTAAGCTAATTTTCCCCAATTTGGTATTTTTGATTGGCAAGTGGGCGCCCCTCCAGGGACCCCCCAATTCTCAGGGTAACACTCTGCCCAGGTAAGCTTCCTTGCATGCAGTCCAAATGATGGCACAGGTAAAGTGTGTTTGCATGTCTCTGAAAGGTGCACAAACATCTTCAAACAGAGGTAGTTTCTGTCTCCAGCCATTTCCCACTTTCTTCACCCTTAAAATGAAGCATTTCACAAGCTTTATGGAGGGTCTCTTAAGTCTTATGTTTATTGATCTTATGTCTAGGGGTTTTCTTGGCAGGATTTGTTCTGAGAAGGTTGCTATTTCAGTTCCTCTGGGGCTGAGAGAGTGTGACCTACACACAGTCACCCAATGGGATTCCATGGTCAAGTGGGGATTGGAACTCTGGTCTCCCAGATTCATAGGCTGACACTCAAACCACTATACCACTCTGCAGTAGTAGTTTCTTTGTGGGTCAACACTGAATCAATGGGTTTGCTCTAGTTAGAACTAACAGGATTCATGCCAAGGTTTGCCTACTTTTTTATGCAGTTAAAACAAACAAGAGTAATTTTGTATATGACAAACACACCATCAGACATGAGATAAGCAGGTCTTCTCAAGGCTGTTGCTTTTTATAATCCCAGCCAAGAACTCGCAAACAAAAACTCCCTATTCTCTGGCTAAGGTGTAAATACAATAGACAATATAACACATACAATTCTCAGCTGATAAATTATTTTGCAGCTATGGACATCTATCAGGCATTATTTTTGCTTCCCTTTCTCCTTGTAGATAGACTGTTGGCATTGTTAGGAAGCACAAAACCACAAAGGCACCTCTGGAAAGGCCAAATGTTTTTGTTCAAACAGAACTGGAACATATGAGCAAAATTTTAAGTGCTGCTGTGCAGTGGCAGTGGAACAGCAGACCAATATGGTGCTGAAGTTGGTTATAATTACTTCACAATTCCCTGGCTGGCACCCTGTTAGTGACATACCTATGGCCATTTTTTTTTTGTCATTGTGGAGGGAGGAATTTAATACCTTCCTCACACAATAACCAATGCACCCTGTTTTCCTGCTGCACTCTGCAAACTTGGTATGTAGTGGCCAGGAGAGAGCAAGGGCAGCCAGTTTTGATAGCTGGATGCACAACCATACAGGGATCCTCCAGGACCTCCTTGGGGTCTTCCAGAAGTCTCAGAAGATGATGCCAGTTGTCAGGCATTGGCTAGCATTCGTGGTTATGTTGGAGAGGGGTGCTGCAAGAAAACAGTGGGGAGGAGGAAGAGATATCATAGAATCACAGAAATCATAGAGTTGGAAGAGACCACAGGGGCCATCCAGTCCAGCCCCCTGCCATGCAGGAACACACACTCAAAGCACCCCCAGCAAATGGTCATTCACCTCTGCTTAAAATCCTCCAAAGAAGGTGGCTCTACCACACTCTGAGGCAGCATGTTCCACTGTCAAATGGCTGTTACCATCAGGAAGTTCTTCCTGATGTTTAGGTGAAATCTCTTTTTCCTGTAGTTTGAATTCACCGCTCCATGTCCTAGTTTCTGGAGCAGCAGAAAACAAGCTTGCTCTAACTTTAACATGACATCCCTTCCAATATTTAAACATGACTACCATGTCACTTCTTAACCTTCTTTTCGTCAGGCTAAACATACCTAGCTCCCTAAGCATGGTTTCCAGATGTGGCATAGCTTCACCTGGTAGAACTTCATGCTGTATTTTCTTGATGTAAGATCTCAGCCCTTCCTTGCACAAAAGTGTGACTGTCAATTTCAACAGTGGCAGTGCTTGTGACTCAGGGTGTGCACGTTGCCCACCACTGCTGTAATGTACGCATAGCATTTCAAAGTTTCAAAGATGGAAAGAAGTGTCTTGCCTGGAATTTTATGAGGTCTGCAGCTGGTTCTGTCAGTTGAGATACACCTGGAGGTGGAACTGGGCTGTTTACCTGAACAAACAGGTGACACACTAGAAAATACTCCATGCTGAGGGATGGGTGAGAATTCTGTTTGTTTGTTTGTTTGTTTTATAATTTGGAGTACAAATATACGAAAAATCACACATTTCTTAATAAACCAGATGGAGAGACTTTGTGAAAGAAAGCAAAATTGTCAAGGAGATGGCCTTGAGTGCTTAGCTCTTAAAAGTCTAGATTTTAGTCCCTCACACATTCAGCCATATATGTGGTGTAAAGTAGGGTTGTTGTTATGTGCCTCCAAGCTGACTCCAATTTATAGTGACTCTATTATTGGGTTTTCTTAGCAAGATTTCTTCAACATGGGTTTGCCATTGCCTTCTTTTGGGGCTGAAAAAGTGATGACATGCCCAAGGTCAGCCAGTAGGTTTTTATGACTGAGTGGGGATTTAAATCCTGGTCTCCTGGAATCCTAATCCAAGATTCAAATTATTACACCATACTGGCTCTCAAAGTAGAATTGCTCCCTTTTCCCCCCTGATGGATTCCTCACCTTTACCGTCTCTACGGCAGACAAATACAATGTGCCTTCCCAACTGAGAATAGCTGTATCTATTGAATTGGACAAGTGCTAATGGAGAGGGCATTTCTTTGAATTCTGTTGGGAGTTAAGAGTTACCCAGGCGATTAGTCCTATGAGAACTCTGTATCAGCAGAGTTGCAGAGAAAGGCATTTCCCAGTTTAGGTGTGGCTTCTTAAAATGATGACTGGCTTGAAGAAGACAAGACAAACAGCAAATTTCAACATTAATTAATTAATTGATTATTTGCAGATTTCAAAAGTTAAAAGAAAACATTTACTAAAAAAATATAATAATACATCCATCTTCAGTTAAACTCACCAGCTGATTAGTTTTGAGAGGTATGCTTAGTGTATTTGAGAAATTACAGTAGAGACCAGTTGACAGAAGCAGTTAGCTTAGGCCATTTCCACACTAGACTGTTATAGCGCTATTATTCCACATGCAACATCCTATGGAATTCTGGGGTTTGCAGTTTCAGGAGGGGCTGAAGCTGCAAACCCCAGGATTCCATAGGATGTTGCAAGTGGAATAATAGCACTATAACAGTCTAGTGCGGAAATGGCCTTACTGTGTGTTGCACAGACAGCAAAGTGTAATGTCTAGTTGTCTCAGCCAATAATTTTAAACATATTCATAGACCAATTATAGAGAGGTCACCCTAGCCAAAGAGGTGGGGAAGAGAGAATGCTGTATTTTGTCCAACAATTTCAATTTTTTCATACTGACCAAAATTGGCTCCTACGGTATTTTCATAAACAAGATGGAAATTATTTTTTAGTTTTTTAACTGCATTTTAAAAATATATGGACAAAAAAAAAAGGAAAGAAAAATGGCAGGAGGGCAAATACATGAGTGAAGCATATGCATTAGTGTAAGATGACTACGTGTTCAGCAATATTTACTTGATGTCTGTAGAATGGGTGTTTGTGCATGGCTAAAGTAGTAAAATCTTTGAATGATGGATTGTAAAAATATTTCTTTCCAGCCTTGGAGTATAAAAAGGAAAAAAGGGAAGGGGGAAAAGAAATGTGAAGGTTTATGGACAGAGTCACAAACTGTATCTTTCTGTAATCTGATCCCACCCTCTACAAATACGTTAACTGCTAATATGCCTGAGGTTTGATGTTAAAGCAGAAATTGATTGAAATCTGCAAGAGCTCCTGTTAAAATAAGTAAGCCATAAAGGTGCTGCTAGATCCCTGCTTCCCTTCTCTTTTTTCCCTGCCTCTTTTGTGCTGTAACAGACTAACACCGGCCATTTCCGCACTAGACTGTTATAGCGCTATGATTCCACTTTCAACATCCTATGGTATCCTGGGGTTTGCAGTTTCGGGAGGGGACGCCTGGATTCCATAGGATGTTGAAAGTGGAATCATAGTGCTATAACAGTCCAGTGCAGAAATGGCCCCAGCTATGGCCCTTTCCGCATGAGATGGCAGAAACGCCTCGTGGCGTTGCAAGTGCATAGTTTATGACTGCGTTTTTGCGACACTGTGTTCTGCATCCTTGAGACTTGAGGCGGTGAAGATCGCTTTCTCTTTCCGCACTACAGTGTCCATGACCACTCCCCTGCTTTGCCTTTACCCCGTCCCTACGCCTTTGATTGGATGCTTCATTTTTTTTTAACTTTACCAGGTGACGTTTCTGCATGGGAATCTCTATGTAGACACAACGTCATGGAACTTCTGGCCCTGTTTGAAATGCAACAGCAAGGCAGCATTCACAGTCTGTGGCTGCCTGGGGAGTGGAGGAATTCTGCTCCTGGCTCGGCTACTGTCACCAGCACCATGGGCTCTACAGTGCTCACCCCTGGGCTTGTAAAACACTTCCTGGGCATCAGGGTGGATCTCCAGTTCCTCATCAGTGCCCTCTGAGGACTTGAGCTGGCTGCCGTGCCCACTCTGGGGGCATCTCAGGGCCACATGGGAGGGCCAGGTACAGGGGGAGGGCAGTCTATGGGTGCCGGCGGGAGTGGAGGATGTCTGCCCTGGCATGGCTACTGTCGCCAGCATGACGTTAACGGCTGATAAAGATGTTGTTTTTTCACAGTAACTGTGTTTGTGCGGTACCTTTGCTGCTACATGAGAAATGCCCCTGTCAGCTGGCCCACTTGCTCTACTGAAAGGGAGAAGGTAAAGATCAGCTTTTATTGGGAAACAACAAACAGCAACATTTATTAGCAAAGTATATAGAAAGAGAACATGAATAACCCTAAGCATTACATGTATTAGCCAACTCTCATGATGGCTTTAAATTTTTGACTTTGGACCACTAACATCTTGAGCTGATATGGTCTGAAGTCAAACTGAACAGTTTTCAGTTGTGCCCAGGGACTGCTGGAGTGACTGCAGGTCCCATCAGGCTTGTAGAGTATTTCCTGAGGTAGGAAGGCCTGTGGCTTCTATCATGCCTGTGTGCCAGATGAACAGCCTGCTCAACTGCAGTATACATGATGCTTTCTGTTGTTGCCTTCAGAGTACACTGTAGAATCCATGAAGTCCACGGTCAGGCAGAAGGAGGTACAACCAAGTACCTTAAAAGATGGAAAAGACACAAAGAATTTGCGTTTTGAAGTGACTGCAGGTCCCATGAAGCTTGCAGAGTGCATAGCAGGGAAGGCCTTCATGTGGAGGGGCATCTTGGCTGGTCTGTAAGGGGAAGAGAGGTGGGTAAGGGGAGGTCAGTGGAGGTTTTGAGGGAGATCGGAGTCTCTGCATGTCTCATGAGGCTTGCAGAGCGCATGGGGGGAGGTTGTACAGTGGGGCAAGATGGGCAGTTTCCATTGGGGAAATGTGTGGGTCAGGGGAGGTTAGTTGAAGTTTTCGGGATGGTTTTGAGGGACTGCAGGTCCCATGAGGCTGGCAGAATGCATAGCGAGGTGATCCTTTTTTGCAGCAGGGCATATTTGGCAGAGTGGGAGGGGGGTTCTATTGGACAAGGGAGGGCGGTGGAATATTTTTTGGGGGGGATTTGAGTGACAGAAGGTCCCATGTGGCTGGCAGGGCACATAGCAGGGTGGTCATCTTTGTGGTGGGGCATGTTTGGCAGGGTGGGAGGGGGGTTTTGTTGGCCAAGGGAGGGTGGTGGATGTTTTTGAGGAAGGATTTGAGTGACTGCAGGTCCCATAAGGCTGGCAGAATGCATTGCAGGGTGATTTTTTTGGCAGTGGGGGGCATGTTTGGCAGTTTCCAGGGGGGGTATGGGTGGGGGAGGGGAGGGGAGGGGAGAGGAGCGGTGTATTTGGGGGGGTTCTGAGCGACCACAGCTCCCGTGAGACTTGGAAACGTTTACTTGGGGAAGGGCTGAAACTCCCAACATCCATGTGAGCAGCCAGAATGCCTGAAGTGACTGTCCCCCAGCCCACCCACCCCCTAAAAATTAGCCCAGTAAGAAGAGCTTCCTAAGTTCTGCAAGGATTGATTTATTAGAAAAAAACTTACCAGCCACTTTCTCCCTGCTTTTCTTCTCCTCCATCATGCCTCACGTGGAGGAAAAATGGCGACAACCTCTGCTTTGGTGGGCAGGAACAAATCAGGATGGGAAGTGATGGAGGGACAAGCCGGGCACACCCTCAGTCCACCCATTCCTGCAAGAAAGCGCTTCACCGGCTCCGCACGTAGTTGTAGAAACATAGTAGAAGCGGTCTCAGGGAGGGAAAACACATTTTTTCTGTTGCTCAAATACAACGCTTTAGCGACATGCGAAGGTGCGCCAGCAACTTCACGTCCACTTAATAACAATGGCATCATGCGGATGCACGTCTCCTCAAGCTGTTGCAGCTATGCAGTGACTACACCGAAAGGGCCTATTTCTCTGAAAACAGCTCTAGAGTATGAGTCTTTTAACTAAAATAAGGTCATGCAGGGTGCAACCAGCTTGGCCATCAGCTAAGTTCCAAGTCTCAGGAATGTAATTTTAAAGTACTGTACATTTGTTACTGTTGTTGTGTGCCTTTAAGTTGTGGGTTTCCAACCTATGGCACCTCTAAGGAAAACTTATCATAGGTTTTCCTGGGGCTGCGAGTATGTGGCTCAGCCAAGGTCACCCAGTAGGTTTCCATGGCCAAGTGGGGAATCAAACCTTGGTCTCCATGTTCATAGTCCAGTGCTCAAAACACTACACCATGAAAGTACACACATGTCTACAAAAATTTTGTAGCAAAGTTTTTTCCAATACAATATTAATTGGCTGTAATGCAACCAACCAGAATGGAGGTACCCCTGTACATTCCCATGCTATATTAAATACTGGTATTACACTGACAACATTTAGCTGAAGTAACTAATACAGTAATGTAATATAGTATATATATATATATATATATATATATATATATATATAGTAATGTCCCTGAACCAACATAGTTTATAATCTAAAGAAATTTTAGCTGTTGAGGCTAGACCAGTTGGTGGACCTCTAAAATCTCAAGGACAGAAAGAATTTGAGATTTTTAAAAATGTGAATGTGGAAGGGAAAAAAAAAGAAAATTGGCTTATTTGTTACTCTCCATATTCAGGCCCCTTTCTGTGCTTATTACATTTCAGTCTGTGACCCGTTGTTGAACAGAAAATCCCAGGATATTGCTGCTGCCTAAAGAGGATTTGGGTCCATATAGCCTCTGTGGATCTCCTATCTCATTGTTAGAGGATTCGAAACTGTGTTCACTGGGTCTGGGGCAGGGGCCTCTAAACCCATGGAATTTGGGGAATGCTAGTGGAGTGATCTGGGCATAAAAGCATGGGTCGCAGAGCATGGGCAGCTAATCGGTGGATTTGTGCAGGGGAGGCTGGGAAGCCATTCTTGTTTCAAGTACAAAGAAATCAGCAAAGTAACAAGGACTTGTTAGTCTCATTGTTTACCAGGGTGGGAGTTTTGCAGCCCTCCAGATGTTGTTGGACAACAAATCTCAACGTGCCTCAGCACACCCTCTAGTTGTTTCAGTTTGGCAGAGACAGACCTGCTTAATCCTCTCTTTGTTCACTTTTTCACTTACTTTTAAAATGCCTCAGGTTCTCTTTCCTCCTCCTCCCTCTTTCCCCCTTTGTCCTTAGCTTATTTTAATGGATGCAAACTGAGTTCAAAGTGCAAAAGCAGTTTGCATTCTGTTAATTCAGCAGGGGAGTAAAGAGAGAAGGGATAAAACCTTGCACTTTCCAGTAGACCCAGACAAAGGCAAACTGCTGCATCCTTTCCTAGTTTGTGTGTTCTTCCTCATAAGCAACTTTTGCAGTCTTGACCATATTCTGATGTGACTTAGCCACATGTGCCCCAGCTTTCACCTGTGAAACATTAGCGGGTGTGCCTCACCACTGGCTATACTGAGTGTAACTTCTGTGAGTTGCAGTTCAATAAGCTCTGTAGGGTCCCATGATTTAAACCGACGGATGCCAACTAATGGGGAGTGGGGAGGAACAGATGGACTCAGCCTGCCCTGTTGCGCTGCATTTAATAGAAGCCTGAACTGCAGAAATTCACAGGGTGAGCTTCTCAGTGAGCCCTACCATTAGGTATCTCAGATGACAGATATTAGAATGAGCAGAAAAGAGTAGCAGAGTGTTGTGGGACAAAACTGCATGTGCCACAAGTTTTGTTCTGAGTTTTCCCATGAATTTCATCCCTGAGTTAGTTGTCCCTTCCAGAGGAAAATGTCCTATCAACACTCTTGAACTGGGAATTTGCTACCATCTGGTCAACTGGATTGCAAGTTGGGATGCCGTGTAGTCCTCTGTCCGCAATTTGCAGGGAGGGAATACGTCTTAAACTACAGCTGCCAGTATCCCTAGACACCATGGTGGGGGATTTGGGTATTTGTAATCCAAAGAAGGAACTTTCTTTGGATTACAAATACTCAAATACTCAAATCCCCCACCGTGGTGTCTAAAGATATTTCTCTAGGGTTGTTTCTCAGCAGAAAATTGTCCTAGGCTGGCCATCTTCAAGTTATGGTGGAGGGAATCACCTGCTAAGGTCTGCGGATCAAACTACACCAAAAGACTAGAAACATGGGCCCATACAGACTTGTGTGTGTGTGTGTGTGTTTGTGTAACAAGTCAGCAATTCTATCTAAACATACACCATACCAGTTATCCTGGCAATTCTTTTAGAGTGAACCATAATTTCACATGATCTACAAAGTCAAAGGCTTTGCTGTAATCTGTAATCTGTTTGTTGATCTTCTTCTGAGGTTCTTTGGTGCTTTTCATTATTGAACATATGTTTGCGATATTATCCCTAGTGACACTTTCTTTTCTGAACCCAGCTTGGATAAGAACAGGTTGCTTACCTGTAACTGTGGTTCTTCGAGTGGTCATCTGTGCCATCATACACTAGGAGCTTTAGCGCCTGCGCGGTAGCGTTCGGAAACTTCTAGAGCTTGTTCGCTTGGCGGGAACCCCTCCCCCACGCCGGTACTGCGCATGCTCCTCCCGCCGAGCAACGGTCTCTCCTCAGTTCTGTCGTCCGCCGTAGAACCTACAGGGACCTGAGAAAGAGGGGAGGAAGGGCGGGTGTGTATGATGGCACAGATGACCACTCGAAGAACCACAGTTACAGGTAAGCAACCTGTTCTTCTTCTTCGTGGTCTCTGTGCCTTCATACACTAGGAGACTGTGTAGCTTACCGGTCGGACGGCGGGTCAGGTCCTACAGCACGGAAGCCAACACCTCACGTCCAAACCGGGCATCTCTGCGCGACCGGCAGTCGAGCCTGTAGTGGCGCACGAAGGTCGATGGTTGGGACCAGGTCGCCACACGGCAGAGTTCATGCAGGTCAACTCCTCGCAGGAGGGCCGCAGAAGTAGCCACCGCTCTGGTGGAGTGGGCTCGAAGCAGGACTGGCGGAGGCTTCCTCGCGAGCTCATACGCCAGTTGAATAGTCCTCACCACCCATTTGGAGAAGCGCTGGGTGGACACTTTGAGGCCCTTCCGACGTCGCCCATAGCAAACGAAGAGATGCGGCGTCTGTCGGAAGGAAGCAGTCCTGTCCATGTAGAAGGCCACGGCCCGACGCACGTCCAGGGAGTGGAGAGACCGCTCCAACGGTGTCGTCGGGTTCGGGAAGAAGGCAGGCAGGATGATGTCCTGGTTGAGATGGAAACTGGACACCACCTTAGGCAGGAACGAGATGTCAGGTCTCAGGACCACCTTGTCTCTGTGGAAGACCGTGAAGGGCTCATCGGATCGAAGAGCCGTGATCTCACCCGCTCGCCTCGCTGAGGTCACCGCTACCAAGAAGGCAGTTTTCATGGTGAGAAGCCTATCATCTGAGGTCGCCATCGGCTCGAAGGGCGGCTTTGTCAGCTGCGAGAGCACCAGCGAGAGGGACCACGGCGGTAGCGGCGGCGATACCGGCGGGTAGAGATGATGAAGTCCTTTCAGGAACCGCTTAACGGTATCGTTCCTGAAGAAGGCCGAGGCAGCCGACCGTGGCGGTTGGTATGCCACGATCGCGGAAAGATACACCTTCAGGGATGGAAACGCCAGCCCCTGTTGCCGGAGGTGCAGGAGGAAATGCAGGACGGTAGAGAGCCCCGCGGGCGATACCGGCTCACTCCTCTCGTTAGCGAAGGTCAGGAAGCGTCGCCACTTGTATTGATAGTTGCGACGGGTGGATTCCTTCCTGGCCGCGACGAGGACGGTACCGAGCACGGGATCGTCTAGTGCGATATCCTCCAGGCATGGAGGGCCAGGCGTGGCAGGTCCGGATGGAGGACTCGGCCGCCGGAGTGGGAGAGCAGGTCCGGTGTCGGTGGCAACCGGAGCAGGTCGTCTCGTGCGGCTTGTAGCAGGGGTGCGAACCAATGTTGCCTCGGCCAGTACGGGGCTACCAGGATCGCGTCGGCTCGGTCGGCGAGGATCTTCGATATCGTCCGGCCGAGCAGCGGGAACGGCGGGAACGCGTAGAGGAGTTCCCCGGTCCACGGAAACTGGAAAGCGTCCCCGATGGAGGCACGATCGTGGCCCGCTCTGGAACAGAATCGGCGACACTTCGCGTTTTCCCTGGTCGCGAAGAGGTCGATCGATGGTTCGCCCCAGCGGTCCCGAATCAGTCTGAACGCCTCTCCGGAGAGAGACCATTCGTGATGGGATGAGGTGTCCCTGCTGAGGGCGTCTGCCGTGGTGTTCTCCTGCCCGGCCAGGTGAACTGCCACGGGATGCGTATGCAGGCGAATGCACCATTCCCACAAGTCGAGTGCAATGTTGAGCAGGGTTGTGGAGTGAGTCCCTCCTTGTCTGTTGATGTAACAGACGGCGGTGGTATTGTCCGTCAGAACCAGGACCGTCCGCCCCGCTACGACGTGGCGGAACGCCCGTAGCGCTTTCAAGACGGCGAGCAGCTCCAGCGCGTTGATATGGAGAGCGGTCTCGTCGTCGGTCCATCTGTCGCGGACTCTGAGATCGCCGCAGTGGGCACCCCATCCATACAGGGAGGCGTCGGTCGTTACCATCACCTTCGGTGTCGGCTGTTGGAAAGGCATCCCTGACATGAGATTGCGTCGCGACTGCCACCATCGGAGGGATGAGCGGACGTCTCCCGGCAGCTGCAGTCGGAGTGTCTGTTCGTCTCGCAGGGGGTCGAAGATGCGGACGAACCAGTGTTGAAGAGGTCTCGCTCTCAGCCTGGCGAGATATGTCACAGCGGTCGTCGCAGCCATGTAGCCCAAGAGCTGCTGGACGCTTCTCGCAGATAACGTCGGGGCCGTACGCGCGTGAGCGGCGGCCCGGATCAGGGTTTGGGCTCGAGACTCTGGTAGGTACGCCCTGGCGGAGGTCGAGTCGAGCGTCGCCCCGATGAAGTCCAAGATCCTCGCCGGCTCGAGGTGGGACTTCTTCGGATTCACCCGTAGACCAAGGCGGGTCAGGAGTGACAACGTCATGTGGACGTCGTGGTAAAGTCTCTGTTTGCAGGACGCCACCAACAGCCAATCGTCGAGGTAAGGGAAGACAGAAGCACCCTTCGTCCGCAGGAAGGATACCACCGGGGCCATGCACTTGGTGAAGACCCTTGGGGCAGTCGAGAGTCCGAACGGCAGCACCTTGTACTGGTAACAGGTGTCGTCGACTGCGAAGCGGAGGTACCGTCTGTGCTGCGGGCGAATGGCGATATGGAAGTATGCGTCTCGGAGATCGATGGAGGCGAACCAGTCCCCTCGATGTAGGAAGGGCAGGATCGACGGTATCGTGACCATCTTGAACCTTTTGGGGCGGATGTAGTAGTTCACCCCTCTGAGGTCTAGGATCGGCCGGAGGGTACCGTCGGCTTTCAGTACTGTGAAGTACCTGGAGAAGAAGCCGGTGGTCTTGGCCTCTTGCGGGAGCTGCTCGATCGCCCCTTTCTGGAGGAGGGATTGGATCTCTTCCAGGAGGGCCGGACTCGACGGCGTGGAATAGTAAACGCCTCGAGGAGGAATATCGAGAAACTCGATGGCGTAGCCAAGACAGACGATGGAAAGCACCCAAGAGTCCGTAGTGACACACTGCCACTCCGCGAGATGTCGAGCCAGAGTCGGTCGGTCTCCAAGCGCTGATGGTAGGCTGAAGAGTGGGTATTGGTAGGTCCTGCCAGGCACGTCAAAACCGAGACTTTGTCTCGGAGGAGGACTTCTTGGACGAAGCCGGGCGTCGCCTAATCGTGCGTCTGGCCGATGAGCCGGAGGACGGTCTCGACTGTCCAGACTGGGCCGAACGCTGGAACGACGAGGTGGAAGATCGTCGCCAGGTTGGGCGGAAGGTGGAGGTCCTGCGGGCTTGCGTGGCCGGCTGTAGCCCGATCTTCTTGGCGGTCAGCCTCGCCTTAACGAGATTGTCCAAAGCTTCGTCTGTGGACGAATTGAATAGGCCCTCACCGTCGAAGGGGAGATCTTCAATCCTCCTTCTGGTGTCCTCCTGGATGTCGGCCGGCCGCAGCCAAGCATGGCGGCGCAGGCCGATGGATCCCGCCATGACCCGGGAGGCAATCTCCACTGCGTGCCTGGAGGAGGCCATCTGCTGCCGAGCGATGGAGATGGCCTCGTTGAAGATCACGGAGGAGGCTTGGCGGATGTCCTCCGGTACCGCCTCCATCGCCGGTTGCAGGCGATCGAGCACCTTTTTCAGGTATGCCGCGAGGCAAGCCTGAGTGTTGGACAGCCTGATCTGCAAGGAGGCGGCGGAATAGAACCTTCTTGCATAGGCGTCCAACTTCCTGCCCTCTTTGTCCGGCGGGGTGGTGTGTTGCCTGCCGGAGCCTTTCGTCTGTGCCGACTCGACCACCACAGAGTTCGGTGCAGGGTGATTAAAGAGATAACCGGCGTTATCCTTCTGCACCCTGTAGAGGTGTTCCAGCCGCTGCGGTATCGGCTGAGCCGAGGCCGGCCTATCCCAGGCGGCCTTCACCAGTCTGGATACCCGGGGCAGGAGAGGCAGTGGGGCCGCGGCAGGTCGCTTCTCCTCGAAGACGGAGAAGGCTGGATCGTCGTCCTCCGGCTCCGCATCGGCGATCTTAAGGCCGAGGGTAGTAGCCATGCGGAGCAGCATCGCAGAGAACTGGTGGACGTCCTCTGGAGCAGAATCTGGGATCGGGTCCCCGAATCCCAGCGGAGGAGACTCCTGGGAGGCCGCCTCAGAAACCTCTGATTCCGCACTCGAGTCGTACGACTCTGAGGTCGGTGAGTCCTCTCGCCGCTCGCTTTCCGGCTCCTTCGCAGTCGCCACAGGTGTTGCCTTCCTAGGCTTCTCTGCAGCCGGGGCGGTGGTAGTAGCAGCGTCCCGCTTGGGCTGGCTGACTACTGACTTCACCTTCTTAGTGGTGACAGGGGTAGTCTGGCAGGCTGACGTCGTCGTTGCCCGCTCAGTCACCACCGACTCCGTAGGGCGCGTCGCCGTTGCCGTGACCCTAGGAGGTGGCGATATCGCCCGATACCGGGGTGAAGGCTCCCTCGCTCTATGATATCGAGGCGAGGGAGAGCGACTGAAGGAGCGGCGGTCCGACGGAGATCGGCTTCGGCGTCGACGGTACCGAGCCTCGTCCCCTCTAGGCGAGCGCGATTCGCGCTGTCGACGAGGTGACCGGGACCTCCGGAAGGTCTCCCAGCGACTCGGGTCACGATGGTACCGATCCCGGTACGATGGCGAATGTGACCGATAAGAGGCCGGGCGCTCTCTCCATTCAGATTCCCTCGCGTACCTGGCCACGTAGGACGCCGTGGTGTATCTGGAGGCAGACGAGTGAGGTTGTTCCTCTCTTGTCTCCCTAGGAGGCGGCGAGGCCACCGGACGCTCGGAAGAGCCGGACCGGGACCGGAAGGAGGTCGAACGCCGCTCCGGAGAAGCAGAGGGCTCTCTCTGCTGCAGGTCGGCCGACCTGCGACGGCTAGGAGGGCGGTGGCGCTCCTCCACCAGGGTTGGAGGGTCTGCCACAGGCGAGTCCGGGCGCTGTTGGGGAACGTCCTCGATCTCATCATCCGAGCGATCGACGGACTCGCCTCGCCCTTTGGAAGGCTGCTGAGTAGGAGGAGGAGTAGGAGGTTGAACGTCCCCAGCCGGGGAGCGCTTCTTCTCCTTCTTCTTCTTCTTCTTCTCCTTCTCCTTCTCCTTGCCCTTGTCTCCGTCCGGAGCAGGGCGCTTTTTAGCAGGCGTCTCCGTCAGGGGAGCCTCAGCCTTCCTCGCCGTCGAGGATCCTTTCGCTGACTTGGCAGCCGCCGACAGCTTCGGGATCCTCGGTAGCGCCGAGATCGGCGTTTTCGCCGGTACCGAGCCCGATACCGACGAGGTGGACGGAACGGCAGCCGCCGATACCGTCGATGGCGTGGTCGTCTTCTTGTTGGCCATCTTGGAAGTGGAGGTCTCGTCTATCGCCCGCAGAGACTGTTCCCAACAATAAGACTTAAGTCTCGCGGACCGGTTGCGGAGAGTTTGGGGAGTAAAATCCCGGCAAATTGGGCAAGTCCGGATGTTGTGGGACTCACCCAAACAGAAGAGACACTCCTTGTGGCTGTCGTTGAGGGCAACCTTGCGCCCGCATGACACGCACTTCTTGAAGAGCGCGGACATAAGACGAAGAACGCCAAACTGCGAAAATCCGAAAAGACCAAAGCCGAAGGGGGAGTCCGAAAGAGAGGTCAGAGACAGTCCAAAATCCGTAAAACCGTGAAAACAGCAAGCCAAGCACAAAAGTGAGAGGAACAAACTAAAGAACCTTCCGTACGCGACGGCGGACGAGAAAGAACTGAGGAGAGACCGTTGCTCGGCGGGAGGAGCATGCGCAGTACCGGCGTGGGGGAGGGGTTCCCGCCAAGCGAACAAGCTCTAGAAGTTTCCGAACGCTACCGCGCAGGCGCTAAAGCTCCTAGTGTATGAAGGCACAGAGACCACGAAGAAGAACTGACATTTTTCATTCCATATATGTAGAAGACTTCATTTTATTTTATTGGTAAAATCTTGAGCATCACTTAGAAATAAGTGCAACAGACCAATGATTACTATAATCCTGATGTCTCTTTTCTTTAGGACTAGAATATATACTGAACATTTCCAGTCTGTGTACTATTGTTTTCCATAGTGGTTGCCACATTTTTGTTACAATTTGAATAGACTCCATCTCCACAGCTTGAAACAGTTCTATTGGTACGACATCTGTTCCTGGTGATTTATTTCTCCTAAGTCCTTTGAGAGACTTTTCTGCTTCACTTTCTAAAACTGGGGGTTCATCTTCAAATAATTCTTCCTTGAAGGAATCTGTCATAATTTTGTCTCTCACAGAGTCTTTCCACACTACACTGTTATAGTGTTATTATTCCACTTTCTACATCCTATGGAATCCTGGGGTTTGCAGTTTAGGGAGGAGCATTTAGAATTCTCAGCCAGAGAGCTCTTTGGCCTCAGTAAGCTAAAAACCCCAGAGAGCTCAGGCTGGTTGCTATGGAGATGAGGCCTAGCAGCAAAAGGAGGGCAATGTATTCCCTCAGGAAACCAACTCTGTACGTTAACAACAATTCTGAATACTAATTGGATTGGGAAAATATGAAGAACAGTTACAGGTACCGAACAAGGCAGTCTGGGAAATTAGAGACACAGGATCTCAAATCTGTGTATTTCAACCGCATCTAATTCCTAAGGTAAGGTGAGTAATTCCTAAGATATTTCTAACAAGTGTAACTTATGAGAAAATAAAATCCCGGGCAATGCCGGGTATATATGCTAGAGTGTATGTATGCACACGTATATGTATATGTACATATCTATCTATATACATTTGTGTGTGTGTGTGTTTGTTTGTTTATTTTAAAGAGTTGTATCTTACCATTTCATTTGAAAAATAAAGGTTTGAGGAGACTATCAATGAAGAAGGAAGGAAGGAAGGAAGGAAGGAAGGAAGGAAGGAAGGAAGGAAGGAAGGAAGGAAGGAAGGAAATAGGGAAGACATGTTAGGCCCACAGAGTGACAGCCTAGTACTGTCTATAGCGCAGTCTCCAGGCACCATCTAGAGGCAAAACCGCTGCCAGGCATGTTGTTGAGCTCATCTGTCCACCACCATTGTTTACAATCTCAGGCCATTCCTCATTGCCTTGATTTATTCTGTTTGCTTTAATAGACGTGGCAAACACCAGAAACTGGGGATCTCTCTACATATTCTCCTGTTAATGCCACTCCTGTTTATAATGGGGGTTGCTAACTTTTTCTCTTTAATAAACTCTTTTTGTGCATGTTCAAAAATTACATCAGTGGATTTTCCCTCCCTGAATCCTGGCATAGAGACAAAGTAAAAGGGAAGGATTGGGTTGTTTCACTCCCACATAACATACAGAATTTCCCTGCATACAATGGCCTTTGTCCTATTGGTTACTCTCAACTACAGGAGTCCTATTGACTCAATTGTAGCATGGGTCAATGTGCAGGTACATCTCACTGATTCAATGGGCCTCTTCTAGCTGGAACTAACAAAGTAGGATTCAGGCCAATGTCTATGTGTCAGTTGTTATACAAGGTAGAGTTAGCAGACCCAGGAAAATGTGGCATCTCCTGTTAGGTTTCTGCCTCCCATTCAGCTGCTAACACTGAGCATTAAAAATAACACTGAGCATTAAAAATGAAGAATGTTGGCAAAATTATTACTTGAAAACCCTTCCTCATAGCTTCTATTCCTTTATTCTTATTTATCCTTCATACTGTCCCCTCTTCTCCATCTTTGTAGGACAGGTTTCGGTAAGGCCACGTTTAACAACAATCCCCACCATTTTTTGTAAGATGTGTTGAGTCTCAGTCCATTTCCGCACTAGCCTGTTATAGCGCTATGATTCCACTTTCAACATCCTATGGAATCCTGCCCCTCCCGAAACTGCAAACCCCAGGATTCCATAGGATGTTGAAACTGGAATCATAGTGCTATAACAGGCTAGTGCGGAAATGGCCCCAGTATTGGAGAAAAGGCAGGGACGGTGGTGATTATATTTTTTCTTCTCAGTTACAAAACAGCTGTTGGGCAGTGACTGAGTACTCTTTCACACTCTCCTAGCCACTAATTGATTGTGGGGTGTCTCTGACATTGAGGATGTCAGTTGTGCTGTGGGATCAATGTGCAAGGAGGTACAGAATACCTCCTTGCACAATTAACATAAAAGTACATACACTGGCGTAAAAGGAGGATAGTTTGAAACCAACAGGATTTTAGCTGCAGTATAGCCGAGGTCAGTACAAGACATTTTGCAACCTGAGATGAAGAACTAGATGAAAGCCTTTCTCCTGTTCCACATACAGAAGCTGGCTGGACTGCTGGCTGAATCTTCCTTTGGTACTGGCAATAATTCATCACTCCCCAGAGCAGCAGGCTGATTTGAGAGGATGAGTCAGGCCACGGGACACATTCAGTTCTGCCCTCTCAGAGAAAGAAATGGTCTATGGTCTCAGAAGGATCAATCAAGGAAGTGATGCTGGGGGTTTCCCAGCCTAACAGTAGGGCCGGCTTAGTGTGTAGTTTTGCTCACAGCTGCTCAGAAAAGTGCCGTCCCCACCTTCTTCACCGGAGCTTTCCCAGGGCGCATCCAGGCTGATGGAAAAGTCCCAAATTTTGTGCCTATTCTTTCTGGGTTAAAATAAACCAACCTGGGGAACTGATATAAAAAGTCTCTGTATCAAGAGCTGACAGAAAATATTCTGGAATAAACAAAACATGTATGGATCTCCAAAATAAAATCAGAAAGAATGGAAACAAAATTGGAGTCTTTCTGGTCTTTTTAATCAATCTGGATGCACTCACAGGCTCCTCACTGTCTGTTTTCCCACTTGCCCGGCTTCACCTCTGACTCTCTGGCTGAGGTGCGCAGTTTGACATGTGATGGAAAAGCACATGGTATCACAAGTGTGTACTTCATGTGTATTTTTTTATGCTGCAAGAAGACATTCACGCTGAGGGAAGGCAGATGGCTGCAGGCGCATTAGCCATGCAACTGTCCAGTGAAGTGGAATGAACCAGACAGAAATAGCCATGAACTTCATGCTGCATGCTCTAAAAATATCTGCTGCCAGAGAAGAACAACAGTCTTAAGAAAGCGTGAGCTGGAGCAGCGTGTCTTCCTTGACACTTTTTTTTTTTTTACAGAAGGTGATGTTTGCCTCATGTTGGTTGAGAATGGTACATGCACAAGCAAAATGACCCGACACTGATAGAATCCATACTTTTTCAAAAGGGTTTTTAAAAATTTTTGTGGGAACCGTTTGCAGGCTTGGGTTGCAGACTTTTTGTAATCCTACATGACTTAGGACAAGTTTACATATTTGCAGGACGGAGCTGGTAGTGCTTGTCTTCATTTCTTTTCAGAACTTGGAAACATTCCTGGGTGAGGATATTTAAATTAGGCACTGCCTTGAACCACACAAACTGTTTTTTGAGGTAGAAAAGCCAAGATGAAGGTCTTGCCCTGCCTTGCCTTCTTTCTTTTGCTCAAGTGGAAAAGGTACTTTTTTGAACCACTATTATGAAAATCCCCATGCTAGCGAAGGGGGACTCAGAGAATTACATTGTTTACTGCACCAGTCAGAGCCTCGCCAACCTCAGGGTCTTAGGGCAACCCATGTGGTGGACACAGATCTTTCTTCTTCCTTTGGAATCTTGCCTCTGCTTCCTCAGCATCTCAGTGGCCTCCAGACACTGGCCATTTCAACGTCCTCTGGAATCCTGGGGTTTGCAGTTTCGGGAGGGGCCGGCTGCAAACCCCAGGATTGCAGAGGATGTTGAAAGTGGAATCATTGTGCTATAACAGGCTAGTGTGGAAATGGCCACTATCTAGTGGCAAACACAGTTGGGATATTTGTTTGTAGCAGAGATTTTCAACCTGTGCACAAGACAATCCCAGATTTCCTTGGAAACTAATGAGGAATTCTTCAATGAGTAATTCTGTGACTGTGAACAGCTTGCTCATGACAACTAATATTCTGTGGCTATGTTTGTAGACCAGGGCCCCTTTCACATTATGCAGTTAGAGCACTATGATTTCACTTTGACTGTTATGGCTTCATCCTATGGAATCCTGCGACTTGTAGTTTGGAGAGGCATTAGAGATCTTTGGATGAGAATTCTGACTCTCCCTCTCTAAACTACAGATCCCAAGATTCCATAAGATGGAGCCATGGCAGTGAAAGTAGAATAATAATGCTGTAGTTGTGTGGTATGAAAAGGCTCCAGAAACATTCTAATGATGGCTAAAGGGGGAACCAGTCCTTTTTGCCCCCATCCCACCTAAGTAAGAAAAGAGTGTGCATGCTTGAAAACCACATAGCTGCTCAGAATCACTGAACAGGAAGAAAGCATGGAAGTCATGCTCAAGGCAGGATGTAGAATGCAACTATAGCATCTTTGTCTGCTGATCATCCAATCTCTGTTTAAATATCTCCATCAAAGAGAAATCTGCCACCTGCTAAGGCTGCCCAATTCACTGTCAAACAAATTTTATTGAGAAAGTTTCTTCCAGTGGTTACCTGAAATCTGTCCCCTTGCAGTTTCCATCCATTCTTGTTCTTGCCTCTGCAGAAAAACCTTTTAGCGATCTGAAGACTACTGTTTTGTTCCCCACCCCATGTAATCTTTTCTTCTTCTATCTAAAAATTATTTGTTACATTTCTAACTCATCTTTCCTCCACTCCGCTCATGGCAGCATATATAGTATTCCAGCTCAGCTCTCTGTCTCACAATGACCCTAGGAGGCAAAACCCAACTGAGATACTGGCTCAAGGTTCATATGGTGAGTTTTCTGGTCCAATGGGAACTCGAACCTTGATTTTGCAGGTCCCCATTCAACATTCTAACCACTACACTAAGTGGGCTCTTGTTTTTGCGTTTTTGTGCCTTCAAGTCATTTTGAGCTTGTGGTAACCTTAAGAGGAACCTATTAACAGGGTTTTCTTGGCAAGATTTGTTCAGAGGGGGTTTGTCTTTGCCTTCCTCTGAGACCGGTGAGTGTGACAAGCCCAAAGTCACGTAGTGGGTTTCCACAACTGAGCATGGATGTGAACCCTGACCTCTGGAGTTGTAGTACAATGTCAGATCACTACATCATGCTTGCTCTCATTGTAACTAACTCTGTTAACTGTTCATGACTCTTTCAACAGTTCCTCATTGACTTTGGTTCCAGCCCCTGTGCCGTCCTTGTCACCCTTCTCTAGACATGATCTGGTTTGTCAAATCTTTAAAATCTGGCGCCCAGAATGGGTTGTAGTGCTACAGGTGTGACCTGAACAGCATAGAGTACACTGGAAATACTACCTTTTGTAATAACAGTTTTGAACTGATATGTTTTGCCACCTGAGAGAAAGGACAAGATGGCACCCCCTTCCATTCCATGTGCAGAAGCCAAATGGCCTGGAACTTCCTTCAATACTGAGTATAGTCCTTCACAACAACAGAAGACAGTAACCTGGAAACTGGCTGTGTGGCACACACAACACTGGGGTCTAGGAGAGGGGAAGCCTTTGGTGCAGTTCCATAGCTCTTCTACATCACTGAAGAAGAATTAGCAAAAACAGTGGAGTGGCCAAAAAATAGAGAATGACATCTCCATGGACCTGCAGGGGGTGCAGTTTTTCTATGATATTCTGTTCCTCTCATTTTCTGAATACAACAACATCAAAATATACATTGTGTTGACACTTTTATTTAGTTAACCAAAAGGCACAAAATATATCATACTAGTTTTTACAACTTACTGGTTTCTTCCTTAGGAAAAGATATATAAAAATGACGTATCTGGGTTCAGCAAGGAAGAAAGTAAGTATTGGAAGTATCAAGACTTTCCAGTATTGTTTTGATTTTACCTACATATTCCCAAGTTTGCATCCAAACTCTTTCCTGAAATATCCCAGCTTTCCCTCCCTACCCCCGAGTGCTTCCTCCTCCTCCTCCTCCCACTTATCACATGTAACTTCTAAACTCACAGATTTCAGAAACTGATTTTCAGCCATCTCCACTGAGCCTTCTTTATCATCATACTTGGGCTGTAATCAAAATGCAAAAATGCTTTAGCAATATTAAACTAGTTAAACATTCAAATCATTTTATTTTAGTGGTGACATTTTTCTTACCCTCTCTTGATCTCTTCTGTATCTGTGTCCTGAAACAATAGCTGAATTTTAGCTAGTTCTGGAATAATATAATCAGAGGTGAGATAATGTTTCATTTAAAAAATGCTGGATTAATTTAAACTGACCTGGAAAGCAGGAATGAAAAGCCTTTGATAATGCCTGCAGTTCCCAGGAAATACTTTAGGATGAAGAAAACATCATGTGGATTTCCAAAATAAAATTGGTCTGCTCAGGAACAAAACCTGGCACTTTCCAAGCTTTTCTTTCCATCTGGAGGGGCTCTAAGACAATTTAAAAGAATGAAAATAATGATGTTGGGTGCACAGACCTGCATCTTGCTTGAGATGTTGCTTAAGGTAATGTTCAGAGGTTGTCTTGAGGGAGGGCTGATGAAGGTAGATGCTCAACTCCTTTGTGGCCATGAAGGAACTGAAGACAAAGGCAATAAAAGAAATGCAATAAAATTGCCTTCTCCGATTTCAGGTTATCAGATACAGGATTAAGCCAGGCCTTGAGTTTTTAGGGCCAAAACATCTTATGATATCACAGGAATCAAGTCTTGGTAAAGCTGCAACAGCGATATTACAAATCTTGTCAAGAATTCTGTTGGAAATGCTCTGATGGTATATTCCTGCATGGCAGGGGGTTGGACTTGATGGCTCTTGTGGTCTCTTCCGACGCTATGATTCTGTCCATCAAGCCTAATGAATGATGAAATCACACACATACACACACACCGCATGAAAGGCAGGGCTCACACCCTGAAATTCCTCCTGCTCTCCCTGAGGCTTGGGCCCAGGCCCCGAGATCTGGTAACCCTATTCTCCATTAGCAGCAACAAAGAAACTTCTTCTGAAATCTAGACTTTGCTGTATGGCCAACATGGTTAACTCAGTATTTCCCATTTCCTGAAGGGGCAGAAAGGACAGGGACTGCCTGCTTGGGCCCGGGGAATGAAGGAAAAGGAGGCAGATGTAGCCCTAGATTCTCCACAGAATTCTCCCTTTTTGAAGGGAAGGAAACTGCCTTGTTTAATAGTCAGCATAACTCAGTATCCACCTGACTCTGGCCATTTCCGCACTAGCGTGTTATAGCGTGATGATTCCACTTTCAACATCCTCTGGAATCCTGGGGTTCACAGTTTCTGGAGGGGCCGGCTGGCCCCTCCCGAAACTGCAAACCCCAGGATTCCAGAGGATGTTGAAAGTGGAATCATCGCTCTATAACAGGCTAGTGCGGAAATGTGTGCTGTTCTGTCTCTCTCAGTGTTAACACATATTGGATACCCTCCTTGGTGGCTCATACAAAAATAATTGTTCCTTTCACACAGCTTTTGTCCTTCATAGTAACCTAGCATTTAAATAAGGGCCAAAGTAGAAAATGCTAAGCTTTTGAAAATGCTAAAAGTACTATGTGAATAACGGCTTGCACAATTCAGATTAATAACAAGAATTAGAAATTCAGTTGCTTGTAAGAAATGACAAAGCAATTGCTTTAAAAATAAATAACAGTAACTAACTTTGTTGGCGTTGAAATGATGCATAAGTGATTTTCCAAGCTCTCGGACGACATCATGTAATTGATGGGTATGAGAATAGTAGCACCACTTGCACAATGTTACCATCATAGCATATGCCTCTGCTTGTTATTAGCCCTGTGTCACATACCTTCCAGCTGTTCTGGTTTGGTGGGGTAATCTTAAGTATTCCTCTGAAGTTCCACTTTCTCAGTTGCTTTTAAACTGTCCCATGGCCTTATTACATCAAGGTGTCATAGTGCCAGATCAATGAGCGATTCCTGGTTTGGGATCAGTCCTATCCCACAACGTCATTGCTCACCAGCAGCTATTGTGTTGCAGTCTGCTGCAAATAATCCATTAATGACCCCCTTTCCTGCAACAATCCAGTTAGCTGTGGGAGTGCAATTTCCTGATAGCGCTTCCTTCCATAGCTGGTCCAGCATTAGGTGTGGTCTGGGCATTCCAAAGTTGTTTCTCTTTCAGCTACTCCCAAGGAGATCTCTGCCCAATAACCTCCAGACCAATCATGAGGTGTGGAGCAAGGAAAAGGACTTGGTAATGATGCTGTAATGAGGAGGGAATAACAGTGTGAATGACACTACTCATCCACAGATGTTAAAAGGGTGTGATAGAGAGCACTGACAACCTGATATTATCACGGAAATGGGTACAGTGGGACTCCAGTGGAACAAAGTAGTATTAAGGTATGGTGTGATAAGACTCCGAGTTTCTCCTGCTCCCACTTTCCCCTGTTGATCTCAGCTTACTTCAGCTGATTTCAAAGTACTTGAACCCTGAACATTAGAAGGAACTTCTTGACCGTCAGAGTGATTCAGTCATGGAACCAATTGCCTGAAGAGATGGTGAAGTCTTCTTCCCCAGATGTCTTCAGAAAAAGGCTGCACAGCTACCTCCTGGGGATGTTCTAGCTGAAGATCCTGCATTGAGTAGGAGTTAGAACTGATGGCCCAGAGGGCCCTTTCCAACTCAGTGATTCCATATTTCTATGAGAAGAGAGAGAAGAACCTTGCCTTTCCTGATAGGCCCAGCTGAAAGCAAACTGTGGCAGCCTCTCCTACCTTGTGTTCTCTTCATCATTAATGATTTCAGCATCTTGACCACCTTCTGATTCTGCTTGGCTGCATATGTCCTAGTTTTCACCTGTGAAAGGTTATAAGGCATGGTGCCTTGGTATGCTATACAGCAATGGTGGGCAGAAGCAAATTATTTCCATCTAATGGTAGACATCTGGTTTATCATGTCATGTGCTCTAGTGGTGCTTCCATTAGGGCTGATTAGGCACAGATACTGCAGAAGGCAGCATGACAGATTACTGACTGTACCCAGCTATTCCTTACCATGCACATGTTACACCTGTGCTAATGTATCTTCATAACCTGCCAATCTGTAACTAGGCCAAATTTAATTAGCTCATTTTATTTATTAAAATACTTAAATATTTTGCTCAATAGCATGGGGTCTATTGGTATACAAGTAAAACCAGTTTAAGTAGTTTAAAACTGTTTACAAATCTAGAAAAATAATTTAATAATTTAAAGCATCTAAAATTGTGTTAAACAATCTAACAGGTTGGAACAGGCTGAAAAGGTTAAAACAATTGAAAAGTATGGGTATGTACATTCTGGAACTGGTCTCCAAGGGCTGTAAGGTTTTACTTGGTGCTGGAATGAAGACAAGGTGCTGGCATTAGTATATGAAGCTGTAAACAGCCAGCAGGACCAGGTTACCAAAATATCTTCTCCTGTCCCGGGGTTGGGGAACCTCTAGCTTCCCAGATGTTGTAGGACTTAACAGCAGCCAGAAACACTAACCATTTCCCATTCTGGCTGGGGCTGGTGAGTGCTGGAGACCAGCAACATTTGAAGGTTCCCTTCCCCTGCCCATACCAACCCCTCAGGCAACTAAGATCTTGAATGAAGGCTCTGTTATCTAAGTTGTTGATTTATGTTTGGTGGTGCCTCAGAGGCTCTCTCTCTCTGTGGTGATGCTTGAGTTGTGAAACCATCTTCCCTCTGCAGTACCTCAGATGCCAGTTATGGCACCTTTGGGGCACTTACTGAAAATGTTTCTGACATTCCCTAACAGGGTTGTTAGGTCAGGCCTACGACTATCCCAGGCCCTGCGATTTCAAAACTAAAACCTAAAAGTCTAGAGATGACCCTTAACGATATCATAGTCTTGTTGATGTACATGGGTGATTTCACAAGGGAAGCCCCTGGTGATGTTTTTCAGTATGACATCTTAAGCATCAGTCGCGCATAGTATGCCATTCCAAAACAAAAACAAAAAACCCCAAGTCATAGTAATGAAGAAGAACAGGTTGCTTACCTGTAACTGTGGTTCTTCGAGTGGTCATCTGTGCCATCATACACTAGGAGCTTTAGCGCCTGCGCGGTAGCGTTCGGAAACTTCTAGAGCTTGTTCGCTTGGCGGGAACCCCTCCCCCACGCCGGTACTGCGCATGCTCCTCCCGCCAAGCAACGGTCTCTCCTCAGTTCTGTCGTCCGCCGTAGAACCTACAGGGACCTGAGAAAGAGGGGAGGAAGGGCGGGTGTGTATGATGGCACAGATGACCACTCGAAGAACCACAGTTACAGGTAAGCAACCTGTTCTTCTTCTTCGTGGTCTCTGTGCCTTCATACACTAGGAGACTGTGTAGCTTACCGGTCGGACGGCGGGTCAGGTCCTACAGCACGGAAGCCAACACTTCACGTCCAAACCGGGCATCTCTGCGCGACCGGCAGTCGAGCCTGTAGTGGCGCACGAAGGTCGATGGTTGGGACCAGGTCGCCACACGGCAGAGTTCATGCAGGTCAACTCCTCGCAGGAGGGCCGCAGAAGTAGCCACCGCTCTGGTGGAGTGGGCTCGAAGCAGGACTGGCGGAGGCTTCCTCGCGAGCTCATACGCCAGTTGAATAGTCCTCACCACCCATTTGGAGAAGCGCTGGGTGGACACTTTGAGGCCCTTCCGACGTCGCCCATAGCAAACGAAGAGATGCGGCGTCTGTCGGAAGGAAGCAGTCCTGTCCATGTAGAAGGCCACGGCCCGACGCACGTCCAGGGAGTGGAGAGACCGCTCCAACGGTGTCGTCGGGTTCGGGAAGAAGGCAGGCAGGATGATGTCCTGGTTGAGATGGAAACTGGACACCACCTTAGGCAGGAACGAGATGTCAGGTCTCAGGACCACCTTGTCTCTGTGGAAGACCGTGAAGGGCTCATCGGATCGAAGAGCTGTGATCTCACCCGCTCGCCTCGCTGAGGTCACCGCTACCAAGAAGGCAGTTTTCATGGTCAGAAGCCTGTCATCCGAGGTCGCCATCGGCTCGAAGGGCGGCTTTGTCAGCTGCGAGAGCACCAGCGAGAGGGACCACGGCGGTAGCGGCGGCGATACCGGCGGGTAGAGATGATGAAGTCCTTTCAGGAACCGCTTAACGGTATCGTTCCTGAAGAAGGCCGAGGCAGCCGACCGTGGCGGTTGGTATGCCACGATCGCGGAAAGATACACCTTCAGGGATGGAAACGCCAGTCCCTGTTGCCGGAGGTGCAGGAGGAAATGCAGGACGGTAGAGAGCCCCGCGGGCGATACCGGCTCACTCCTCTCGTTAGCGAAGGTCAGGAAGCGTCGCCACTTGTATTGATAGTTGCGACGGGTGGATTCCTTCCTGGCCGCGACGAGGACGGTACCGAGCACGGGATCGTCTAGTGCGATATCCTCCAGGCATGGAGGGCCAGGCGTGGCAGGTCCGGATGGAGGACTCGGCCGCCGGAGTGGGAGAGCAGGTCCGGTGTCGGTGGCAACCGGAGCAGGTCGTCTCGTGCGGCTTGTAGCAGGGGTGCGAACCAATGTTGCCTCGGCCAGTACGGGGCTACCAGGATCGCGTCGGCTCGGTCGGCGAGGATCTTCGATATCGTCCGGCCGAGCAGCGGGAACGGCGGGAACGCGTAGAGGAGTTCCCCGGTCCACGGAAACTGGAAAGCGTCCCCGATGGAGGCACGATCGTGGCCCGCTCTGGAACAGAATCGGCGACACTTCGCGTTTTCCCTGGTCGCGAAGAGGTCGATCGATGGTTCGCCCCAGCGGTCCCGAATCAGTCTGAACGCCTCTCCGGAGAGAGACCATCCGTGATGGGATGAGGTGTCCCGGCTGAGGGCGTCTGCCGTGGTGTTCTCCTGCCCGGCCAGGTGAACTGCCACGGGATGCGTATGCAGGCGAATGCACCATTCCCACAAGTCGAGTGCAATGTTGAGCAGGGTTGTGGAGTGAGTCCCTCCTTGTCTGTTGATGTAACAGACGGCGGTGGTATTGTCCGTCAGAACCAGGACCGTCCGCCCCGCTACGACGTGGCGGAACGCCCGTAGCGCTTTCAAGACGGCGAGCAGCTCCAGCGCGTTGATATGGAGAGCGGTCTCGTCGTCGGTCCATCTGTCGCGGACTCTGAGATCGCCGCAGTGGGCACCCCATCCATACAGGGAGGCGTCGGTCGTTACCGTCACCTTCGGTGTCGGCCGTTGGAAAGGCATCCCTGACATGAGATTGCGTCGCGACTGCCACCATCGGAGGGATGAGCGGACGTCTCCCGGCAGCTGCAGTCGGAGTGTCTGTTCGTCTCGCAGGGGGTCGAAGATGCGGACGAACCAGTGTTGAAGAGGTCTCGCTCTCAGCCTGGCGAGATATGTCACAGCGGTCGTCGCAGCCATGTAGCCCAAGAGCTGCTGGACGCTTCTCGCAGATAATGTCGGGGCCGTACGCGCGTGAGCGGCGGCCCGGATCAGGGTTTGGGCTCGAGACTCTGGTAGGTACGCCCTGGCGGAGGTCGAGTCGAGCGTCGCCCCGATGAAGTCCAAGATCCTCGCCGGCTCGAGGTGGGACTTCTTCGGATTCACCCGTAGACCAAGGCGGGTCAGGAGTGACAACGTCATGTGGACGTCGTGGTAAAGTCTCTGTTTGCAGGACGCCACCAACAGCCAATCGTCGAGGTAAGGGAAGACAGAAGCACCCTTCGTCCGCAGGAAGGATACCACCGGGGCCATGCACTTGGTGAAGACCCTTGGGGCAGTCGAGAGTCCGAACGGCAGCACCTTGTACTGGTAACAGGTGTCGTCGACTGCGAAGCGGAGGTACCGTCTGTGCTGCGGGCGAATGGCGATATGGAAGTATGCGTCTCGGAGATCGATGGAGGCGAACCAGTCCCCTCGATGTAGGAAGGGCAGGATCGACGGTATCGTGACCATCTTGAACCTTTTGGGGCGAATGTAGTAGTTCACCCCTCTGAGGTCTAGGATCGGTCGGAGGGTACCGTCGGCTTTCGGTACCGTGAAGTACCTGGAGAAGAAGCCGGTGGTCTTGGCCTCTTGCGGGAGCTGCTCGATCGCCCCTTTCTGGAGGAGGGATTGGATCTCTTCCAGGAGGGCCGGACTCGACGGCGTGGAATAGTAAACGCCTCGAGGAGGAATATCGAGAAACTCGATGGCGTAGCCAAGACGGACGATGGAAAGCACCCAAGAGTCCGTAGTGACACACTGCTACTCCGCGAGATGTCGAGCCAGAGTCGGTCGGTCTCCGAGCGCTGATGGTAGGCTGAAGAGTGGGTATTGGTAGGTCCTGCCAGGCACGTCAAAACCGAGACTTTGTCTCGGAGGAGGACTTCTTGGACGAAGCCGGGCGTCGCCTAATCGTGCGTCTGGCCGATGAGCCGGAGGACGGTCTCGACTGTCCAGACTGGGCCGAACGCTGGAACGACGAGGTGGAAGATTGTCGCCAGGATGGGCGGAAGGTGGAGGTCCTGCGGGCTTGCGTGGCCGGCTGTAGCCCGATCTTCTTGGCGGTCAGCCTCGCCTTAACGAGATTGTCCAAAGCTTCGTCTGTGGACGAATTGAATAGGCCCTCACCGTCGAAGGGGAGATCTTCAATCCTCCTTCTGGTGTCCTCCTGGATGTCGGCCGGCCGCAGCCAAGCATGGCGGCGCAGGCCGATGGATCCTGCCATGACCCGGGAGGCAATCTCCACTGCGTGCCTGGAGGAGGCCATCTGCTGCCGAGCGATGGAGATGGCCTCGTTGAAGATCACGGAGGAGGCTTGGCGGATGTCCTCCGGTACCGCCTCCATCGCCGGTTGCAGGCGATCGAGCACCTTTTTCAGGTATGCCGCGAGGCAAGCCTGAGTGTTGGACAGCCTGATCTGCAAGGAGGCAGCTGAATAGAACCTTCTTGCATAGGCGTCCAACTTCCTGCCCTCTTTGTCCGGCGGGGTGGTGTGTTGCCTGCCGGAGCCTTTCGTCTGTGCCGACTCGACCACCACAGAGTTCGGTGCAGGGTGATTAAAGAGATAACCGGCGTTATCCTTCTGCACCCTGTAGAGGTGTTCCAACCGCTGCGGTATCGGCTGAGCCGAGGCCGGCCTATCCCAGGCGGCCTTCACCAGTCTGGATACCCGGGGCAGGAGAGGCAGCGGGGCCGCGGCAGGTCGCTTCTCCTCGAAGACGGAGAAGGCTGGATCGTCGTCCTCCGGCTCCGCATCGGCGATCTTAAGGCCGAGGGTAGTAGCCATGCGGAGCAGCATCGCAGAGAACTGGTGGACGTCCTCTGGAGCAGAATCTGGGATCGGGTCCCCGAATCCCAGCGGAGGAGACTCCTGGGAGGCCGCCTCAGAAACCTCTGATTCCGCACTCGAGTCGTACGACTCTGAGGTCGGTGAGTCCTCTCGCCGCTCGCTTTCCGGCTCCTTCGCAGTCGCCACAGGTGTTGCCTTCCTAGGCTTCTCTGCAGCCGGGGCGGTGGTAGTAGCAGCGTCCCGCTTGGGCTGGCTGACTACTGACTTCACCTTCTTAGTGGTGACAGGGGTAGTCTGGCAGGCTGACGTCGTCGTAGCCCGCTCAGTCACCACCGACTCCGTAGGGCGCGTCGCCGTTGCCGTGACCCTAGGAGGTGGCGATATCGCCCGATACCGAGGTGAAGGCTCCCTCGCCCTATGATATCGAGGAGAGGGAGAGCGGCTGAAGGAGCGGCGGTCCGACGGAGATCGGCTTCGGCGTCGATGGTACCGAGCCTCGTCCCCTCTAGGCGAGCGCTATTCGCGCTGTCGACGAGGTGACCGGGACCTCCGGAAGGTCTCCCAGCGACTCGGGTCACGATGGTACCGATCCCGGTACGATGGCGAATGTGACCGATAAGAGGCCGGGCGCTCTCTCCATTCAGATTCCCTCGCGTACCTGGCCACGTAGGACGCCGAGGTGTATCTGGAGGCAGACGAGCGAGGTTGTTCCTCTCTTGTCTCCCTAGGAGGCGGCGAGGCCACCGGACGCTCGGAAGAACGGGACCGGGACCGGAAGGAGGTCGAACGCCGCTCCGGAGAAGCAGAGGGCTCTCTCTGCTGCAGGTCGGCCGACCTGCGACGGCTAGGAGGGCGGTGGCGCTCCTCCACCAGGGTTGGAGGGTCTGCCACAGGCGAGTCCGGGCGCTGTTGGGGAACGTCCTCGATCTCATCCTCCGAGAGATCAACGGACTCGCCTCGCCCTTTGGAAGGCTGCTGAGTAGGAGGAGGAGTAGGAGGTTGAACGTCCCCAGCCGGGGAGCGCTTCTTCTCCTTCTTCTTCTTCTTCTTCTCCTTCTCCTTGCCCTTGCCTCCGTCCGGAGCAGGGCGCTTTTTAGCAGGCGTCTCCGTCAGGGGAGCCTCAGCCTTCCTCGCCGTCGAGGATCCTTTCGCTGACTTGGCAGCCGCCGACAGCTTCGGGATCCTCGGTAACGCCGAGATCGGCGTTTTCGCCGGTACCGAGCCCGATACCGACGAGGTGGACGGTACGGCAGCCGCCGATACCGTCGATGGCGTGGTCGTCTTCTTGTCGGCCATCTTGGAAGTGGAGGTCTCGTCTATCGCCCGCAGAGACTGTTCCCAACAATAAGACTTGAGTCTCGCGGACTGGTTGCGGAGAGTTTGGGGAGTAAAATCCCGGCAAATTGGGCAAGTCCGGATGTTGTGGGACTCACCCAGACAGAAGAGACACTCCTTGTGGCTGTCGTTGAGGGCAACCTTGCGCCCGCAGGACACGCACTTCTTGAAGAGCGCGGACATAAGACGAAGAACGCCAAACTGCGAAAATCCGAAAAGACCAAAGCCGAAGGGGGAGTCCGAAAGAGAGGTCAGAGACAGTCCAAAAGTCCGTAAAACCGTGAAAACAGCAAGCCAAGCACAAAAGTGAGAGGAACAAACTAAAGAACCTTCCGTACGCGACGGCGGACGAGAAAGAACTGAGGAGAGACCGTTGCTCGGCGGGAGGAGCATGCGCAGTACCGGCGTGGGGGAGGGGTTCCCGCCAAGCGAACAAGCTCTAGAAGTTTCCGAACGCTATCGCGCAGGCGCTAAAGCTCCTAGTGTATGAAGGCACAGAGACCACGAAGAAGAAGAAAAAAAATATACAGTTCACACATTTTTGAGGGCAGTGCTCCTACCCTGAGATTCCTCCTGCTTGCCCTGAAGAACCAAGAAGCAAGTCCAGGCCCTGAGATCTGGGGACCCGATTCCCTTGCCATTTGCCACTTTGAACTCTCTCTGATATTGTATTACTGCATTGTATTGCATTACAATTTTTTAGCTGTGCTGCAAGGCACTTCAGGATTTGCATTAATGAGAAGCTTATAGAAGTACTTTAAATTAAATATAAAATGACTATTTAAATTAAAAAAATTCAAAGCAAATCAGCAGTTTCTGACTGCCAGTTGTTTAACAATAGCAAATCTACCACTTCAGCAGTATAACACCCTTCCCCTTTCCAGCAACAGTTATTGTACTGCTGAAATGAAGAAACTTCTTTTATAAAACGATGTATAGATGATATTTGACTCCAGAAAATGTATAAACTTTCCTCTAGCAACTGTTGGAAATGTAAGCCCATGATGGAAGGAATTCTTTAAAAAAAAGATTCAGCTTAAACCAGAACTGTTTCTGTTGTGATCACAGTGGTGAGACTCTATGCTCAGAGATGGAAGAACTTGGATATACCAACTCTTGAAGATTGGCTATTGAAGTAATTGGACAAAAGTGTTGCAATTTATGATCACAGTGGTGACACTGCTCTATGCTCCAAGTCCTTCCATCTCTGAGCATAGAGCAGTCTCACCACTGTGATCATAAATTGCAACAGCCAATCTTCAGCTCATGAAGATTGGCTATTGAAGTAACTGGACATGGCAGAGATGGCCCATTTCTGCACTATACTGTTATAGTGCTATTAATCCACTTTTAACGTCCTATGGGATCCTGGGGTTTGTAGTTTAGGGAGAGGCATTTAGAATTCCCAGCTGGAGAGCTCTTTGGCCTCATAGTTTAATGAATCCCAGAATTCCACAGGATGTTGAAAGTGGAATCATAGCATTATAACAGTGTAGTGCGGAATTGGCCATGGACAAACAGCTATGATAAGAGAAGATTCATTGGAAGATTTACATAAACAATGGGCGACAGTTATTAACTTTGTAAAAGATATGGATGGTAGACTTGCAGTGGTAGAATTTGATTAACAAAGCCAAGTTTATTATTAGGGTAGTAAAAGTGTTCTTTTATTTTTAATTACCTGTATCTGCAGGTGTATGAGACACACCAGCTTACAAAACGCACCTCATTTTCAAACAGTATTTTTCAGGGGGAAAAGTGAGTCTTGTACACCAGCAAATATGGTATGGTTAATTTGAAAGTGACTAGCAGTAGTATATGAAGAAAAATAAGAGAAAATAATTTAAGATTGTTATATCTATTTATATCAAAAAGGATAAAATGGAAGAAAGTCATTTTTTTTTCCTTTTGATAACCTCTTTTACCCTATGCCAGAAAGTGGAAAGTTAACTATATTCTTTGCCTTCTCTTTTCTCTTTTTTACTTTCTCTCTTTTTTCTTCTTTTCTTTCTTTCTTTGAGGATAGTTTTACTGCTTAATTTAATAAGTGTTGTACTAGTTTGTTAGTTCACAGTATATTCTGTTATGTTCTTTCTTTGTGTCTTTGTGTGACTTTTCTGTATTTAAAAGATTTGCGTTCAATAAAAATATCCTTTAAAAAAAAAGAAACAAAACTTTGTGGTAATCAGGAGTGTATATTTTGTATGGAAGGGCTGTAAGCTGCATTCACTTATGACACTAAAAATAAATCACTGTTTTTAAATGCATGACCTAGATCTAAGAAGAATAAAGTCACTACCAGCCATTGCCGTGGGGGACGGGCAGGGTGGAAGCTAGTAATTTACGCACAATTCCTCCCCAGTTGCAGAGCAGCAGCCAGAGAGTTCCTGGCCTCAGCATTTTCCCCTGAGCCCCTTCTTGCTGGTAGAGGGGAGCCTAAGCTGTCTTTGCAACCCAAGGGAAAAATAACAGCCTCTTCCTGTGAGATCAGTTAGAACACACCTGGGTGCATCCCTGAAATGGAGCTGTGGACAGGGAATACAGGTGAGACCAGGAACCCCCCCCCATCTTCTTTTTTCCATAGCTAGAGCAAGGAAAATTGCTTGAGGAGATACAAGAGACTGCCTTCTACAGCATGCTTCATCATACCTATACCAATATAACCAGAGGTTCCTTGGTGTGCATTACCTATAGGATCCTAGGTGATGTGTTTTGCAGCAGGCTCCAGTAGATTATCTGGGTTCCAGCTTTAAATCAAAGTCTGTCCTGTAAATCTGAGGTGCTTTTAACTGAGCAGATACCTGCAAAGATCCACAAGGTGGCAATGTGGTACAACCACATTGACAAGGATACCTCCAGGTTCTGTGAAATTTTCTTTCTAGAGGCATAAGCATGGAACCTCGAAAGCTTGCATCAGCTTTCTGGATACTTTTTATGCCTCTTACTGGAAAAGTACAGTAAGTCCTCCTCAGTGCAGGCATGAATGCCATACTTTCCATTTCACATAACCCTCAAGGTGCACAGGTAATTGGGCAGTTGGAGAGGTGAGGGGGAAATAAGCCTGAAAGGGGTCACTTGGAGGAGAGAAGTGGCAGGCAGGAGAAGGGTTAAGGATCCTTTTCTCCCCCCTGCTTCTTTTCTAGTCCAAATGATTCCCCCCTCCAAACAGCTTTCTGTCTCAAAATTGGGTTTCACGATTTTCTAACACCCCTCTTGCTGGCTGGGGATAAGTGGGAGCTGTATTCCGACACATCTAGAGGGCATTGGACTGGGAAAGCATGGTGTATTCTCTCCTAAGATATCTGTACCCTCCAAGAACACAGGCACTTCCATGAGTACAGGACATTGTAATGTGGATTGCATCTGTCTCTCAACCAATCCTGCAAATGATATTGGATCCAAAATATTCATTCCAACCATTCTCTATTTTGTCTGTTCTCCTAGGATTGGAAGTTGTGTAGCAAGGACTGGAACTTATGGCCAAAATGCAGAGCCTTAGAGCTCACAAAAGCTTCCAATGATTGCAGGTGGTGAGAGTAGCAACAAAAAGGGCTGGCTTTAGACACCTTGCCAATCCAACACACATCATTTAGAAATCTACCGAACAGACCTGAATCAACTTTTCATCCATCCTTGGACAAGACTGGAGGCAAACAAAGCCAAAGGCATAGGATGCTGTATAGATTTGAATGGAACTGTCTTATAATCTGAAGTAGTTTGTGCCACACTTCCTGAGCTTGGGTGAGGTTTCTTCTATGGTCTACAACCATGACCAGCTGGGTGATGCTGATGGTCCAAAAAGCCCTTCTTTTTCAAGCTTTGCACTTAAATTTTTTTCCTATCATTCTTCTTTCAGAAAAAGCTTGTACAGTTATTCCAAAACACATGTCCTTCCTGAGTTGGTTCCCTCATATATTTTGAGCTCCATCTCCTATCATCTCTCACCACTCAGGAACAGTGGCTGTTGCTAATGGTACTTGTAATCCAAAATATCCAGCAGGGTCCATAAAGTGGAGGAAGATTACCCTCAGATGTACAATACGGATGCAGAGCTGTTGGTCCTCCAGATCTTTTAGACAACTTCCATACTCCCTTCAATACTCCCTTATCAGCAACACTGCGAACCAGACGTTCTGGAAGTGGTCATCCAAAACATATGGAGGGCTCAAGTTTCCCCACCCCACTTTACATATACAATATTCTTGGCTAGTGAGGAACTAGAATCTGGGTCTTTTAGAAGCAAGTTCAGAATATACCAAATGTATACTATCCAACATTTCACAGATGAAAACTGGTGCACAAGTGGGTTGTGGTCAATCAACATTGGAGTTGATTGGCAAACGTGATTAAGGCCATTTCTGCACGGGGCGAGGGAATGGGTGCAAGCCTGTGAATCTGCACAGGGGAGCAGGCTCGCAGTGGCGCGCTCCATACTTTTGAAAGACCTGATTTTTCCAGTCTTTCAAAAGCATGCTGGACGACCACTTGGGGTCGTTCCGGAGCGGGCTGAGGTGCGGATCTACATTAAGTAGTCCAGACCCAGTCCGTTCCCAGGTGCAGGCATCCTCCCTGGAGGATGGACTGCACCGTTTCAAATACCCTGTGCAGAAATGGCCTAAGAGAAGATAAATTAGATGCGTTTCTGTCAAGATGAAACATTTGAAGGGAAATCAAATGTCACTTATTTTGCAATGTAGAAAAAAAGAGGGGGGAGCTAAAACCTAACAAATTCCAGAAACAAAGCAACTAAAGTTAGGAGTTATAATATCAAACTATGTATACATTTTTTAAAAAACTAATGGAAATTTACTAATTATCATATGCAATAATTAAATCAATGAAACATTACATGAAATATATACTATAGAAAATACAATAATATAATAAAAAGAACCAAAGTACTCTGGGGAGACCTCCAGTCCTCTGAAATGTAAAGGCTTTATTGGAGGCAATTGCTGGAGATGAATTGAATCTTCAAATGATGTGCTAGTCCTTCCAAAGACAAAGGACTGTGGTAAACCACTTGATAGGGAAGAATAAAGTTGACTGATGGCTGTTCAAGTCCACCACTAATTGCAGCCAAACACATTTCGATCATCAGTGGCTGAAATATTTCCTAGAACTTCCTTATCACAGATAAATCATTCAATATATAAAAACGAGTATTTTATCTGTGATAAGGAAGTTTGGGAAATATTTCAGCTACTTATTTTGCAATATCATCTCCATAACTAACCATGAAAAAAAAAATCTGGACCAGGACCTCCCCTACAAATCAATCACCTTGTTAATGAGATAAGACTGGGATTTTGATCCTGACTTTTTACTTGGTCACTGATGATTTGTTCAAGGTGCATGAATTTTGTTTCAGGAAGTGGCCAGAAGGGTAAGAAATTAAATGGGTCATGTGAAGAGAAGTGACTAGCGGGGTGCCACAGGGTTCTGTCCTGGACCCTGTGCTGTTCAACATCTTTATCAATAACTTGGATGATAGAATAGAGGACACACTTATCAAATTTGCAGATGACACCAAATTAAGAGGGGTAACTAATACCCCAGAGGACAGGATCAGAATTCAAAATGACCTTAACAGGTGAGAGAGCTGGGCCAGAACTAACAAAATTAATTTCAATAGGGAGAAATGTCAGGGGGGAAAAGAAAAGAAAGAAAAACACAGATACAGAATGAGTGACACCTAGCTTGACCACAGTACATGTGAAAAGGATCTAGGAGTCTTAGTAGACCACAAGCTGAACATGAGTCAACAGTGTGATGCAGCAGCTAAAAAAAGCCAATATGATTCCAGGCCGGCTCAATAGGATTATAGTGCCTGTGGTGAGGGAAGTAATAATACCACTTTATTTTGCTTTGCTAAGAGCCCACACGAATACTATGTACGGTTCTGGGCACCACAATTCAAGAAGGATATTGACAAGCTGGAATGTCAATTGTCAGGAATGTCAGAGGAGGGTGATCAAAATGAGGAAAGCCCTCAAAACCACACCCTATGAAGACTGGCTTAGGGAGCTGTGCATGTTTAGCCATCTGAAAAGAAGATTAAGAGGTGACATGATAGTCCATGTTTAAATATTAGAAGGATTATCATATGGAGGATGGATCAAGCCTGTTTTCTGCTTCTCCAGAGACTAGGACATGGAGCAATGAATTCAAACTACATGAAAAGAGATTCCACCTAAACATTAGGAAGAACTTCCTGACAATAAGAGCTGTTCAACAATAGAATACACTGCCTTGAGTATGGTAGAGTCTCCTTTGGAGGTTTTTAAACATAGGCTGGATGGCCATTTGTAGGGAGTGCTTTAATGGTGTATTCTTTCATGACAGGGGGTTGGATAGCCCCTGTGTTCTCTTACAGTTCTATGCATCTATGATTCTCTTGTTTCTGGTACACTAGCCCTCCCCCACCATTCATTTTTAAATGAATTTTGTAAATGAAAATATAGAAGACAAAAAACACTTATATGGCAGATAGCAGAATAATATTGACATAAGGCAGTTAATGTTGACCTAGTACAGTGGATTTTGTGAAGTTTGTCTTTTGAAGTTAAAGTTATGAATACTGAATTTGTTCTAGAACCTTTTTTTGTTCGCAACATGATGTCTGAGTTGCCTTCTGTAATCTTGTGCCCATCAGGTGAGTCAGACTGAAACATTCATAATCTACATGCCACTAGGATATGTATGATTCTATGAACATCAAAGCAACGTGAGGTCCAAGATAATCCAACTTGCCTTGTGCGGAAAGAGTTCCAGGCACCAGCTCTTCTAGACAATTTCCCTTATCTAAGTGAAACATAATTATGTGAAGAAAAACATTGCTGAAATGAGAAACTTGGCAAAGTTTTTCCATTGGGAAACATCTTAACCCAAGTCTTCTTTCTTGCCCTCTTTCATTATTCTGCAGATTAGACAAGGAAATTAATGATGTAAAAGCAAGAGGGGGAGTTAGAATGCACACAACGAAAAGAATACTTTTGCTTTGGAAACCAAATAGTAGATATAAAATGAAGGTGATTGTTCAGCCCAACATTGAACTGCATCGGGGAGAAGTATTGCATTTCATGGGGCAGTAGAAAGGATGCTCAACTTCCCATTTTTTAACATTTAAACTTTCTTAGATAATAACTTCCCCCCTCCATTTTAGACATTTATTTACAAGTGGGACTGCTTTCTCAGTAATGTTATCCTAAAGTTTCCATGAAACCTACTGGTGAAACTGTGAAGCTCAGAAATGAAAGATGAAATCCTAGATCTCAGAAATGTGGGCTGTAGAATTCAGGGGGGAAAAATCTCACTGAGCTGGCAGATTTGTAGCTACTTTGCCCCCACGACAGATGCACTGGCAGAGCAGCTGAGATATACTGGCAGAGAATACTGCCTATTGATCCATTCTGCTGAGGATGATATGACACAACAGAATTAGGTAGTGAATGGGATGTATGTGGCATAGGGCAGCAGCAGACTACACCACAGCCAATATCATTCAATGGACAGCCACATGTGGTTTAACACTAGCACCAAGGTGTCTTAGTTCCAAAAATGGGCTGGAAGCCAAACTGGAATGATTACAGCTTTAACTGGCATCTCCAGTTGGAAGGATGAAGGATTAGGGGTGGGAGAGACCCCGTTAGCCTTTTGTTAGCAAACTTTAAAAATAAAAACAAAACAAAACAAAATCCAACCAGCATTTGGAACTCAAAAAAAAAAAAAGGATCTGTAACAGGGTGCTATGGTGTTTTTAAACTGCTTTTAAAATGCACTAAAATCTGTTTTTAACAATAATTGCATTTTAATACTGCTATCTTGTACGTTTTTATCTATATTGTGTCTCAGTTGATTTGTAAAGTGTATTAGGTCCCATTCTTGGGGGAAAGGCAGGGTATAAATAAAGTGAATAATTTTTAACAGCAACCATAAGATTAATCATAATGGACGCCTACTTAAGAACCCATAGGGAAGGGCTTTCCAAACGGTGTGCCATGACATGTTAGTGTGTCACCTGAAGTGTGCAGGTGTGTCGCCTACAATCTTGGAAATGTATGTTTTTATTTATAAATCATATATTTTAAAAAATATATGAAAGGTTTTCATGAGATATGCTGTGTCCCTATATATTTTATTACAATTTATGTACGTGTCTGTATCTCTTGTAAGAGGTTAGTTTAACCTTCAGTTTGCTAGTAAAACTGAAATTACTGTGTCGCGAAATGATGCATGTCTAAAAAGTGTGTCATCAGCATGAAAAGTTTGGAAAGCTCTGCCATACAAACACTGCCAGTCAGGGTAGATCAGGCGTGGGCAGAGCAGTCAGTGGAATGCATGAAGCCCACAGGAACATTTTTTTGGTCTCCCTGGCTTCCCAAGGATTTTTTTTAAAAAAAAAAAATGTCCCAAAGTGCCCCCAGATGCTCTCTACATGGTACGGGGGCATTTTCTATCCTCTGAGCTATTCTAGACCCAAGAGACTTCTCTTTTAAAACCAGGAAGTGAATAGGAAGTTACAGGAGACAGTCCTGGCCTTGGGAAAAATTGGTTTCATCAGATCTAAGCACTGGTGACTGTGATCCAAAGTAGGTTCAGGAGGTTCATCCCACAGTGGCAGAATGAGGCTTCCCTTGTTTGGTCTACTTTATTAAAGTACTGTGTCTTCCTGTAGTAGCTCATCTGGGATTTCTTACCCTGATTGCTTGGGGCTCCCTTAAGGGGATTCCCAAAATCTATCAAAATTGTGGGGAAATTAGTTCAGAGCACTGTTTAGCTTTACGAGAGGCAGGGTAACTTAAGCAGGATCTTGCAACCCAATTTTAACTGGGTCAAGTCCAGACAAAATCACACCAATTGTTCAAATGTAAGTATTTTATTAACACAGATGCAAAAGTCCCTACAATAACTCAGCTACACTAACTATAACAAGTATACAAGCCTATAGAAAATTAAATTTCATACACTCACTCAGCTTCATTCACACTCCAAGCATACAAGACTATAAAGCTAGAAAAAGAGATGAAAATTAAGAGAGAGAGAGGGAAACAGAAAGGATTTGATGACATACGATACCAATCCAGAATCCTTCAGCTGGGAGAAAAGATGATTTCAGCCACTCCTGTGAGAAGGGGAGTCCATTGTGTTGTAAATTTAAGCCGGTTACCATCTCCATTGTTTTTGCAGCTCTGGGAGAGAGTTTTCTCACTTAACACTCCAAATGCATCTTACTCCAAAGGAAAAAGAACTCCAAAAGAATGAGGAACTGTGTCTATATATTTATATTGTGAACATGCCTTGAAGAAGCCAGATGTGTTTCCATCTTTTTATGAAGATGGATCATTTTCTTTGAAGACAAAATCCTTTCCCAGGATAAACAAACAGGGCAGAAGACCAAAACATCTTCATACCTGGCTTTTTCTGATATCGGAAGATCATCTAAATAACAGGATCTTCCTCCACTTTGAAGCTGTGGTGTGGGCATCTGGAGATGGTTTGATAAGGTTTTTATTATTTCCAGTGCCCAAACACTTTTAACTCCCTTCAAGTGGACCCCTCAAATGGTCACATACCATTTGTCCATCAGGGCAATATACCATGAGGTCTTTCTGTTACTACGTGACTGGGGATACTGGCCTGGTCTGGATTTTCTCCTTTTTCAATGTATGGCCGTTTCTATTGCCTACATGCACATCCGAGGGACCTCTCTGGTGGGCTAGATTAATTTTATATCAAAGTTGTAAAACCTGGGACAGGATTTGGCAAAGAAAAGGGTAACAGATTGAGATATCCATTAAAAATCTGAATGACTAATCTGAATGAATATAAGAAACCATTTCAGCTTTGGTCTTGAACAGCATATCTTCCAACTGTCCCTATTTGGCCGGGACAGTTCCAATGAATCCTCTGTCTTTCCTTCAGCTGTGTTTAAAATATCCCAGTTTTTCTCTCCTTTTCCCACATTCTCTCTTCGTCCTCCATTTTTTTCAGTGTCAAAGTTCGAAATGCAAAAGTAGTCTGAAATTTCAAGTTCGAAATGCAAAAGTAGTCTGCATTTAATAAACTTGGGGGGAGGGAGAGACAAGAGGAGGGGTGAAATCTTGCCCTTCCCAGTAGGCTCAGGCAAAAGCTAATTGCTACAGCCTCTCCTAGCTGGTTTGTTCTTAACTTTTGCTATCTTGACCACACTCTGATGTTGCTTGGCCATATAGGTCCCACATTTCATCTGTGAAATGTTTGAGGGTATGGAACTGAGGCCTGTGCCAACTATCTCAAACTGGCTAGTGCACCTGGAATACGCATGATCAGAAACTCGGCAATTGGCACAATTTCCAGTGTAGATTGTGTACATATCTCCCGCATCATGTGTTCTCTGAAAATGACCGCAACTTTTCTTGCCCATCATAGGTTGACAAAGAATCTAAGGCATGATGAAAGAGGCTTGGACCAGGAACAGAGACTCTAGAAACCCTGTCAATAGCAAAACTGACTGAATACAGGAGGGAGGAAAATGGGAAATATATCTATTCTACAAGTCTCTTAGGTCTATCTGGCTCTGTTGCCATGGTTAGCCTGCATTGCCATGATAGCAGATTCCATGGAAATGTGGCAAAGGTGAGGCATTTACAAGATGGGGTCCTCAAATTGTGGTTTGAAATAAAATGTACCAGCGCTCATTTAATCTGGCCCTTCTAAGTACAGTACAGCACAAGCTGCCAGTTCCACAGCAGCATGTTGAAAAGGGGCAGTGCATGTGTATGAATTGCACAGCCTGTATTTCTCCATGACTTACAAGCCTATAAGGGTCCCACCAGTGAGGTCAATATACTGTATCAGGACATGGGAGAGGGCCTTCTCAGCTATGGCACCCCAACTGTGGAATGCTTTATCCCTGGAGCCCCGATTAGCACCCATGCTCTTACCATTTAGGCACCAAGTTAAAATTTAGCTATTCACCAAAGTCTTTGGGTGTCATTAATGCAACCAAAAGACTGTTATTCATAGTTTAAAAACACCTACCTTTTAAAAATCTGTTTTAACTCGTTATATTGTTCAATGTGTTTTGAGCTTATTTAAACTTATTGTTTTTAGCCTGTTTAACCTATCTTAATGCTATTGCATACCACCTTGAGATCTCTTGATATAGGGTGGGTATAAATATTTTAATAAAATAATTAACTAGATTTTCATCAAGTTAGATATGAAAATCAATTATTCCAGGGATAGCTTTTGTTTTTGGTTACACTTTACATCCATCCTTTCTTCCGAGTAGTTGAAGGTGACTAACGTAATCCTCTTCCTCACCACCCTGATCCTTGCAGCAATCCTGTGAGACTGGTTTTGGGTGAGAGACAGAGAAAAGGCCACCTGATTAATTTCCTGGCCAAGTGGGAATTTGACACTGAGGCCATTTCCACACGAGTCTGTTATAGCGCGATGATTCCGCTTTCAACCTCCTATGGAATCCTGGGGTTTGCAATTTTTGGGAGGGGCCGGCTGGCCCCTCCCGAAACTGCAAACTGCAGGATTCCATAGGAGGTTGAAAGCGGAATCATTGTGCTATAACAGACTCATGCGGAAATGCCTAGTCTTAATCCCACACTCTAGGCTAGACCAGGGGTGGCCAAAGCATGGCCTATGGGTACAAGTGGCTCCCTGTAGGAGATTTAAGGATCTTCTACAGAAACAAAACTCCCTGTAAATCAGTCACAGCGATTCTGTGAGTACGCAAGATATTTTTGTGGCCTCATTTCATGGCCCAAGGCTATTTTCATGGCCTCATTTTAGGCTCAGGAGGGACCTATTTTGAAACAGAGAGTATTGCAAAAACAAAAACAAAACAGAGGATTCAGGCTCAGGAGACTCCAAAAATGTGATAAAAATGTCCTCATCTCCTAAAGGGCCTTTGGAGCAAAAAACTGATAATTTGCAGGAGGGGGTCCATGGGGGAACATAGCCCTGCAAAATCTTCTGTGAGGTTAATGTTGCCCTATACCCTCTGACAGTTTTCCGTTCCTGCACTGCACTTTAATTTTCTTCTCTAAAATTTTATCTGAAAGGTATAGAAAGTGTTCTACTACTCAGGAGGAAAATGGGGTTGGGGTGACAGAAAACAGGTGATCCTCTGTTACTCTGAAAATCTGGGTGTCCCAGAGGGACACCTCGATATGCTCCAAGTGATGGGGAAAGTAAGCTCAACAGAGCACAAGCAATAGCAATGCGAGAGGCAGGGTAACCTTGTGAGATCTTTTACCCAGTTTTTACTGGATCAGGACCAATCAGAAATCACACAAAAAGGTCCAATGAATGACTTTATTAAACAGTAATAGCTCTCATCAATGCAAACACTCACACACGCATCCAAGGGCTAAAAAGAAATAAAACATACATTAGATGCAACACCAGCTAAGAGACACTGGAGAATTATACTGTATATGGTGACGATGGCCTGTATTGAATATGTACGATTTTGGAAAAATGAAACTACACCTGCAACGGAACAGTGGTGGACAGCTTTTATGGAAAACAGAAATGCAGACATACTTACACAAAGACTGAAAGGGAAATCAGATGAGGACATAACAAAGAGTGGAAGATGGTTACAGATTTGGGTTGGGGGTAGATGGAGGGTATTACATTTTTCATGATAACAATTATTATACAGTTAACAGTTAATGAAATATCATGAAGCGAGTAAAGTAGAGATATATAGCAGGAACTAACAAATTATAGATTATTAACATTTTATTGCGATACGTGATATAATAAATAGAGGGAATATCAATAATTGTAATCCAGAAAGGAAAGGAAGAAGGAATAACATTACATGTAACATTGCAAAAATTATTGTTTGTTTTATTTGTTGAAATTTGAATAAAATTATTTTAAAAAAAGAAATAAAGAGTGGAAATAAGATAGAGGGATTGTTGAAGGATTCGTAGTTTGGGCGATACTGCACCTTTTCCTGAAGTCCTTGGTCCGGGAAGCAGCGAAAGAAAAGGAACTCAGCGAAGAGACACTGAAGAGATCATGCGGCTATCGGGAGGGGGGACCGGTCAGTTGGTATGACCGGGAGGCATCCAAAGAACTAGTCAAAAACAGAGACTATTTGTAGGAAAAATTTACCTTGAGGGCAAATCCTCTCCTGAGGAGAACAAAGGGGACAGCAATGGAAAACAACTTCACACTGGCACCTTCTTTGATATTGGAAGATAATAAGGTGTTACCCAAATATCAGGATCTTCCGCCACTTTGGGTTGCGGTGCGAGTTTATGTAGATGGATTTTGCTTGATAAGATTTTATTGCTTCCAGTGCCCAACTTTATGGGAAAACTCTTACTCCCTTCAAGTTGGCTCCTTAAAGGCTGATGATCTTTTGTCCACCGTGGGTTGGCACAGCTTGAGGTCTCCTGTGGCTATGTGACTGGGGAGTTTACTGGCCCGAGCTGGTTCTTTTGATCATACGACCGTTGTTGCCTACGTGCTCATCCGGGTGACCTCTCTGGTGGGTTAGATTAATTTTATATCAAAGTTGTAGACCCCGGGATACGATTTATCAAGGGGGCAACACCTCCTAAGGAAAGGTTCCCTGTGGGACAGTGTGAGTGATAAAGGTGGGTGGCTCAGTGTTTTCACATGTGCTGAACTGCAATCCTTAGCATATTGGCTGGGGCTGATGGGAGTGACAGTCCAAAAGCTGCTAATTATTTTTTAGCCAATACTTTTTAGCCACAGTAATTGAAGGGAATTAGTATAAGGTTGGCCCTCCACAGTCATGAGTGTTAGGGGCACAAGACTCCCAGAAAAGTGGAAAAACTGCAAATAAATATCAAAATGTATATATGTGTCTGTGGGAAGCAGGCTGGTGGGGAAAGCAGACACTAAGGGTCCAAACAAGATCATAGAAAGGGGAGGAAACGGGGGTAGGTCAGCATGGTGACTTTATACTTCATCTCCTTCCTTGGGTGACTGTGGGGCATTGGGAGAGGATTTGTGGTGCTGAGAAATTGGGCTGCCAGACATCCTTAGCTGTCCAGACAGTGGCTGGTGGAGGAGGAAGAGGAACAGAAGTGGATTTTAGGGCTGTATGGCCTGATTGGAGCTGTTGAGAGGGAATGTTCCCCCAGAAAAGAAGCACCTGAGATGAGAGGGCAGGGTTGGAGAAACTTGCAAGTAATCAATTTGCAAAAGTAAAGTCTGCAGATGTGGAGGGCCAACCGTATTCAGAGGCAGAAGCCACAGCAGGACAGATGATGTCTCCCAGCCCATCTGTGGGTGTCCTGAAGGCATCAAGCTGGCCACTGTGGAAATCAGCAGGAAGAACTGGACAGCCCTTTGGTGTGCTCCCGTGAGGCCTTCTTACCTTCTAGTAATGACTGTGTGAGAAAGAGTGGTGGGGCGGGGAGCGAAAGGAGACTGCTCACATGACAGTGATCGCACCAGAATTGTCCCTTGCACACACAGAATGCCGCAAACTTCCTGAGTCATTTCTGCTGCTGTCACTTTTCCACAAAGCGTTGGTTCCCCAGGGAATGCAGACGTCCTGATTGAAAATGTCAGCTTGTCATGTTTGCCAAACGAAGCATGAACATCGCTGAATTATGAAAGGAAAGAAAATGATGGGATCCTGCTCCCATAAATATCAGAGGCGAGATGAGGAACAATAATTTTCTTAGCTTTATTTTTCCAGGGGACTTGAGATAAATTAGGTTAAGCAGCAGCAGCAGGACACATCCATTCTGTCTCATATAGAAATTTTCACTGGGGCTTGTTGCTATCCTATGTACAGAAAGGCCTTGCATGAGTGAAAGAATCTTCTATCACGTATTTGAGGTGGCTGATTACAGGCCTGTTTAAATATATAGCAGAAAGAGGTGGTCAGATGCTGGATGGTCCATAAGACTCTATTGCCGGAGGCTGCAGGTATTCTAGGGCTGCCAGATCTCAGGGCCTTCTCTCAAAGTCTGGCTCTTTCTCTTCAGTCCTCAGTGGGAGAGGGAGGAATCCCAGGGAAAGAGCGCCAAGATGTGCGTATGAACATATCAACAGAGAGTGTGTTGCCTATAGCAGAGCATCTATACTGATTAAGGAGCAAAGGCATCAATGGCTTAAAGAACAAAATAAAAAGCTTTATTATACAAACACCATTCTAAGACAGGAAAGTTACTCAGGGTGTGATCCTAATCTAGCTGCATTTTTTAGAAGAACTGGGAGGAGAGAGAGGGTGATGAGAAGAGGCAGAGAAACATCTCTAAGATTATCAGTTTACATCACAGAGGGGTCAGGATAGGTAGAGCCAAGAAAGGAGGTCACTCAAATTAACTAGCTCTATTATTATTGCCCGCTATGAGGCATTCTGGATTCTTCACTGCTAAGCATTGTTGCACTTCTAATGCATATTCCTCATTTGTTAGCATCTGTGTTTTTTTATTTGAATGGCATACTCAGTGCAATTGTGGCTGGTGCTTAATGCGCCAGACTTAACGACATCACCGGGGTTGCCATCACCAGATTTTCATGGTCCCTATGTGTCCCCTAGGGATCATGAATGCAAACAGTTAAGATTGTGTAACTCTAGGTTACACATTTTCCACTCTCGAACAGGATACTAGCTTTTTTTTTCTTATGGGAGTGGGCATAGTTGGTTGGTGCTGTCCTCTGAGGTCTCTTGGGGGAATAATGTGGTCCCCTAAACTTCCAGGTTGCCCACTCCACTCTATACCATGGAAGGTTATACCTGCCAACATTTCACAGATAACGCAGGACACATATGGCCAAACAACATCAGAGTGTGGTCAAGATGGCAAACGTTAGTGATGAAGAGGAACACACAAACTAGGAGAGGCTGCAGCTGAGCCCACTGGAAAGATAAGATTCCACTCCCTCCTCTCCTTTCCACTAAACTGAGTTAATGGAGTGTGAACTACTTCTGCATTTTGAACTCAGTTTGCAGCAACTGAGGAAAGATGTGGACGAAGGGAGGAGGAGAGAGAAACTGAGATATTTTAAAAGCAGCTGGAAAAGTTGGAGGACAAAGGATTAATTAGGACTGTTGCTGCCAAACTGGAACAGTTGGAAGGTATAGAAGACACAGAAGTCAGAATGCTACACAAAAATGGTCTTTCCTCTCTTAAACAAGAGTTAAAAAGCAGTAAAACATTTCTGACTCCAGTTTCATACAGTTAAGTCCAGTGCCACTTACTCATGAAAGTGTATCATGACACTATTCACCAGAACCAAATATTATTTCTTATACCTAGTTTCATTCTGATACTGATAAGGAGCCACTTTCACTTTAATATAAACTGCATATTTATTTAGTGTAAGGCCTTCAGAGCAGTTATCAAGTCTAATGTCCTCTCCTTGCCTGTCATATACTTGAGGCCATTTCTGCACTACACTGTCATAGTGTTATTGTTTCACTTTCAACCTCCTGTGGAATTCTGGGGTTTGTAGTTTACTGAGGCCCAAGAGCTCTCTGGCTGAGAATTCTAAATGCCCCTCCCTAGACTGCAAACCCCAGGATTCCACCGGAAGTTGAAAGTGGAATAATAGCACTATAGGAGTATAGTGCGGAAAGGCCCCGAGAGTGGCTTCCCTTCCACTCTTGCTGATTCTGCTTTAAACTCCACCTGGTTTTACTTCTGCGGCCTATACTTATTGTCATATTCACACATGTGGCAGTTATAATTTTCTTTCCAAATTGGCTTACTATCCTACAGCAATTGGCTGTAACTAGCCTGTTGTGATGGCAGGAAGAACAGTGCTTGGAAAATTTACTACTTTAAATTACATCTCCTGGAATTCTCCACTCGATTGGGGGGTATTTTGGGACTTCTAGTACAAAAAGTTAATTTTTCCAAGCTCTGTAAAATGTAATTATTAGAGAAAAGTTTGATGCACTTAGCTTATTTATAAACCTAAATGGATCCCAAAACTGTAGTCATTGCAAGCTGAGGCATCACATAAAGGGGTTTCTGATCCTTGGAAATGTTAATTTCTATCAATTTCCCATTTTCTTTCTAAGATATTTACCAGAGCTTGGGGACTTTGAGAGCTGTTTGGCAAATGTAAATGAACTCTTTATGTTAAACAATTACCCTCTATTTATCTCCGTGGCTCATCCATTTCTGTGGGCTAGCTTTTAATCTTGCATGTAAAACTTAGGAAAAAGGAAGACATTCTCATTTATTCACCATCAACATCTTAAACAAATTTTACCGTAATTTAGGGGGAAACTACTTTTGCTATACAGCTGATTGTGTGAGTTTTGCGTGTTTGTTTCATCTGTGTGATCTACCATGAAATGCATTTGCTTCTTTGCTTCATAACTGTTTCCGTGTTGGGCAAGCTTGCACTTAGTAACACTGCAAAGCTAGATCAGTGGTTTCCAAAACATAATTGCACTGTATAATATTGGGTTCCACCAACAGAAGGTTCCATCTCTCTTGATTTAAAGACTGTAGCTGGATCTAATGGTACAAGCTCTGCCAACCTATATGGTCTTTATATTTCTGATTTAAGAGTAATGAGTCTTTATGGAGATGAACAGGTTGCTTACCTGTAACTGTGGTTCCTCGAGTGGTCATCTGTGCCCTCACACATTGGGATTTTCGTGCATGCGTGGTAGCGATTCTAGAGCTAAGCGGCTTGGCGGGAACCTCTCCTCCCTGCTCGTACTGAGCATGCTCAGCCCGCCAAGCCAACGGTCTCTCCTCAGTTCTAGAGTCTGCCAGAGCAGGACCTGAAGAGGGGATGGCTGGGCGGGTGTGTGTGAGGGCACAGATGATCATTCGAAGAACCACAGTTACAGGTAAGCAACCTGTTCTTCTTCTTTGTGGTCTCTGTGCCTCACACATTGGGAGATTATGTAGCTTACCAGTGGACAGTGGGTCAGATCCTAGAGAACAGAAGACTACGGCACGTCCAAACCGGGCATCTCGCCGGGCCCGGCAGTCCATCCGATAGTGGTGCACAAAGGTCAAAGGTCGTGACCAGGTTGCCACATGGCACAGCTCCTGCAGGTCCACCCCTCGAAGGAAAGCTGCTGAAGAGGTCACAGCTCTAGTGGAGTAGGCATGGAACAAAGCTGGTAGAGGCTGTTTAGCCAGTTCATACACCAGCAGAATGGTCTGAGCCACCCATTTGGAGAATCTCTGGGTGCATACCTTGTGGCCCTTCCGATGATCACCATAGCAGATGAACAGGTGAGGAGTCTGGCAAAAGGAGGAAGTCTGGTGAGTGTAGAAGGCCAGAGCCCGACTAGCATCAAGGGAATGGAAAGGCTGCTCCAGAGGCGTAGTCAGGTCAGGATAGAAAGTAGGGAGGATGATGTCCTGATTAAGATGAAAGTCGGAGACAACCTTGGGTAAGGAGATGTCTGGTCAGGGGACCACTTTGTCCCGATGAAATACCAAGAAGGGCTCATCAGACCGTAGCACTGTCAACTCGCTCACTCTCCTGGCCGAGATGACAGCCACGAGGAAGGCAGTCTTCATGGTCAAGAGCCTGTCATCAGCAGTAGCCATAGGCTCAAAAGGCGGCTGCATCAGCTGGGACAGCACCAAGGACAGCGACCAAGGTGGTAGCGGTGGTGACGCCGGTGGGTAAAGGTGTTCCAGGCCTTTCATAAACTGCTTGAGGGTAGTTTCCCTGAAGAGCGCTGCCGAAGGGGAACCACGTGGCTGGTAGGTAACAATAGCTGCGAGGTAGACTTTCAGAGATGGAAAGGCTAGTCCTTGTTCCCGGAGGTGAAGGAGGAAGTGCAGCACTGTAGACAGGGTTACCGGCGATACCGGTTCACGGCGTGCGTCTGCAAAGGCAGTGAATCTCTGCCACTTGTAGTGGTAAGACCGACGTGTAGACTCCTTTCTGGCTGCGGTGAGGACATCCCGTATGGCTGGAACATCTAAGGGATTATCCTCCACGTGTGGAGAGACAGGAGTGGTAGGTCTCGGTGCAGCACGAGACTGTCCGAATGCGAAAGGAGGTCCGGTACCATCGGGAACCTGAGAACTCGGCAGCGAGCAGCCTTGAAGAGGGGTGCGGGGTGGTGTGTGCCCTCTTGCTGCCTTTGGTCTGAGAAGACTTGACAACAATGGAGTTCAGCACCGGGTGGTTAAACAAGAAGTCGACATCCTTCTTCTGGGTCCTATAGAGGTGCTCTAGACGATGAGGTATCGGCTGCAAAGATGCAGGCTGGGCCCAAGGGTGTTTCAATACCTCCTGGAAGACCGGCAGGAACCGTATCGGTGCCGCAGATGGAGGGCTTGTGTCCACATAGTGGAACACAGGATCCTGCACTGCCGGAGCTGGGCCAGAAAGATCAAGTCCAAAAGCATTTGCCATGCAAAGAAGGATGTCTGGAAACTGTTTAACATCCTCGGGCGCCAAATCCGGTGCAGGCTCCCCAAAAGCCAATGGCGGAGACACATGGGAGTCCGAGTTGAGTCACTAGAGTTGGAGTCAGACTCATAGGAATATCAGGAGCGAGAAGGCGACCTCTGAGCTGGAGGTGGTTGAGTTGGCAGAGACATGACAGCTAGAGGGGTGGTAACCATCAGTGGCAACAAAGTTGGTACCGGCAGCACGACTGTCAGCTGTGGTACCGTGGTTGCGGAGATTGGCAGCACAGTGGAAAGTGGATGCTGAATGGCCTGGGTAGAGGTAAGGACCGAGACCGAGTGCTGAACCGGAGGTGCCTCTGAAACAGGGCGCGAGACGGTCGCCGTGACCCGAGGAGGAGGCAACACAGGTCAGTACCACGGGGAGCGGTCCCTAGATCTCCTATAGTAGAGGGATCTTGAGCGGGAACGCAAAGGTGAACGCTGGTATCGAGGATGATATCGGGAACCGGGTGATGGTGACTGGGACCGACGATGGTATGGAGACCAACAGTGCACTTCTGCATGGTACCTATCCCTATAAGCGGGGGAGTATGAATGGTAAGACTCCAGTTGCTCTCGCCACAGATGTTCGTGTCCGTACCAGATTATATACAAAGCAGAGGAGAAAGGCAAGTTGAGCTCAGGCCAAGATCTGCCTCGATCAGAAATGGCCTCCTGCTGCTGCAGGGATCAATGCCTATTGAGTTGGCCCAGAGAGTGCGCCGCACTTCGCTGAGCGCAGTTGCGGGAAGGCACCTGATGACGGGACGGAGCCCTTGGTGTGACCAAAGAAGGATCTGAGCGGTCCATCCCATGTATCGGGTGACCGAGCAGCATAGTCGGCGCGGTTAACACAGGCGGGTCTGAGGGCACAGGAGAGTCCTCAGGAGGTGCCCCATGTGGGAGCTGAGAATCATCATCACATGCCACAGACATATCCGGTGGGTCCTCTTCCTCAACGACGTCCTCCAGAGGTTGTGTCGGAGGAGGTGTCAGCGGGCAGGTCCTCCACGGAGAGGGCGAGCTCCGCTTCTTTTTCTTCTTCTTCTTTTTATTCTTGGCAGCATCAGGAGAAGAAGGCCGCTTCCGCTGGGCAGTGGTAAGGGGTTTTGATGCCTTTGACACCTGCAAGCCCGCAGGGGCATCCCTCGACACAGAAGTACTTGGTGTCCGCTGAAGCTTCAGAATGTGAGGTAGAGTGGAGATAGGAGGTAAAGAAGATGGTACCAAGCCCGGTACCGTTGTCGTCGGTATAGCAGCCGCCAATACCGACGAGGGTGTGGTTGATGGTTGTGCCGTTGAAGAGGAACGGGAAGACATGGCCGTATAAAGGGCAGTGTTCTCAGCTGCCTGCTCCTTAATCTTTAAGGGTTCTTCCCAAAAGTGGGATTTGAGCCTCGATGACCTGTTCCTGAATGTTTGGGCCGTGAATTCGCTGCAGACAGAGCAGGCCCTCACGTTGCGGGTCTCCCCAAGGCAAAAGAGGCACTCGGAGTGCCCGTCTGAGAGGGCGACCTTCCGACCACAGGATACACAATTTTTAAAGAGCGCAGACATAGAAAAAAGAAATTCACAAGAAGTCGTCCAAAGAGAAGGAGGGATTCAAAGAAGTCCAAGAAATAGAAGAAAAATGACCAAAAGTCCAAGCAACAAATAGCCGCTAGGCTGAAGAACCTTCCGTTCACTGCGAACACGCCGGCGGACGAAAAAGAACTGAGGAGAGACTGTTGGCTTGGTGGGCTGAGCATGCTCAGTACAAGCAGGGGGAGGGGTTCCCGCCAAGCCGCTTAGCTCTAGAATCTTCTGAACGCTACCGCGCATGCGCGAAAATCCCAATGTTTGAGGCACAGAGACTACAAAGAAGAACTAAGGTGCGCGAGCGCTTTCCTTCTCCCCTCCAGACCTCCCATTCCCTTGCCTCTGGTCCAAGTGTAGAGAAGGAAGGTTCACACACCAGGGCAAAATGCTGCATAAGTTGTACACCTTCAAAAAATACACTCCATGACAATGTCTTCAAGAGTCTGGGTGGTTGATAGTCTACAATGGGTGGCCAATAAGACTCTGAGGTACAGCCCTGAGGAAAAAAATTACACAAGAGCTGGAAGGCTTGATGAGAAACTGTATGTTCTACTTTGCTTGAATTTGCATAGGCTAGTAACATCATGACATGTAATCCCCTTGCCTTTAGCAGGGGCAACCCTAGCTATAGGGAAGGCAGGAGGAGGCAAGTACTATCTAAAATGTACAAAGATGTTTATATGGCAAGGGAAAAAACCAAGAATTAAATGGAATATTATGACAGATCAAATACTTCGAGGAGGAATAGGAGTACCAGATTTTCAATTATATTACAAAGCTGCGGCATTCATATGGCTAAAAGACTGGATTGACTTACAAGAATGCTTGCACTGGAGGGAGCAGACCTGAGGATGGGATGGCATGCCTATATGTTTTATGATAAAGCAAAAATTGACAAAGATTTTTTGCATCACTATATCAGAAAATCGCTTCTGAAGATATGGAATGAATATAAGAGCAAAAACATAAGGCAGCTACCCACGTGGGTATCCCCTCAAGAAGCTTTCTTTGGAAGATGGAAGGAAACAGAGAAACGGCTGAGATATGAGGATATATTAGAGAAAACAATGACAAATGTTTATAAGATCAAATCAAGAGAAAAATTGGAACAGGAAGGATTGCCATTAAGTTGGTTTCTCTACAGGCAGCTAAATGAGAGATTCCAGATGGACTTGAAAACTTATGGAACAGAATCCAAAGAAAGGACAGGAGTGATTAAATGGATCTTTGTCAATCCACCGCATCTGTTAGCCCACATATATCAAGAAATGTTAACACAGGAGAGACAAGAAGAGACTGTGAAATCTGCAATGATTTTGTGGGCACAGAATATTGGGCATTCAATTCAATTAGATGAATGGGAACAGAGCTGGAAAAGGACACAAAAATTTACAATGGCTCAGAATCTCAAAGAGAACTATTTTAAAATGTTTCATAGATGGTACATGACACCAGACAAGTTAAAAAACACTCACAACACAGGTACGGAAATGTGTTGGAAATGTCAGAAAGAGGTGGGAACAATATTTCATATGTGGTGGTCATGTCCCAAGGCAAAGAAATATTGGAGTGAAATACATAAAAAGAAGTGTGAGATACTGAAGGTTCAATTTGTAAAAAAACCTGAATTTTATTTGTTAAACATGACAAATGTTCTTGAGAATACTAACATTAAGAAGCATTGGAGATTAATATTGTACATGATAATGACATCTCGAACTGAATATGCCAAATTGTGGAAGTCTCAGCAAATGCCCACAACTGAACAATGGTGGGGGACATTTATTGAGAATAGAAATGTGGATATTGTTTCACAAAGATTAAAGAGGAAATCGGATGATCAGATAAAAGCAGAATGGCAAATTGTAATGGGTAATTGCTGGGAACTGCCAAGTGAAAATGTCTGAATTATGGTTGAGATTAAAGAGGAATAACTGTAACATAACAGGAGTTGATAAGAGAAATGCAAGATCAAGCACGTAAGATGAACATAGAATTGTGAGGCATAATTTTTTATATGTGAGTAGATATCTAGAAAATGAAAACTAGATCAGAGTGGAAGAACAAAAACATTACATGTAAAAGTACAATTTGAGATGATGTTTTTTATTTGCGAAACTTAATAAAATTATTTAAAAAAAATAAAATGTACAAAGATGTAAAGCAGGGCTTTCCAAACGATGTGTCGTGACACATTAATGTGTCACCTGTAATGTGTTGGTGTGTGGCCTCCTTGGCCGAGAAAGACCCTCCCACCCGAGCCTGGCCCACTGCCATTGCTTTCACTGGGGCCCTTCCCCAGCAAGAGCAATGTCAGCCAGCAAGGACCAAGTGGGAGGGGGCTGCCTTTCCCTCTGCCATCACTCTCGCTGGGGTTTTTCCTGATAAGGGCAATGGATCAGGAGTGGGGCTGCCCTTCCTCACCCTAGATAAGCCTCTGGGTACCTCTGGTTTGCTAGTAAAGCTGAATTACTGTGTCACAAAATGATGCATGTCAAAAAAGTGTGTCACTGACATGAAAAGTTTGTGAAAGCTCTGATGTAAAGAGTATGTGTTTGACGTGTGATAAGCATGTTGGCTCTTTCTATCACATGTGGTGGACATGCACTAAATCTAGGAAATTTTAGATGAAAATTAATTTGGTCATAGAAAGAATCTTAAAAAATAAATTAAGGTTTAGACTGGAATTATTCCTACCAAACATGCTGGATTATGAGAATATAGTGGAAAGTGATAATGAAGTATTATTATATTATCTAGCATCTCCAAGACGGATTTATGCAAAAAAAGTATCAAAATAGGAGAAGTACTATGATAAATGGAATTAACTGAGTTACATAAACTAACATTTTTGTTAAACGGCAAAAGTTTAGATTTATATTATATTATATTTATATTCATATATTCCATGACCTTTCATGGAATATATGAAAAAAAGAAAAAGGAGAAATTGTGACTACTGGTTTTGATTAGATATAGAATTCTTTTCTGGTATGCAATGTGAATGGTAACAAGATAATGTAACATTGACAAGAAAACTAGAATGGATAATTATTGTGAGAAGAGTAATTATAGGTTATTATTATCTTAGTGTAAGTGGGGTTAAGAAGGAGGCCCATTTTAATGTAAATGTAAAATGTTTGGTATCATAGATATCATGACTAAAATAAGAATAATAATATAATGTAGCATTTTTGAGAATAGATGTTTTTCCTTTTGTAATCATGGGAAATTTTAATAAAAAATTATTTAAAAACAACAACAACAAGGGGACCTCAGAAAAGAGTGACTTTACCTTTACCAGATCAGAAAACAGCTCAAAGGATGAACATATGGGAGAGGGAGAGGCAGCCCCCTCTCAGGTTGTAAGTCTTCCCAAATAAAGCCAGTGTTTACCTGGGTTGCTATAGGAGTAGAGATGCTGGAATTACTTGGTGCATATGAGAAAGCAAGAGTTCTTGGCAGCTCATGTCTGCTTTCTCCTAAATAACTCTTCACAGAGAATTCATCATGTATACGCCAAGCCACAAGGGAGCTGCTTCCCTGTGGTGTTCTCCCACATTGCTGGGGTATATATGTCTCATCAACAGCCAGCAAATTAAAAAAAAATCTTTCCAAACTGATTGGTAGCCCACTGAGAACTAAAGCCAGAGTCTTTGCAACTTTTATTATGGAAGCTGAATCAACACATTTCAAACAGTCACGCCATAAATAAAGCAACAGCATTTTTTACTTTGTTCCTGTGCCCAAACCCACACAATCAGTCCTCCTCACACAATGAATTAAACAATGGCTGCCTCTTTCAGTATAACAAATATTAGGAAGAGGGTAGAGAAACTGGCATTCCTTTGGAAGAGGAAAAGTGAGATGTTCCTTTATGAAGGAAAAATATCAACCTTGTTAAAAGTGTAGGCACACTTATAACTCTCCCTCAAGATTCCTGGCATGGAGAAAAAATCAGTTTTCCAGGTTGGATTTTAAACACAGTATCTCTCAGGTTCTGCTGCTAAAAACAAAACATTCTTTCTGGGAACAGATCCAGGAGGAGGACAGGTGCAGGGAGCTATTCTGTTAAAATAAATTGGTGTCATCTATTTAAAATATACATTTCTTTTAGTGGTGATGAAGGATGGGGAATATGGCAGAAATTGTTCCCAGACCAAGAATGCTCCCAGGTAAGCAATGTTTGAACATGCCATTCACACACACACATGGGTATATGTATATATATATACACACACATTATATACATATATATATGTGTGTGTGTGTATTTAAAAAGAACCCAGCAATACATCAGTTTGCTCAGTGTCAGAGATATTATAATGCATCTGAGTTTAGATGAATACTATTACTTGTGATATACAACTATTTTTACAATGTTGTACAAAAACATGTACAAAATAGATCTTACATTGGCAGAATTCTGGCAGGTACAGAATGCTTTTAATCAGAATACTCACTGTCAAAAAATAGTGGGCAATATCTTTTGTTTCCCTCTTGGGATGAGGTACCAGGGACAGGTGAGGTTGTATCAAAAAGACCAAACCAGCTCATCTGGTTTGGGGATAAACAACCTTCTGGAGAGGAGTTTATCCAGAAATTATTATTTTTCATACTGGAAAGATCCACTCTGTTCTTCACTCCAGACATCTCTTGTACGTTGGCTACATACTGTGTGTTCTCATGGGACTGAAGTACAACTGTGGAAGATCCGAAGTTAGAATTATCTGGGTTCCTTGCGTTCTTATAAGAGCACTGGGACTTCTCTGACTTAGAATACCCTCGCCCATTTATATTTTGCTCCATATTGTCATTGGTAAACTTCAAACAATTTCCTTCTCTCCTAGAACAATAAAGACTTTTCCTCTGGCTCCACGTTTTTGGTTTTCCCTTTCTTATTCTCCTTCCCCTACCTTTAGATCGTCTGCCTGTGGATGTTGGTTCATTTCTGTGATCGTCTGCAAGGTTTTGCAGGAGCGGGTTGCCAATGTGAGTCTGGTTCTGCTGCAAAGGTCTGCTAGTATTGAGTCCCTTTACCCAGTTGTCTCTCTTAACTACTTTCCTGATGGGTGTGGCTTGACTTTGGTCTTGAGTAAGTAGGCAGCATCCCTCAGAGCTGCCTGTAGGGACAGCTGCACTGGAGCAGTTGATGCAAAGAGCACTGTCAGCATAGTGGCCTCTGGCTCCAATATGGCTCCCATGTGGTTGCATGTTAACATTTTCTTTACTTTCTGACAAAGTAACTACAGAAAGAGCCTTGTTTCCAGGAGGTACACTGGAAATACTCCAGTGGGAATCATGAGTTTGTTGTGTCAACAGCATGTCTGGAGACGTTTGGGAGACATTGTCTTTTACAGGATGGGGTGCTCTGGCTGCAGAAATGTCTGCCTGGAGCTCAGTGAGAAGACGGGGGATCTGCATGAGGCCTAACTGCTCACAGAGGTTGTGGTGCTGCTCCTTCTGCTGAGCTGTTAACTGATCCAGGCTCTCTTTTAATAATTTCAGGTTGGCTTTCAGATCAGAGATTTCTGCATCCCTCTGAGAAAGAGAAAGAACATAATTAGGCAACATGGATTTCAACCCAGAGCTTAGGAATGATGCTTTTTTGGACCATGTTTCCCAGAAGTCCTCAGATCGCAAAACCATTGGCCATGCAGGTTGGAAGATTCAAGCACCTGCTGTGCAAAAAGCAACTTTTCCAAGCTCTGTTTAAAACCTAGAACATTTAATGCCTTTGATTAAAAAAAACAAAGAGGACTAATGCTGATAATTTATAAATTTTATTTTCTCATAGGTAATACTTGTTAGAAAGATTTGAGATCCTGTGTCTCTAATTCCCCACTGTCTTGTCCAGTATCTGTAACTTTTCCCCATATTCCCCAATCCAATCTGTATTCAGTTATTAACATAGAGGGGTTGGGTTCCTGAGGGAATACAGTGTCCTCCTCCTTGCTGCTTGGCCTCATCTCCATAGCAACCGGCCTGTTTAAGGCAGGCACATTTGACTGAGTCCCAAGAGCTCTCTGGCTAAGAATTCTTAAGGCCCCTCCCTAAACTGCAAACCCCAAGATTCCACAGAATCTTCTTAGGAGGCAAACCATATGAAGTCTTTGCTTGACACAGACAAACAGTCAAACTTTGACTTTTATATATTAGGTTACTCTCAAACTTGAAGGATGCTCACAAATGATATTTGGGGAGGAGTTATATATTTGTTACAGAGACAGAGGGAGAGAGGTGGCAGAAGTGTTTGTTTTACCACAGTTAGATGTATTCAGGAGTCAAAACAAATGCCAATATAAATATTTATACTACCTTTACAGATGATAATATCTGCAACTTTTGCCCTACATGGAATTTATGTCCATGCATGGAAATTATGAGAACATTTGTATTCAGTTGACTGTTGAACTGTATTCTTCTTGATTGCCAGACAGCATTCTCCATTAGGAAGAACAAGTTGTTTACCTATAACTGTGGTTCTTTGAGTGGTCATCTGTGCCCTCACACAATGGGAATGTTCACGCATGTGCAGTAGCTTTTCAGAAAGTTCCAGAGCTGAGCAGCTTGGCAGGAACCCCTCCCTCATCCGGTACAGAGCATAGTCAGTCCCGCCAAGCTAAAGGTCTCTCCTCAGTTTCAAAGTCCGCTGAGGCAAGGACATGAAAGAGGGGAGACTGGGCGAGTGTGTGTGAGGGCACAGATGACCACTGGAAGAACCACACTTACAGGCAAGCAACCTCTTGTTCTTCTTTGTGGTCTCTATGCCTCACACAATGGGAGATTGAGTAGTTTACCATTGGACAGTGGGTCAGGTCCTACAGGATTGAAGACAGCACCGCACAACCAAAGCAAGCATCATGCCGGGCCCGGCAGTCAAGGCAGTAGTGGTGGACGAAGGCTGGGGGCCATGACTAGGTAGCCACACAACAAAGCTCCTGCAGATCAACCCCACGGAGAAGAGCTGCAGATGAAGCTATGGCCCTCATGGAGTGGGCGTGGAGTGGAGGGGCTGGCGGGGGTTGCCCCGCAAGTTCATAGGCTAGATGAATTGTCTGGACGACCCACTTGGAGAACTTCTTAGTGGACATCTTGTGACCCTTCTGGCGGCCATCATAACAGACAAAAAGGCGTGGAGTCTGTAGGAAGGTCGAGGTCCATTGTAGGTAGAAGGCTAGAGCCCAACGCACGTCAAGAGAATGGAGTGAGCGCTTGAGAGGCGAAGCTGGATTAGGAGAGAAGGTAGGTAAGATGATGTCATGATTCAGATGGAAGTCAGAGACGACCTTGGGAAGGAAGGACAGATCTGGACGCAAAACCACTTTGTCTCGATGGATCACCAGGAAGCGTTCATCGGACCGTAGCACAGTCAATTCTCCTGCCCGCCTGGCCAAAGTGACAGCAACCAGAAAGGCCATCTTTTTGGTAAGGAGACGGTCATCAGATGTGGCCATCAGTTAGAAAGGATGATGCATAAGCTGAGAGAGAACAAGTAACAACGACCAAGGTGGGAGTGGTGGGGAGACAGGAGGGTAGAGGTGTTGAAGCCCTTTAAGGAATTGCTTGACAGTAGCATTCTGAAAGAGGGCTGAGGAAGGAGTACCACGTGGCTGGTAGGCTATGATGGCCAAGAGGTAGACCTTCAGAGAGGAGAAGGCAAGGCCCTGTTCTCTCAGCTGCAACAAGAAATGCAGCACTGTTGACAACAAAGCCGGAGAGGATGTCTCACTTCAGGTATCTGTGAAAGCCACGAATTTCCGTCACTTGTACTCGTACGATCTACAAGTGGACTCCTTCCTGGCGGCCATGAAGACAGTTTGGATAGCAGGAGAGTCTAGAAGGTTATCCTCCAAGCACGGAGATGCAGGAGAGGGAGGTCCGGATAAAGCACGTGACCGTCCAAATGGGAGAGGAGGTCTGGCGTGCAATGTAGTCGCATCTTGCAGCTCTGAGCGGCGGTGAGGAGGGGACCGAACCAGTGCTGCCTTGGCCAGTACGGGGCTACGAGGATGCCGTTTGCCTTATCGGACAGAAGCTTGGCTACCACTTGGTCCAGGAGTGGAAACGGAGGAAAGATGTAAAGAAACTCCCTGTCCCAAGGGAATTGGAACGCGTCACTGAGAAAGCCAGTGCCCAGGCTGGCTCGTGAGCAATAACAGGGACACTTCTTGTTCTGATCGCTTGCAAAGAGATCGACGAACGGAGTGCCCCAACGGGACACTATCTGCTGGAAAGCGGCATCCAAGTGGGACCATTTGTGGTTATACGCTGTGTCGCTGCTCAGCGTGTCCGCCGTCACATTGTTCCGTCCCGCTAGGTGAACGGCCATGGGGTGCACACGCAGCGGGACACACCAGTCCCAGAGGGGTAGAGCCAGGTGGAACAGAGTGGAGGAGTTGGGTGCCTCCTTGCCTGTTCACGTAACAGATAGCTGTCATGTTGCCTGACGTGATCTGGACTGTCTGTTCGATGATCAGGTTCTGGAAGGCCCGCAGGGCTTTCGGGATAGCTAGGAGCTCCAATGCATTGATATGAAGATGCGTCTCCAGGCCTGCCCAATATCCCTGCATGGCAAAATGGCTGCAGTGGGTGTCGGGCGGGGTTCGACAAATGGAACCCCACCTGTTTGTGACCGTGAGTGTTGGGCGGGGTTTGACAAATGGAATTCCTGGCAGTAGATGGTGCAGAGACAGCCACCAGCAGAGGGAATCTCTGACTGGATGGGGAACCCGCAGAAGGCGACATTGGTCGTTGACAAGAGGGTTGAAGGCCTGGAGAAACCAATGCTGTAGAGGGCGAGCACAGAGGTGGGACTGCCATCGTGGCTGCCATGTAGCCCAAGAGCTGTTGGCTCCTTTGGGCAGCAACGGACAGGCCGTGCAGGACGGCAACAATGGCCTGGCGCAGTGTCTGAGCACGCTTCACTGGCAGGAAAGCAGTGGCGGAAGCAGAGTCCAGGGTGGCTTCGATGAAGTCCAGGGTGTGTGAAGGCTCCAAGTGGGACTTCTTGAGGTTCACCCTGAGGCCAAGATCTGAGAGGAGGGAGAGGGCGAGGTGAATGTCCTTGTACAACTTTTGCTTGCAGGGTGCCACCAGTAACCAGTCGTCCAGATAGGGAAACACCACAGGGGCCAGGCATTTGTTGAAGACCCTGGGGGCAGTGGACAGGCCGAACGGCAGGACCTTGTATTGGTAGCAGATGCCATCAACTGTGAACTGGAGGTACCTCCTGTGTTTGGGACCGAATTGCAAAATGGAAGTAGGCGTCTTGTAGGTCGATGGAGGTGAACCAGTCCCAACGCCGCAGGAAAGGAAGGATTGAAGACAGAGTGACCATCTTGAATTTCAAGGGGAGGATGTAGGAATTCACCCCCCCTGAGGTCCAAGATAGGTCAGAGGGTGCCATCTGACTTGGGCACTGTGAAGTACCAGGAGAAGGCGGCGGTGGAACTGGCTGAGGGCGGCACTTGCTCTATGGTCCATTTGAGGAGGAGGGACTCGATCTCCTCAAGGAGGGCTGGACTGGCGGGGGTGGAGTAGAAGACGCCTAGAGGTGGAATCCTTTGAAACTCGATGGCGTAACCAAGACGGACAATGGAAAGAACCCAGGAGTGATCTTGCACCAGATGTTGAAGTGGCGAGCCAGACCAGGGGTTCTGGAAAGATGGACAGGCAGATGGAACAATGGTAGAGGTGGCAACCTGCAAGGGAAGTCAAAAGTGGGACTTAGTGGTAGAGGAGGACTTCTTGGAGGACGGTTGGCACCGTCTGAAGGAGCGTCGGGATGAAGCTGGAAGAGGAGTCTGAACAGATGCATGGCGGGGGGAGCGTGACCTATAAGAATAGGCAGAGCATCTCCACAAGGAGCGTGACAAAGATGGTCTCCTGGACTGAGAAGTGGGATGGAGACCCATCTTCTTAGCCGTGAGGCGAGCCTTCACTAGGTGGTCCATGGCCTCATCCATGGTTGCATGGTAGAGCCTTGGCCATCAAAGGGCAAGTCCTCGATCCTCTTCCTGTTGTCCTCTGCAAGCCCAGCAGAGCAAAGCCATGCAAAACAGCAAAGGGTGATGGCCCCAACCATCACCCGCACTGCACCCTCGACTGCATGTCGAGAGGACAGGATCTGCCAGTTAGAGAGAGCCACCGACTCATTGTGGAACTGGATGGCACTAGTCCTATGGCTGTCTGGCAGATGAGAGAGCCTGTCCCAGATGTTCCCATGATAGGCAGCCAGGTAAGCCTGAGTATTTGAGATTCTGGCAATCAGCAAGGAAGCAGAGTAGAAGTGATGACTGAAGGTGTCCAAACGGTGGCCCTCATGGTCTGGAGGTGTCATGTGAGCCCTCTTGCCTTCCTTTGTCTGAGAGGACTTGACAACTATCAAATTTGGCATGGAGTGTTTAAATAGAAAGTTGACATCCTTCTTCTGGATCCGACAAAGATGCTCCAGGTGGTGAGGGGTTGGCTGGAGCAAAGCCGGCTGGGCCCAGGGATGTTTCAACACTTCTTGCAACATACAGAGGAACGGAATCGGAGCCGTGGAAGAAGGCTGAGTGTCGACATAATGGAACACTGGGTCCTCTACATTGGAGCGGATCCAGAAATGTCCAGGCCGAGAGTGTTGGCCATCCTGACCAGGATGTCTGAAAATTGCCTGACATCCTTAGGAGCCGAATCAGGGGTTGGGTCCCCAAAGGCCAACAGTGGAGAGGTGTGGGAGTCAGGCATGGAATTTGCAGAATCACTGTTGGAATCATAAGAGGCAGAGGACTGAGACGGAGACCAAGATGATCGGGGTCGATCTGGTACCGGTGCGGAGGGAATAGCTGGCGGAGCAGTAGTGGAGATCGGGAATGCGCCTGGGGCCGGTATCGCAGCCGGTACTGGAAGCAGTATCGACACTGTTACTGACATTGGTGCCGAGGACATCGGAAGAATGGTCAGGACAGGAGCAATGATGGATTGCGTCAGTATCAAAGCCGTTAGAGATGTTGGTAGTGTAGACGCAGGGTGGGTATCCGGCAGAGGCTGAGACACTGTTGCTGTCACCCGAAGAGGTGGTGAGATTGGCCTTTGATGAGGTGACCGGTCATGGGACCAGTGGTGGGCTAGAGAGCTCCAGTAATATGGAGAACGGGACTGAGAATGGGCCCTTGAGTGTCAATATCGAGAGGAGCATCAATAGTGAGACACAGAAGAGCGTGACAGACAGCAGGAATGCTGCGGACGGTAGGGAGACCAACGATGGATGTTGGGATGGTATCGATCATGATAGGCTGGTGAGTAAGAATAATAGGAGCCCGGTTGTTCTCTCCAGAGGTGCTCATGGCTGTATCAAGCAATGTAAGAGGCTGAAGAGAAAGGTGAGTCGCGCCTCGCCCATGAAGGGTCACAGGCTCCACAGTAACTGCAATCCCGATGATGCAGGGATCTATCTCTATCGCCATGTCCTGGAGAGTGCGCCATGCTAGATCAAGGACAATCATGGGAAGGAGCCCAAGGAGCATCCAGATAGGATGAACAGTCCAACTTGGGGCCAGCAGGAGTGAGAGTCAGAGGGAGTGGGGTTTGTATACTCGCTTCTCCGGTCTGGGCTGATGTGACTGGTGGAGACACAGGCGGCGAGGATCGACGCTCTGAGTCCAAAGTCAAGTTGAAAGCCACTGGGACTGAGCACTGGGAGCTGGACATCATCACGCTCCGGCAAAGGGTCGGGAGCGTCCTCCTCCACAGTAGTCATCGAAAGCTGCGTTGGAGGGGGCAATGATAAAGGAGCCGGCTGATGGCCTACAGGAGAAGAAGAGCAGCATTTCTCCTTCTTCTTCTCCTTAATGGAGGACTCAGCAAGGTGGGATGAAGCTCGCTTACGCTGAGCCAGAGTGGGAACCTTGCGAGGTTGAGTAAAAGCCAGTGGCAAGCTAGAAGAAGCTTCTCCAAAGGAAGAGGTGATAATCGGCATCCTGGAGAGCTTCGGAATCCTCGGTAATGAGGAGATTGAGGACGATATCAGTATTGGTACCGAAGCAGTCAGTACCGATGAAGTTGATACCGGTGGCAAAATCAGCATCGTCGAAGAGGGCGTTGACGAAGGCCTCAAAGTCGAGAGGCCCTGAGAAGAATGCTGAGCCATGGAGGAGGTGAAAAGGGCAGTATTTGAAGACACCTCCTCCTTTATCTGAAGGGTTTGCTCCCAACAATAAGACTTCAACTGTGAGGCTCTGTTTTTCAGGGTTTGAGAGGTGAAGTCTTTACAGATAGAAGACGCCCGAATGTTATGGGCCTCTCTGAGGCAGAACAGGCACTCAGAGTGGCCGTCAGACAGGGAGACCTTGCAACCGCAAGACACACACAACTTAACAACGACATAGAAAGGGGGAAGAGTTCTTACAGTCTTTTTGTTGGACAAAACACAAAGATAGTCGAAGAATGAAGCAAAGCAAACTGCTCAGCGAGGAAGCCTTCTGAGCTGCTAACACGTCGACGGACAAAAAAAAACTAAGGAGAGACCGTTAGCTTGGCAGGACTGAGCATGCTCAGTATCAGATGGGGGAGGGATTCCACCAAGCTGCTCAGCTGTGGAACTTTTCAAAAAGCTACTGCACATCCACGAAGATTCCCATTGTGTGAGGCACAGAGACAACGAAGAAGAACCAATTGTTTACTGGTCTATTTCTGCTTGCTTGAGGCAGAAAACTTCATTCCGCCCACTGGCAAAGAAATCTTAACAGCGCCTTAAATTTTCTTGTCACCTTTCCATGCACTCAGGATAAAGAGAGAGTGCCTGTTACTCATTCGCTTATCCAGCCACCCATTGTTTTGTCCACCCAGCCTGCTACACCTAGCAAAAACAGCTGCTTCCCAAAAACAAGATTGGATTATTGTCCTGATCCTCTCAAGTTATCTTTTTTGTTATCCGTACAATTGATCTGCAGATTCAACAAAAGATGAGTCCGGTCTAAGAAAAGAGGCTAGCGAGTTTATAATCCCCTCTTTATCAGTAATTTCCAAATACATTTCAACATGCAATAAATAAGGCATATTTACACAGGTTCATGTGTCAATACTGGCATGTACAGAGCGTTTCCAGAGGAGGGCGACCAAAATGGTGAAGGGTCTGGAAGCCATGCCCTATGAGGAGCATCTCAGGGAGCTGGGTATGCTTAGTCTGAGAAGGTTAAAACAGGACATGATAGCCATGTTTAAATATTTGAAAGGATGTCATATCGAAGAGGGAATGGGCTTATTTTCCATTGGTCCAGAGACCAGGACAAGGAGCAATGGATTCAAGCTGCAGGAAAGGAGATTCCACTTGAACCTCAAGAAGAACTTCCTGATGGTCAGACCTGTCTGGCAGTGGAATATGCTGCCTGAGAGTGTGACACAGTCTCCTTCTTGGAGGTTTTTAAACAGCGGCTGGATGGCCATCTGTTGGGAATGCTTTGCTGTGTGTTCCTGCACGGCAGGGGGTTGGACTCGATGGCCCCTGTGGTCTCTTCCAACTCTATGATTCTATGATTTTAAATGGCAGTCCCTAACTGTTCATCCAATTTTACCTGTTATGTTATTTTTCCAAAACTCATTTTCATTTTTTGACTGGAGCACTTCTATTTCTTGGCAAAAGCTCTGAACTATTTTTTCAAAAAGTATGTAAAATGTAGTACAGTTTTGAGAATGCTGGTTGATCATAACCCTGGGACTCTAATTAGCCCACACATCACCTGTTAAGCTAGCTTCAGAATTTGCTATTGATACCACAGGCATATCTAGGTGGGCAAGACCTGCAAGACAAAAGCAAGTTGCTGGTGACTTGCAAGGCTTTACAAACAATGGTTTGCATTCATTTGATGCCTCCTTTTGTCATAGTGAACAGTTCTCATCTCAGGATTGAAAACAGAAACTCATTCAGTTGTCTGTGGCAGATCCAATAAAGACAACCATGCAGCAGCAAAGAGCCACTCCTTCTTGGCTGCAGATGTAAGTATGGTCCTCCCTCCACATTTGTGGGTTTGACCTTGAGAACTTGATTGTTGGTGAAGTACTGTTTGCCTCCCCTCCATTCTCTCCCTCCCATTCCCTTGCCTTTTGCCTGGGCATGCATCTTCCTTCCACAGACCTGGGCAAAAGGCAAACGAATGACAGGGGGCAGCCTAGTGCACATGCCAGTCATGTCACTGCTCCCTCCCATTCACTTGCCTATCACCCGGGTGCCTGGGAGGCTGTGCGCACAGGTGAAATGTAAGTGAATGGGGGTGGGAAGGCGCATGTTTATGACTTCACCAGGCACATGTCTGCTCCCTCCTATTCGCTTGTCTATTCCTTGGGCAACCTGGAAGGAAGCCAATGCACCTGGGCAAAATGGAAGCAAACGGGGGGAGGAACCCTGGAAGGGAATGGGAGGAGGAGTGCTCATTTGGGCGGGGGGAGGTTATTTGTGCTTTTTTAAAAATTTTCACAAGTGTTCTGCACTTGTAAAAGTCAGGGGGCGCTGTAATACAAACTTCAATGGGCAAGTTGGTTATAATAGTCATCTTGTTGTGGCTGCTGTTGTGGGGCTTCAAGTCATTTCTGACTTATGGTGACCCTAAGGTGACCCTATCACAAGGTCTGGCAGGCTCTGAGAGTGTGCGATGAGCCCAAGGTCACCTAGTGGGTTTCCATGACCAAGTGGGGAATCAAACCCTGGTTTCCAGGGTTGTAGTCCAAACCATCAGATCATGCAGACCACATCACACTGACTCTTAACAGTCATCGTGACAAGCTTAAAACCTTTTTCTGGACTTATTTGCAAGACTTTCTTTTCCCTTCAGTAGCTATTTATTACATTCATATCCACTCTTTCTTCTTAGGAGCTCAAATAATGTGCACTCTCCCAGATTCGACCTTACAACAACTCTGTTCAGTAGTTAGGCTGAAAGATAATGATGGCTCCCAGGTCATTCAATGAACTTTGTGGCTGAGCAAGGATTTTAATCCAGATTTCCCCTATCCTATTCCAACATGCCAGCCACTATATCACCCTGGATTCTTTCCCAATTAACATACGCTTAGTCTGGACTTGCTTCAGAAATTAGGATTCCTACAGCACAACAGCTAATTATGTCATAAATGTCCAGATGAGTCTCTGAAGACACAATCTGGGTAATTAGTCTGCATTTTCTAAAGAAAAAAAAAAGGAAAAGCAGGAGCAAAGTTCAGTTAGATGAAGGAAAACAATTTTCACACTCACCTGGTGAAGCCTTTTCTCCATTCCAAGTAATGCCTGCTCCATTTCAGTTCTCTCTTTGAAAGCGTTCAATACCGATTCATAATGAGACTGAGAGGTTTCTTGCACTAGACACAGAAATCAAGAGAAACCACATTTATTCTGTCATCTGTATCTAAAAATAAAATGTCACTCAGGGTTTCACAACAGAAATTGGAGTGAAATGGTACATTTTGGTGGCACTGCCATGAGGTCACTGTGGATTGTGAAGTCAATGGTAACATTTAATACAAAAGGCTATAAAGTATGCAGTGCTGCTAGGGCTGACATGAACTGACCCAAGAAATTTTGAACACTGTGGTTTTCAAGAGATATTACACAATGTCAGTCGGTCAATTTATTGCAATTCACAAACAGCTATTGTACCAAAATATTACAAATATCACATTTGGCCTTTGAACGCAAGCATAAGGCCAAAGCTAAGGATTCAACAGTTCTAAAAGTTACATATTTGTTAAAATCACTTAATAAAAAGCACAGCTTTTCTAAAGATGATCACTGTATCATCCAAGTTAACAAACAGGGAGATATACCTTTACCTAGTACAAGAATTACTATAACATTCTAAAATAAAATGGGTAATATCTTCTATACTTAAGGAGTTATAAAAGTTATATAAAAGTTACAAAAGTTTTCCTAGGAGTACCTTGGATATGCCCTATCAAATCTGCCAGGGGAAGGACATTTAGCTTTGCCCACATAAAAGCCAGGATGATTTTAGTGGAGGCTAGATTAATCAGGTGTTTTGAAAGATAAGAAAGCAAAACGCACATACAGTTTGTTCAATAAGCAGCTTGCTGTGTCAGAAATTTGAAACTGAAATTGACTATCCTTAAGGAATCGCAGCAAGTTTAACTTTGGTCTATCATAGCCCAAAGTTAATAACAAAGGGATGAAAAACCCAAGTTAATAAAAATGGGATAATTCTAACCATGCATAGAATATTATCTTAAAGACCTGTCTGCTCCTTATGCATACACAGATGCTTATGGCAAAAGCACTTTGCTATGAGCTTTCTACCTGCCCAGTCTTCAGGTATTGCAATTACTTACTATGCATTCCTGTTCTCTTTGATTTATTGAGGCTATGCCAAAAGTTTTGGTCTGGCAGGCTCTCAAATGCCCTTCTGAGTCAGAGGAGAAAGACAGGGGAATCCTAACAGTAGTCCTATCAGTTTTATTTATATCTAGCCTTTTTTCCAATGAGCTCAAAGAGTGGTTTTCCTTCTTACCACTGTATCTTTGTAACAGCCTTGTCAGGTAAGTCAGACTGAAAAAGACAGTGACTGGCCCAGGATCACCCAGTGGGTCACAGTCCAATACTCTAACCACCATCTCTCTCAATGTAGAGGCAATTCAAAGAGGTGGCCCATCATGATTTCCACTGGTCAGACCAGAATGTGGCACTGCAGCAGCTGATATAGTTCCTTATCTTCCCCCATTACTAGTGAGGCTCTAATAAATTATGTAGATTTGGATAATGTATACCAACTATTAAGTTCACCTTTGCCTCATGCAAAATACGGGCCTTTTTGCTGAAAAATTGTTAGTTTTTAAATGGCAGTATGGGAGCACTATAATTGGCTCACGCTGTACAAAAACAGCTGCACAAGGAGCCCACTATGGTTCATTGTGCTGCCTGTGTTCTAAAAATACTTATTTCTAGTCATCAAATATATATGACCACTTCCCCAATTCCCTTTCTCAGAGCCTGCCCCGTCCCATTGGGAATTCCCTCTACCACAAGTGTCTTCCCCACTAGAAAAGTGTGGACCATGTCAGGGAAGATGCAACTCCACTCCGAAAAATTATCCAGTCTGTTGTTTGAATCTTGGAGAGTGTTCCAGCAACCCACTCTTCTCTGGACCATTTCAAATCCAGCTTCAGGCATGAGGAGCAATGCCATAACTGTGAACATGACAATCTGTCTCTTCCCTTTCCACTTGATTCCAGGGAAGCTCCTGGTATCTGAACTGGTACCTGGAGTCTGTAATGTGCTGAAGGATGGATAATAAAGTAAAGCTTAATCCAGACAAATATCCTTTTGGTGAATGTTAAATTATCTGAATGTGGTATTTCAGACCAGTTGGTTTATTTGTTTATTTATGTTCTTTCACTGCTGTTAGCTGCCTTCAGTACAACTCCAATTAAGTAGAAAGGTAGGTTATAAATTATATGATGGAGAGTGCATGCAGTGGTTAGAGATCCTGATTAAGAATCAAATACACTAAAGAAACAAACTAAAGATTTTATTACAGGAACTCCATTCTAAGATAGTATTAGTAGCCCTGCACCCAGACACTTTCATGTGGTTTAACTGGTGAAATATGATTTAATTGGCAAGATATATTAATTGGCTTTGATATAAAATGTAGCCTGATGTGACTGGAAGACCAAGCTGGACAAGAGGAAGACACTGGCTGAACACGTACACTGCAAAGGTAGGTCAGAGATCCCCTCCAGGCGTAGCCAGGGCATAGTCAGGAAATCACCAGGTAGCTGCAGAGGTGATAGGCTTAAGCTAAGCTGTAACAGCTCTGCTATCAGACAATAGGGACTGATTGTTTCAACTCTTCTTCCCATCAACCTGGAAATTTTATCTATTATCCACAAGCCTGTCCATCCATTACAGAGCAATCATGATGTCTATTAAGTCTCTGTCACATAACAGTAAAGCCATCAACTTGTTCCAGACCCCACTGTATATGTTGTAAACTCTTTTGTTTACTCGGCCAGTGAGCCATTAATGCCCATGTCCTCCAGATAGAAATTGTGTATAAAAATCCTTAACGTTGAATAGTTAGATGCAGTACATCAGATGCTGAACATCACTATGTTACTTTGAATTCCAATTTGTACTGCCTTTAGATGCAAGTCTAAGTCACACTGCTGTTCCTTTGTTTGTATCACTCAAACCGTGAAACTTCACTATCAATCTTTGCTTTCTTTCCTTCTGTGAGTGCATGACTTTTTGAATTCTGTGTGTGCACGTGTGATTGAATTCCCCTCAACAAACACATTTTAGTTTACTTTTGAGTCTCCGGCTGGTTTTCCTGCAAGGATCCTGTAAATATTGGTCAAAGGATCTCACTAGAGTACCCTGCCTCTCGCAGCCCTCCTAATTAGAACTAATGAATTCCCCATTTTTGCATGGAGGTACAGGTACTGCTGGAGGGCCTCAAGGGCCCCTCATCTTTTAGGGTAAAAATTGGAAAGTTACTCAGGGTGCTAATCTAATCTAACTTGATTGTACAAAAGAACTGAGAGAGAACTAGTAGGAAAACACTCCCAAGAGTATCAATTTATGTCACAAAGGGATCAGGATAGAGAGGCCACAAATGCGGATACTTTGGGTCACTCAAACTATCTAAACCCTGTTACTACTGTCCCTTCTGAGGCATTCTTGACTCTTCCATATTAAGCTTTGTTGTACTTCTAACATTACAGTGCACAGTAGACAGTGGTTAGAATCAGACTACAACCAGAGAGAGATGGTTTAAACTCCCAGTGAGCTTTGAAAACCACCTGGAAACCTTTCTTAGTCTGACCTACTTGACAGGTTTACTGTAAAAAGTCCTAAGACCTATGGAAGAAGGGAGGATAAAAATCAAAAGAATAAATTAGTAACTGCAATGTATATATTCATAACCAATACCTATGAGACAGAAAGTAGTGTATCCCCTCTGCCTTTTGCTTACATATATGTCATCAATTTTATATGTTTAATATACAATCGGCCCTCCAGATTTGTGGGTTGGACTTTCACTGATTTGACTATTTGTGAGTATCTTCAACCACTTTCCCCCAACTCATGTGCTTCTTTTCCAAGGGAATCTTCTCCAATTGGGTTGCACAGCCCTTTAAAAACACACCTCTGGCTCTCCTCCTCCACCAGCTGCTGCCTGACTAGCTAAGGACTGCAACCTGATTTCTCAGCACCACAAAACATCTCCTGATGCCCCCCAAACCCAAGGAAGGAGATGGGTAAAAGAGACAAAGTACAGGGCTGCCATGCCAATCAACTCCCTTTCCCTCTCCTTTCCCTGGGTGCCCCCTCTCCCCACCATGTCCTCAGCCCCTTTCCTGTAGACACACACATATTTTGATATTTGTAATCTTCCCACTTTTGTGAGGGTCCTGTGCCCCTAACCCTAGAGAATGTGGAGGGCTGACTGTACTATATAATGTTCCTAACTATATATGATCAATCAGGACAGCTGAGGTGTTGCAGTATTTTTTTTCAAAAGCCTTTCTTCCAGCTCTTATCAAATTCAGTATCGTTTCTTGTTTACACACTGCTACTGCTTCCTTCTCATAAATCAGCAAGCAAACTAGTGGGTATTGTAGAATTCATCATTTCCTCAACTGAATTGAATTTACCGTCATTTCTTAAAAGGTCATTGCTCTTATACAGCACCTGCACTTATGATTAAAACCATCTTTTTTGTTATTACAATGCCAGTATTTCCTATTATTAGCTTTGTGGCTCTTAGGTGGCCATTTTCCATGGCAGAAGCAGTTAGATCTGTCACAGATTCCACAACTGCAGCCAAGCTTATTACTTGACCCTAGTCAACCTTGTTCAAAATCTAGACAAAAAGTAGAAGTCTCATTAAACAACTGGCTGCTACATCTAAGATGAGTTTCCTAAAATAAAAGGTTCCTTTCCTCCACTGCAGTTATTCTTATTAATGGCTGACACATTACTTCACAAGCCTACAGACTGAAAAGAATAGGCACGGCTTCTTCGCTTCACATCCCAAAATGAGTGTCTCTGCTGAATGACAGATTCTGCACTAATAGCCCACACAATATCCCTTTTGGGCTTATTAGTTTTACCAGACTAGGAAGTACCTGTACCCTTGGTGTGGCTTTTAAATGTATTTGTACAAAAATCTGTCAATTTTCTCAGATTACTGCATCTGAATGCCAGTTCTCATATATTATTATTAGAACCTTAATGTGAAGATAGAAATTTTACTGTAATTCCCAGCAATTCTTCTGACAACTCTATCCAATTAATACTGTGCTCATATTTCAGAGGATGCTTCTAGATATCGCAAGAAAAAAAACAGAGCAACAACACTGGAATTAGTTTTAAAAAGCTGTGCAATCAAATCATCACACAGAGTTTTACCCCTCAGGCTGTCTGATGTTTATCATAAGAAAGTCAACTATCAGAAATGTGATTGTCTTCCTTTTTCAGTCTGTGTGTAGCATAGCATTTGTTGCAGTTATTATGCACCCCCGTTGACCACGACTTATGCCAACGCTATTGCAGTTTTTTTGGGGGACAAGATTTATTCAGAGAGGGTTTGCCATTGTCTTTCTTCTAGGTTAAGAGGCTGAGAGACTGTGACTTACCCAAAGTAAGTCACAGACGGTTCCAATGGGTAAGAGGGGATTCAAAACCCAGTCAACTGGAATTCTAGTCCAGCACTCAAACCACTATAACCATGCTGGATCCATAGCATAGTACCTAAATATGGATCCATAGCATAGTAGCGAAATATATAGTTCTGTCTGATATAGAAGAACATTTGTCCAATTTAGGACTAATCAAAACAAGTGTCTTTCAACCCCGTGACATCAAGGCAGATATCAAGGCAGATGTCCCACTTTAGTTACTGCTAAAGTTACAGCTCAGTGGCAGAGCCAGAGCTTGGGAAAGTTACCTTTTAGAATACAATTCCCAGAATCAGTCAAGCAGCATGGTGAGTGCTCATGGTGGTTGGGAGATTCCGGGAACCGGGAAAGTAACTTTTCCAAACTCTAGGCAGAACATAAGCTCATTATATAAATTTAGTCTCTGGCATCTGAATGAAGGAGTGCAGAAAATTCCTGTCTGAAACTCTGGTTAGTGAACGTAGTCAACATTTAGTTACATGGACTAATGACCTGTCACAGTATATATAAGCTTCCTAAGTTCTTGCATTACATTAAGTGTTAAGGAATAGACCTGCCATGTGCTTCTATAGCCTCTCTCTGGAGAACTGTTATCCGCTGCTATTTTTGCATAAGTTACATTAGTTAAATCTAATTATCAAAGCTCACTTCTCTCATCAATGAAGAAATAGTCTTGCTAATGTCGCATGTAGATAGCACTGTAGACAGGAGATTATTCACACATTCAATTGCATCATCATTATCAATAATAACAACAACAATAATGATAATAATTGCATAAAATAAAAAAAAACCACAATTGTGATCAGTAAACAATATGTAGATAAAGAATGCCTGTGCTCTGGCTACATTCACACATAGGTACTGAATATGAATTTCAGTGACAATTATTTTGGGCCATTCAGATGTTATATTGCCATGGAATCATTGTATTTTAGAGGTGGGAGGTACCCATAAAGTCCTGTAACCCAGCCCATTACAACCACAGGAATCCATAGTTAAAGCACTCCTGACAGATATCCATCTAACCTCTGCTTATAACTGGTCAATGAAAGAACAGGTTGCTTACCTGTAACTGTGGTTCTTCGAGTGGTCATCTGTGCCCTCACACATTAGGAGCTTTTGCGCCTGCGCGGTAGCGTTCGGAAACTTCTAGAGCTTGTTTGCTTGGCGGGAACCCCTTCCCCACGCTGGTACTGCGCATGCTCCTCCCGTCGAGCAACGGTCTCTCCTCAGTTCTGTCGTCCGCCGTAGAACCTACAGGGACCTGAGAAAGAGGGGAAGGAAGGGCGGGTATGTGTGAGGGCACAGATGACCACTCGAAGAACCACAGTTACAGGTAAGCAACCTGTTCTCTTCTTCGTGGTCTCTGTGCCTCACACATTAGGAGACTGTGTAGCTTACCGGTTGGATGACGGGTCAGGTCCTAGAGTACGGAAGCCAGCACCTCACGTCCAAACCGAGCATCTCTGCGCGACCGGCAGTCGAGCCTGTAGTGGCGAACGAAGGTCGATGGCTGGGACCAGGTCGCCACACGGCAGAGTTCATGCAGGTCTACTCCTCGCAGGAGGGCTGCAGAAGTTGCCACAGCTCTAGTGGAGTGGGCTCGAAGAAGGGCTGGCGGAGGCTTCCTTGCAAGCTCATACGCCAGCTGTATAGTCTGTACCACCCACTTGGAGAAGCGTTGGGTGGATACCTTGTGGCCCTTCCGACGCCGTCCGTAGCATACGAAGAGATGCGGTGTCTGTCGGAAGGGAGCAGTCCTGTCCTTGTAAAAGGCAAGGGCCCAACGTACATCCAGGGAGTGAAGGGACCACTCCAGCGGTGTCGTCGGGTCCGGGAAGAAAGCAGGCAGGATGATGTCCTGATTGAGATGGAAGCTGGACACCACCTTCGGCAGGAACGAGATGTCAGGTCTGAGGACCACCTTGTCCCTATGGAAGACGAGGAAGGGCTCGTCCACTCGAAGAGCCGTTATCTCACCCGCTCGTCTCGCTGAGGTAACAGCCATGAGAAAAGCAGTTTTCCAAGTGAGCAGCCTGTCATCCGAGGTCGCCATCAGCTCAAAGGGCGGCTTCGTAAGCTGCGATAGCACCAACGACAGGGACCACGGCGGTAGCGGTGGCGATACCGGTGGGTAGAGATGTTGCAATCCCTTCAGGAACCGCTTAACGGTATCGTCTCTGAAGAAGGCTGATGCTGAGGATCGCGGCGGTTGATATGCCACGATCGCGGAGAGGTACACCTTCAAAGATGGAAAGGCCAGGCCTTGTCGTCGAAGGTGAAGGAGGAAGTGGAGGACGGTGGAGAGCCTGGCGGGCGATACCGGCTCACGCCTCTCTTCAGCGAAGGTCAGGAAACGTCGCCACTTGTATTGGTAGTTGCGACGGGTGGATTCTTTCCTGGCCGCGACGAGGACGTTACCGAGCACGGGATCGTCTAGTGCGATATCCTCCAGGCATGGAGGGCCAGGCGTGGCAGGTCCAGATGGAGGACGCGGCCGCTGGAGTGGGAGAGCAAGCCCGGTGTTGGTGGTAGCCGGAGAAGGTCGCCTCGTGCGGCTCGTAGCAGGGGTGTGAACCAGTGCTGCCTCGGCCAATACGGGGCTACCAAGATTGCGTCGGCTCGGATCTTTGATATCGTCCAGCTGAGTAGCAGGAACGGTGGGAACGCGTAAAGGAGTTCCCCGGTCCACGGAAACTGGAAGGCGTCCCCGATGGAGGCTCGATCGTGGCCTGCTCTCAAACATAATCGGCTGCATTTCGCGTTTTCCCTGGTCGCGAAGAGGTCGATCGATGGTTCGCCCCAGCGTCCCGAATCAGTCTGAACGCCTCTCCGGAGAGAGACCATTCGTGATGGGATGAGGTGTCCCTGCTGAGGGCGTCTGCTGTAGTGTTCTCCTGCCCAGCCAGGTGAACAGCAACGGGATGTATTCATAGGCGAATGCACCAGTCCCAAAGGGCAATGTTGAGTAGGGTTGTAGAGTGAGTCCCTCCTTGTCTGTTGACGTAACAGACGGCTGTGGTGTTGTCCGTCAGGACTAGGATTGTACGCCCAGCGACAACGTGGCGGAACGCTCGTAGTGCTTTTGAGATGGCAAGCAGCTCGAGGGCGTTGATATGGAGAGCCGTCTCGTCGCCGCTCCATCTGTCGCGGACTTTGAGATCGCCGCAGTGGGCACCCCATCTGTAGAGGGAGGCATCTGTCGTTGCCATCACCTTTGGTGTTGGCTGTCGGAAAGGCATCCCTGACACCAGGTTGTCCTATGAGTGCCACCATCAGAGTGATGAGTGGACTTCCTCTGGCAGCCGCAGTCTGATGCTCTGTTCGTCTCGCAGGGGATCAAATATGCGGACGAACCAGTGTTGAAGAGGTCTTGCCCTCAGTCTTGCGAGATAAGTGACTGCGGTTGTCGAGGCCATGTAGCCCAGCAGTTGCTGGATCCTCCTCGCGGACAAAGTGGAAGCCAAATATGCATGCAGGGCGGCTTGAATCAAGGTCTGCACCCGAGTCTCTGGCAGGTACGCCCTGGCGGACATGGAGTCCAGAGTGGCACTGATGAAGTCTAACGTCCTCGCCGGCTCAAGGTGAGACTTCTTCGGGTTGACCTGTAGCCCGAGACGGGTAAGGAGTGTCAAAGTCATATGGACGTCGTGGTAAAGTCTTTGTTTGCAGGACGCCACCAACAGCCAATCGTCCAGGTAAGGGTAGACAGAGGCGCCCTTCGTCCGCAGGAATGATACCACCGGGGCCATGCATTTGGTAAAGACCCTGGGGGCAGTCGAGAGTCTGAACAGCAGCACCTTGTACTAGTAGCAGATGTCGTCGACTGCGAAGCGGAGGTATCGTCTGTGTTGCGGGCGAATGGCAATGTGAAAGTAAGCGTCTCGGAGATCAATGGAGGCGAACCAGTCCCCTCGATGGAGAAAGGGCAAGATCGACGGTAGTGTGACCATCTTGAACTTCTTGGGGCGGATGTAGTTGTTCACCCCTCTGAGGTCGAGAATCGGTCGAAGGGAACCGTCGGGCTTCGGTACCGTGAAGTACCGGGAGAAGAAGCCGGTAGTACTGGCTTTCGACGGGAGCTGTTCGATTGCTCCTTTCTGTAGCAGGGACTGGATCTCTTCCAGGAGGACCGAGCTTGACGAAGTGGAGTAGTAAACACCTCGAGGCGGAATATCTTGAAACTCAATGGCGTAGCCAAGACGGACGATGGAAAGCACCCAAGAGTCCGTAGTGACATGTTGCCACTCCGACAGATGTCGAGCTAAGGTTGGTCAGTCTCCGAGGGCTGGTGGAAGGCTGAAGAGAGGTTGTTGTTGAAGCGGCCCGCGGAACAGGTCAAAACCTCGATTTTGTATCGGAGGAGGATTTCTTGGACGAGGTAGGGCATCGCCTGAATGAGCATTCAGCTGACGACCCCGAAGAAGGCCTCGAGTGACCAGACTGGGCCGATCTCGGAACGACGAGGTCGACGACCTTCGCCACGGCTGGCGATAGTAGAGGGCCTGCGAGGATGGGTGAAGGCCGATCTTCTTCGCCGTCAGCCTCGCCTTAACTAGGTTGTCCAACGCCTCGTCGGTAGACGCGTTGAACAGGCCCTCGCCATCGAAGGGAAGGTCCTCAATTCTCCTTCAAGTGTCCTCCTGAATGTCGGCCGGTCTTAACCAGGCGTGGCGGCGCAAGCCGACAGATCCTGCCATGACCCTCAATGCGATCTCCACAGCGTGTCAAGAGGAGAGGATCTGCTGGCGGGAGATAGCCACTGCCTCATTGAAGATCATGGTAGTAGCCTGGCGGATGTCCTCTGGCACCGATTCTATGGCCGGGAGAGACGCTCGAGGACCTTGCGCAGGTATGCCGCAAGGCAAGCCTGCGTGTTGGACAGCCGTATGTGCAGGGAGGCGGCGGAGTAGAACCTCCTTGCATAGGCGTCCAACTTGCGGCCTTCTTTGTCCGGTGGTGTGGTATGTTGTCTGCCGCTCCCTTTCGTCTGCGCTGATTCGACGACCACAGAGTTTGGTACAGGGTGGTTGAAGAGATACCCGGCGTTATCCTTCTGTACCCTGTACAGATGTTCGAGCCTCTGCGGTATCGGTTGCACTGATGTCGGTTTGTCCCACGCGGACTTCACAATCTTCCCAATGCGAGGGAGAAGAGGCAGCGGGGCGGTGGCAGGTTGTCTTCCTTCCACCATGGAGAAGACCGGGTCGTCATCCTCCAGTTCTGCGTCTGCAATCTTGAGGCCTAGGGTGGTGGCCATCCGAAGCAGCATCGCGGAGAACTGCTGCACGTCCTCCGGAGCTGAATCGGGAACCGGTTCTCCGAACCCTAGAGGAGGAGACTCCTGCGAGGCCGCGGCCAAAACCTCCGACTCGGCGCTGGAGTCATAGGACTCGGAGCTGGTGAGTCTTTCGCTGCTCCCGCTCTGGCTCTTTCGTCGTGGTCGCAGATCGTGCCGTTTTCGACTTGTCTGTGGTAGAAACGGGGACCGTGGGCGCGTCCTGTTTAGGCGGTGCGACCACCAACTTCACCTTCTTGGTGGTGACAGGTGTTGTCTGGCAGGCCGTTGTAGTCATGGCCTGCTTGGTCACCACAGACTCCACAGGGCGCGTTGCAGTAGACGTAACCCTGGGCGGCGGCGATACCGTGCGGTATCGAGGTGAAGGCTCCCTCGCTCTACGGTATCGTGGAGACGGGAAGCGGCTGAAGGACCATTCAGCCTGACGGCGATCAGCAGGCGAGCGGCTTCGGTATCCACGGTACCGACGCTCTCTCTCTCCGGTGAGCGGGAACAAGACCGACGGCATTCTCGGTGAGGTGACCGGGACCTCCGGAAGGTCTCCTAGCACCTAGGATCACGATGGTACCGATCCCGGTACGATGGTGAGTGCGATCGGTAGGACGCTGGGCACTCTCTCCACTCAGATTCCCTGGCGTACCTGGCCACGTAGGACGCCGAGGTGTATCTGGAGGCAGAAGAGCGAGGCTGTTCCTCATGTGTCTCCTGTGGAGGCGGTGATCTTTGCGGCAGCTCCGAGGAGCGTGACCGAGATCTAGCCATCAGGGAGCAGCGCTCCGGGGATGCAGAGACACACCGGGGTGTCTTCTGCGAAAGGTCAGCTGACCTGCGACGGCTCGAAGGGCGGTGGTGTTGTTCCTCCACCAGGGTTGGAGGTTCCTCCACCGGCGAGTCCGGGCGTTGTTGGAGAACGTCCTCGATCTCGTCATCTGAGAGATCGATGGGCTCACCTCGCCCTTTCGAAGACTCAAGAGTCGGAGGAGGGGTAGGAAGTCGAACTTCCCCAGCCGGGGAGTGTTTCTTCTCCTTCCTCTTCTTCTTCTTGTCCTTCTCCTTGTCCTTTCCCTTGTCTCCGTCCGGAGCAGGGCGCTTCTTCTGAGGCGTTTCTGTAGCCGGAGCCTCAGCCTTCTTGGCTGTCAAGGACCCTTTTGCTGACTTGGCAGCCGCCGACAGCTTTGGGATCCTCGGTAGCGCTGTGATGGGCATTCTCGTCGCTGGCACCGAGCCAGATGCCGACGAAGTAGACAGAATGGCAGCCGCCGATACCGTCGATGATGTGGTCGCCCTCTTGTCGGCCATCTTGGATTGAAAAGTCTCCTCAATTGCCTTCAAAGACTGCTCCCAACAAAAAGATTTTAGCCTTGAAGACCTGTTCTGGAGAGTTTGGGCGGTAAACTCTCAGCAGCTTGGGCAAGTCCGGGTGTTGTGGGTCTCGCCCAAGCAGAAGAGACACTCCTTATGGCCGTTGGAAAGAGCGACCTTACGCCCACACGAAACGCAGTTCTTAAACAGCGCGGACATAAGACGACCGACGAAGTGAAGAAAAAAGCACGGAGAAGTCCGAATTTCACCAAGTCTGAAGGGAAGTCCGGGGAGGAGTCGAAAAGACGGTCCAAGAAGTCCAAAAAGCCAAGATAAAACAGCCAAGCAGAAGAAATAGCGAGGAACAAGCTAAAGAACCTTCCGTACGCGATGGCGGACGAGAAAGAACTGAGGAGAGACCGTTGCTCGGTGGGAGGAGCATGCGCAGTACCGGCGTGGGGGAGGGGTTCCCGCCAAGCAAACAAGCTCTAGAAGTTTCCGAATGCTACTGCGCAGGCGCGAAATCTCCTAATGTGTGAGGCACAGAGACCACGAAGAAGAAGTGAATCTACATCACAAGGTAGTCTATTTTACTGTCAAACAGCTTTTACCATCAGAAAGTTCTTCCTAATGTTTTGCCAAAAACTTTATTTTAATTTGAATCTACAGGTATGAGCCCCATTGCCTGGAGCAGCAGAAAACAAGTTTGCTCCACTCTCCATGTCCTACATCCTATAGGTACTTGAAAATGCTGTCATATCAGATGCTATTCATAAAGTTCACAATGCCAAGCTTTGGAATATAAATTTGTCCAACTTGTAATGCTCAGGTGCACTGAGTATGGAATGTTATCTCCCCTGCAAATTCTTTTCTTACCTGGACAATAAAATGAGACATGCACACTTAGCAGTCTAACCAACAAGGCTTCTTTACAGGCAAATATGCAAAAGCTTTTTTAAAAAGAAAGTTCTTCATCCAGTTCTCTTTGATTATTACAGAATTATGATAATTACAAAGCCGGCTGCTTTGCAACTAAGCACATAAGCGTTCTTTAAGGTCAGCCCCATATTCCCAGTTAAACTCTCATTAATTGCTGTGTACTGCAAACTAGACTACTTGCCGAAGCAGCCTTTGGTTTGCTAAACCTCTTCTCTATTTGGATCATTCTCCCCTTACTTCTTGCCAATATTACAAGTGGTAGCTGTCCCACATCCCTTCTTCTTCCCACTTGATGTTGCTTTCAGCATGTGTGTGAAATCTCCAAATTTCTGTTTGTTCAACACAACTATCTTTCAAGAACAGATCAGCTGTGTCTTCTGTGAGTAGAAGAGAGAGGAGAGCCGAGGGAGGAAGAGTCCATTTGTTCTTACAAGGGAGCGGAAGAATATTTTAAAGCTCTTATTACCTTGTATAAGATAAACTGAATGGAGGTAAGATACATACGCACAGAAAGAGAGGGGAAGGGAGGGGGGAGGGAGGGAGAGAGAGAGAGAGAGATCTGTATGTAGTTGGCAACACTATGGCTCTTACCACACTATAGCTCAATAGTGCTTCGTCCCAATCTCATCCTGGCAGCGCTATTGCCAGGATGGGATCGGGACCTGAATGCTCCCCACCACACCTGGTTGGTTGCCAGCGGATGGGTAGCATTAGGGATTCTTGTCTTCCTTCTGCAGCACAGGGTGAATGGCGGTTCCCCCCACCCCGTGCTGTACTGTGGAAGGAATTGCTATCAAGCACTTCCATCCTTATGGCATGCCCACAGCTGATGGGATCATCATGGGAAAGGAGGCCATTACCAGATTTTTTTCGGTAATGGTATATGGCACAACAGCAGCAGACAGGGACGCAACAACAATCGGACTGTAACAATATCATGCAATGGCACACATCCCAGACTCGCAGCAACGTGTTGCCATGCCAGGATGGTGACGTTGTGTAGTAAGGGCCTATGTCTGTTCCTAGGAGCAGATTTCCAACTCTTTTGAAAGTGAATAGGTGAAGGTTTTAAATTAAGAAAAAAGATGTGAAACAAACATTTTAATGAAACGAGTTTGCAAAGGTTTGCTTGTATGCTTAATGTACACTCTATCTGAAGCGCGGCATTGGGGATAATGTAAGACAACTCTGTGTCCAATGTGGAAATAAAGAATTAAGAAGGTAGTGGGGAAGCAGAACTCAACTCTGCGAAGAAAAAGAATGTGATAAAACCTGTTTTTAAGATACACTTGGGTAAAGAAATAGATGAAAAGTGTTTTTCTTTTCACAACAATATTTCAGCACACATGTTCCACTGCTTTATCTGCTTATCTAAGAGCAAAGGTGAAAACACATTCATTTTCCCAAGCCATTTAACTCAGTTTTGGGCTTTTATCTGCTGCTGTTCTAATTTCCCTGTTGTTTTACTCTATATTTTACTGTTTTATTTTAAAGTAAGGCCTCTGCAAAAATCTTTTTTTTTTTCCTTTCTCATATAAACCATTAATTAAATAAAGGTGCAAAGTGGAAGGAGGAGAGATGCTATGGAACTCAATGTAGTGTCAACTTGCCCTGAAAATCAAAGTAGATAATAAAAGGCAATTGGAATGGATGACAGCAACCACTCAGTTGGGCAGCTCCAAAATCCTGAGCAGGAGGGCAGTTTTGACCTAGGCCATCAAATAGCCTAAAGCCATCTGTATTGATGGATCAGCAAGGAAGGGCAAATGACTTCATGTGACATGACAAAAGTCAAAACACACTATGATGGACAACAGAATAAGCTGCCCATATGGAAAGTTTTGCCCTAGCCTCTGACAGTGAAAGGACAGCTGCACCCAGCAGCACAGAGATCTTAGAAGTCTTCTGAAGCCGTTATTACACCATTATCCATTTTGGGATCCCACTGTGCTAAATCATGTTTGTCAATCTATTCCACAGTTGACAAATAGCACGGACAACCATACAGAGAGAAATGGGTAGCACTTTCCATGAATTGCACATCTCCCCATCTCCACCCCTTTTCCTTAAAAATAAAGAAAAAAGGCAAATCTAAATAATGAATTTCAAATAAGATAAAGCATTGCTTTCTTCACAACAGGCCATGTTCCCAAAACAGAGACACTATGTTCTTATCTGCTAGGGACTAGAGCATTACCAGTCTGACATGCTGGGCAGCCTAATACACCAACCCATTCCCCACTGCCTTCGCATCTACCAATAAAACATAATATATACAATTTTCTCCCAGAGGCTTTCACGGACAGCTGCACTCTTTAAAATGCCAGTCACTAGGAAGAAAACATGCTCCTCTTTTGAGCCAGATGGCAGGAACCAAGGTCTTTGGGTTTCAAAGGGGATACATTTTACTGACATTTTTGCGAGTCTCTACTGCATTTGTTTAGATGGTGGGAAGATAATTAACTATCTTTGTAATCCCAGTCAAACAGTCAGCTATACTCAGATGAACCAAAGCAGATGAAGAAAGCAATAAACTGGAAGCGTTATCATCACACATGCCTCAGTTCTGCTGTAGTATCACTCTCTATGGTAAATACCAAGGTTTTCTTTCCAAATTTGGTGGTTTAAAACTCCAGGAACTTTAAAAATATCTGGAATTTTGTTCAGGGTTACTATTGAAAAGGATGGACAGGTATGAGGAAGTATGGGGACAACTCTAGATGGCCATGTAGAGGAATGCAAGACCTTTACATGAAATCACTGTTATCATTCAATATTTGAAGAGGACTTCTTAGTGTCCAAAGTGCTTCAAGCTACAATTCTATGTCCAGACTTCAGTGAACTCTGTGGGATTCACTTTGAGCAAGTGACAGAGGATTGTTCTGTTACAGCTTTTATCTGTGCTCTGGAGCTCAGCAAGCAGCTGCAATTGTAGGAGCAAATACACCTATCTGATGGAAGACCCTGGCTGCTCTCAGTACCTTCAATGCCCAGGATATCATGACCCCCATTGCTTGTCCTTCTCATTGTTAGCCCTATTTTAATGCTTTGTCACTCTCGCAACACAGTTAGTGCTTAGCTGAGCACTGACTTGAGCCCAAGAAAGGCTCAAATGGACTTGAATTAGCAGATTGATAGTTTGATGGCGTTCTTAGATCCAGCTTTGTCTCTATAGGCTTTGGTAGCATAGACTGTCTTTTATCTTGTTTCTACTTCTTTGTCTGTTGTTACTGATTGTGGACGCAGATAATCTAGCTGGAGGAATCCATGCTCTGGTAACTGCTAGACTGGTTTACTGTAATATATTAGGCATGTGACTTGGAAATTCCAGCTGGTACAAAATATGGTGGCCAGAATTTTAACTGGTGCAGGCAGGTTTGTTCATATTACAGTTAACTGTAGGAGAATTGCATTATTAGTAATTTGCTTCTGGTCCAATATTAAGTGTTGGAGTTAACTTTCAAAGCCTCAACAATCTTGGGACTCTCTATTTCTTTGCCAGCCATCCCATGTTTTGGGATCTGCTAATACTCTTTCTGAATGGAATTATGCCCTTCAACCACAAAGGAGCGGGCTTTTTTTTTGGTGGTGGTACATTGGTTATAGAATACTCTGCTTGAAGAGCTTCAAATGGCATGTATGTTATATTCTTTTTTAGCATTTTTATATCCTCAAATAATTTTACAAATGCTTTTAGTTGTTATCTCATTTTATCTGCATAAATAAAATTAAGTATCTGCCTGCCTTCATGTTTGTTACCCAATTATGCAAATCCAGCTGGATGGATATCTACCAAATCTGAAAAGTATGTTTGGGATGGTCTGAGTTAAAACCTAGGTTTTTGGTATATGCAAAACCACTTCTGGGGTATCTCTGGTGGAGTACCCCACTAGCTCCCTTAAAAATAACTCGAACAATTGAAATCAAATTGGAAGAGTGTGTTTGTTATGGTGTGACTTACATTGTAGGCTGCTTGATTTAGACAAAAACAAACAACAAATAGCAATTTAAAGGGATCTATTGGGGGACACACCATTCACTTCTTCAAAAATGGCTGGATGGATTGTCACAAAATTTGAAAAATATATTTCTGATAGTCTGACTTAAAAGGCAAGCTATATGACAATACTAGAAAACCACTTGGTTGGTCAACCCATTAATTTCCTCAAAAACACCTTGAAAAATTTCTTCAAAATTATGAAGATAAGTTTGTGATGGTCTACCTCAAAATAGAGGTTGCATGACAAAAGTGAAATCTACTTTAGGAAGATGACTGGGAGGGCACACCAATGATTAAGCCAAATGAAGCTAGGTAGTCTGCACAGTCTACATAAATAATTTTTTCTGCTGATTTACATAAATAAAATTAAGTTTTTGTCCATTTGTCTACCTGTTACCGCTGGGCAGATATTCCCCAAATTTACGGAGATGTTTGAGTTGACCAGCCTTGACATACACACTGCATAGCATCATCATGTTCACTTTGAAGGGGCCTGGGAAGGGACCCCAATTATTTTTGCATTAATACAAAGTATCATCATCATTACTTATTTATATAGCACCATCATGTACATGGTACAAGTAAAACAACCAAAAACAGTGGATCCTGCCAAAAGCATACAATCTATAATATACAGTCATCCGCCCACATTCACTAGGGTTAGGGGCACAGGATGCCTGTGAAATTGAAAAAAATGTGAATAACTCTAGATCCTCCCAAACCATATTTAACACACTCAAAAAAGTATGATTGCCATATTCAACCCACTGTGGATTCCTTTGAGGCATCAGGATTCCTTCACAAGGCAGAAGTGGGTGTCTGGTGGGGTTTACAGCCACCTCCACTCCTGCTCCACACCATTTTAAGTAGGGACTTAAAAGCCTCGTTCATAGTTTCTCAGTCTCACAAGGCTTGCAGTCCCTATTAAAAATGGCCTAGGGAGGCAGCAGAGGTGACAGCAAATAATCCGTGAATAATCAAATCCGCAAAAATGAAACCTGCAAATGTGGAGGGCTGACTGCATGTGTACACACATGCCTGGAAGGAAGGAAGGAAGGAAGGAAGGAAGGAAGGAAGGAAGGAAGGAAGGAAGGCAGAATAAAAATCTAAAAATATACCATACAATGGCAAAACAAATTATCCAGATAAAATAGAATACACTACAGAAAATACAATATATGCTATAAAGAAAACTAACAAATATATATACACACACACAAGATTATAAAATAATATTAGACTAAAATTCCAAAAGCTTTGGAAACCAAGGAAATTTTTAATTGAGATTTAAAAATAACAAGGGAAGAAGTAATCTGCAAATGATCAGAAGGCAGTTCCAAAATTATGGAGCAGTAAGTGAGAATGGGTGAAGCTGAGCCAAGGAAGAAGAACTCCTTAGTTGGGTTTGAAACCTAGATTTTCTAGAACACAGATCTTGAGCAGGTTGGTTAAAAAAAAGGTTGAAACGAAAGACAGGGGGACTGGGTTGTGTAGGGCTTTGAACATTAAAACAAGAAGCTTGTACTGAATCTTAGAAGGAATAGGTAAACAATGAAAAGAAACCACAACTGGGGTAATAGGATCAAAATGAAGGGTCAAAAAAGATAACCTTTACAGCAGAATGGAAAACAGAGGACTAAGATGAGATAATGGAAGACCAGTCTAAAGAAGATTACAATAATCAAGATGGGAAATGACCCCACATGAACTAAGGTATTAGCAAAGGAAGCAGAAAGAAAAGGTCCAACTTTGGCAGTGTTATAAAGAAAAAGTGACATGACTTTGCTACAGCCTCAGTGTGACAAACAAAAGACAAAGAAGAGTAAAAAATATCTCCCCCCTAAAAAAGGGTGTTTTATGGACAAAAAGGGAGAGGCAATGCTTTCTTAACAATAGCAATAGCATGCGTATTTTTATATCGCTTATCAGCGAAGTGCTCTCTAAGTGGTTTACAATGTGTTAGCGAATTGCCCCCAACAAGCTGGGTACTCATTTTACCGACTTGTGGAAGGATGGAAGGCTGAGTCAACCTGGAGCCCGGCAGGATTGAGCTCATAACATTGTGGCTGTAGTACCAGCATTTAACCACTGCACCATCAGGGCTCTTAAGGGTAACTGAGACTGATGCACAATATGAGGACCGCTAGATCACCCAAAGACCCAGGCACACATCCTCCAGAGCAGTGGAAACGGAATGGTCATTGATTATTCACATAGGCAGTGTTGGGTACCCACAGCTAGTTGTTCAAATTATGGTTCCAATACCGTAACATATATTGATACATTGCTGTTCACCACCTTAAATGAAGGGCAACTGAAAAATATTGAAAAAAAGAAAAAAAAATCTCATTGTAAAGGAAGAAGGTTAGCAACCAGCAATCTGTCAAAACAAGAATCAGGCTTCTCTGATTTGTTTTCTGAGTCTGAATTTCATGTGCACTTTATTATACAAAAGGTAAGGCAATCTCTGTTGCCTGGATTTCTCACTTCAAAGCCCCATAGATGACATTTTTGGAGCTCTGCCTCATTACAGCTGGCACTGTTTACAGTATGAAAAAAGGCCCTTCAGTATGAAAACCTACATTTCACATTTTTTTATAGGCACTTGGGTAAGTTTGCAAGCAAGACAAACACTGCTTTTAAGTGAGGGGTGGGCAGGTTCAAAACACTGCATCAGCACAAAACAAATTTTTATAAAACTCTGTAAGTCAGCAATCTAATTAGTAGATTTCTGAATTTGAGTATGGGTGTGGCTTCAGATCCTAGCATGGCATTAAACTGCCAGAATTTCCATGGCAAAAATGAAACTCGAATCTCCATTCTAAAAATGGAAATAGGAACCAAACGTCGTGGCCCAGAACAAGATGAGGAAAAACATTGCTTTCTCCAAGACAGATGTAATTTTTCAGTTTATTTTAACCACAGTTTCTTTTTCTTATGTCATACTCCTATTCTAATGGTGCATCAATAGTTCAAATTTCACTTTAAAAAATGTTCTAGCCCATGATATTGCAGAAAAAGCCTGAAAACGCAAGGGATGCTCCTGACGAGATCTCTAATATTTCTTATGCCAAAATGGTCCTGAATCACCATGTACAGTACTTGCTGGTGTATAAGACTCACTTTTCCCCCCAGAAAATGGACTGCATCTTATAAGTTGGTATGTCTTATACATCGGCAAATAGTATTGGCTGGCATATAAATGGGGTGAGTCTTATACACTGGTGCATCTTATACACCGGCAAACATGGGTATTTCCCTTCTCCAAACTCGGTTATTCTTTCAAAAAGCTATCAGAAGCCGTTCAACAGAATATAGTGCAATATTTAAACACTGCCTGGATTTCACATCAAAACAAGGAAGCTTCCACTTTCCAATTGCTTCCAATCCAGGTCTTATCCTTGGCATATATTCCAGGCTTGTTGGGGAAAAATGTCTTGAGAAACAAACAATATACCAAGACTCATAGCATGTTGCAAGTAAGACTGATTAGGAAATGGGAAGCAGCATGCTGGGCTAAAGAACACCTGTGACAATTGCCTAATCTGGTCTCATCACGGGATTCTTTTACAAAATATATTGTGTTCTACTACACATTTTTTTCAAAAAAAAAATCGTCTCTCCAAATGCCTCCCTTCTACATAGCTTCCCTGTCCAACTGCTTTTTCTGTGTTAATTCCAGTATCAGAATTTTGATTGGGAGAAAACTGTCTGGATAAAGATGGGAACTCTCAAGAGTTAAGCCAAAGGTAGGAGAGAACTCATTACTCATGTCCTCTTAAAAGCAAGCCATACACCTTCTTCCTATAACATCTGTGCAGTTCCACATTTAAACACACAGAATTATCACTTTACATATAATTTAGACCCCAGTGAGGCACTAATATTTTTCCTCTCCCAGAACCTTTCCATATGTGGGAGTAATTGTGGCATCTTTCCCTGCTGGTGTACTACCAATAGTGCTTTCAGGTTCTCTCACCATCTTCATCTAAGTGATGGCTATAAGGCAAAAGTCATGCTTCACACAAATAGCCTTGTTAAAGGAGAGGTGTTTTTTTTTCTTTTCATTTTTATCTGTTAGCTTTCCTAGCTCAGATGTATCAATTGTCAGTGGCATAGTGGTGTTGAGGATTGCAAGACTGAAGTGCCAGAATGGCTTGATTAGCAAGATTAATGTCATCTGATGCTCTGTGACTTGATTTTGAATGGGCAGTTGAAGCCCACTACCTTAACAAATGCCAAGAAAACTGCTACAACTATTTTGCCAATGTGAATCATGACATCATCCTATATGTTTGAAACTTTGTTGGGCTATGGCGACCATTGTGATCAATGACTGCACTTCAACAATGATCACTAAACCACTGTCTAATATTAATAGATATAGAGGGGCTGCAGTCCCACCCAGCATAGCCAATTGTGAGGAATGCTGTGTGATGGAAACCAACAATATCTGGAAAATGCTGGCATAGTTGGTAGGCTTGTACTTGTCTAGCCACAGCTATCCATCTTAAAAGCTCACTCACCAGCAACCGTTCTTGCAGAGACAGACAGAGCAACCAAACCCTGCAATAGACACAGATATCTACTGCAGAGTCTGGAAATTATAAGTAACTTATCCCCCTTTTGTAGAAACAACAACACAATGAAATGAATGTGAATGATGTGGCTTTTGCGGCAAGTAATGTTTTCTAGTTTCAAGTTACTTTTAAAGACATTTTTACAGGCATTTGGGGTGGAATTCCTCAAATTTCCAATGCTAATTTTTGTTAAAGTTACATAAAATCAATGAGTAAGGTAATGAGTAACTATTTTATATTGCAACATTAACATTAATAACTCACTGTTGGGGCTTTGCAATGATTTACACAATTTGTTGTTGCTGTGTGCTGACAGCTTGACTTCAACTTATGGCAATTTTATGAATGAGACCTGTAAGAGCCCCAGCAATCTACTGCCCTGCTCAGGGTTTGTATTAGTTTTAAAAAAGCAGTTTTCCAAACATTGGTCTACTATGGAAACACTATTATGTGAACTACCAACTAACTAACTAACTAAGTCACCAAAATAACAGCTGTTCATATACCAGCCACTGAATGTAATATATGTGAACATTCATCAGCAATGTCCTACTATATTCTTAATAAGACAAACAGGCCAATCTATATGCAAAATAAATAAATGATACAAATTTGCCATCAGAAATTGAAATATTCAAAAACACATTGGGTATACCTAAATCTTCTTAGCATACTTTGTCACTGACTTCTTCAACAAAACAACTTCCAGAATAGACACCAATATGAAATAGCCAAACACAAATTAATCCTAGTGTCAAAGGCTTTTTCTCATGCATTGACTGGCTGTCTCAATTAGACTAGAACTATTCAATCAATTGTTGAAATATGAGTCAACATGTAAATAAATGTCACTAATTCAATGAATCTACTTCAGGCAGCACTAACAACAGGATTTAGATCACTATATATTAGCTTCTGAAAGCACAAATGTGTGTGATAGCACCCAACTACTGTTGGTTAATGGTCATTCAACTGTCACAGTTAACGTAAAGTCTTAAAATAAATAATGAGTCAGCTGCTTACAATCCTACACCCATTCCTTCATCATAATAACTTTTATAATAATATACCAACTGAGGTTAACACTTCATGCATCTGATGAACTGGGCTCTACCTTCTTTCTCTTTATATTTGTTTTTACAGTTAGATGGAAGATCAGTGCACAGTCGTTGGTGTAACACAAAAATCATTTGACCAGCGTTCTCTGAAAATTAATCAGGTAAGTACTCAACAAATTAACACATAGGCCTTTCCCACTATAAGAGACTCCAAACAATCATACTTTCAGCAGCAAAAAAGTCAGAGTTTACTAGAAATTGGACTGTAGGTTAGTAGCATCTAACCTACAACAAAGGAAGAATCAGTAGGGTAAAGTGATGGTTAGAGTGGCTGACTAGGACTAGGAAGACCTAAGTTCAAATTTATGCTAGGCCGATTTAAACATACTCAATGACTTTTAGACAGAACTGATTTTTCACATTAGTTTACCACACAAGCTTCTTGTGAGAATAAAATAGGACTGTTCTTTGATGGAAGGGTGGGATAAAAATGAAATAAGTTTGATTGCTGGAATGACCCTAGCTGGTTGACCACTATTTAAGGAGGCCCATCATGTCTGGGGGTAATGTTCCCAACCTGCAGCTGTGAACAGGACACAGGAGCAATAATCAATCTGACTCTGCCCCCTGCTGGTAACAGAAATATCTCAACGACTTACTTGTCTTCGAAAGGCTTTCCAAGGCAGCCAAAACACATTTCATGGTATCTTCAAACTTATCAAAGGAGGAATGCAACTGAAAAATAAATAAACATTTTGTTGAGAAAATGATATTTATTCATTTCCATTATATTTTCTGTTTTCAGGATACTGAGGGTTTTCCACTGAATCAGAAAGCATCCAAACAGAACGTTCAATTATATTTTATCATACTGCACGACAAAAGCCACATGGTTTATTAACCCAAGGTAGAGGAACAACTCTGCAAAATCCCCACCAACATCTCCAATTTATAATTTGGATTTTCTTACCCACTGAAGACTTTCCTTGGTGTTCAAAATAAAAGTGTTTAAAATCTCACTGAAAGGAAAATACATATGACACACAAAATTAGTATGTAAATTAGACAGGTGCAAATATGATTGAACAACCAAGGTAATCTCATGAGACAACATGCATTAGATAACAAAATTGCAGTTTTGAAATGCCTTAATTCCTCATTAAAGTATTTCTCTCCAGGGAACTTTCACCTCTGTAGTCAAATAATTCCATTAGTAAGATTCCCCCAGTAGCCTTGACAGATGGCAAAAGCTAAATCAGAGATGCTGGTAAGTGTAGGAATGATTGTTCCAACAACTCAGTTTAACTTGCTTGCATCTAGAGACAACAAAAGCCCATGATAGCTTAGTATGAGAGAAAACATTTGAAAATGGTACTTGTAAATGAGAACCAATGAAGAAATAATGAATGATGCATGAAGAAAGAAGAGGTAGGGAATGTATCTGAGAGGTATTCTAAAGTGAAAGGATCATGGTATGGAAGTGGAGTTGGATAGGAAAGTGGGGACTGCTGCATGGCGACTAGAAGTCACAAACTTCACCAGTCTAAAGTCCAGATTTGAGAACATGTGGTAGATACAAGTCTAGGCAAAAATTCTGAAAAGGTGTTTCTAAGAAAGACGGTGCCATGACTGTTAAACACATGTATCTGACATTCATTTGCACTACTACAATTGGCCCTCCACATTTGTGTATTTGATGTTCATGGATTTGACTACTTGCAAGTTTCTCCAACCCCTGGTCCCCCACCTTAGGTGCTTCTTTTTCGGGGAAACATTCTCTGTCACTCCAACTAGGCTGTGCAGCCCTTTAAAAACCCACCTCTGGTCCTTCTCCTCCTCGATCACCACCACCACCACAAGCCTTGTCAAGGACAGCTGTCAGCCCATGTCTCAGCACCATGAACCCTCTCCCAATGCCCCCACACACCCAAGGGATGAGAAGGGCAAGAGAGCGAAATATAGGGCCACCATATTGACCCACCCTTTTTCCCTCTCCTTTCTCTGATCTGGTTAGGACCCTGGGTGTCCTTTCTCCTAACCATGACATGGCCCCCTTCCCACAGACACATATGTATATTTTGATATTTGTGATTTTTCCACTTTTGTGGGAGTTCTGCATCCCTAGCTCTGGTGAATGTGGAGGTCTGACTGTATATGTCTTTCTATCCATTCATCCATCTATGCCCTGAAACAGTAAGCCACACAATACAACTCCTTTGATTTTGATTCAGTGAGTCCATGCAAGTTCTAAACATATGGAAAAGCCCTTAGACATTCAATTCACAAAAGTCACTCAGTGACTGAGCTCTGTATCAGACTATTTGCAGAGAAATACTCTTAAATTAAAACATTTTATTCTAAGGTATAAAGATGCTGTATACCTCTGGATGTCACATCTCTCGGCACAGAGTAGAAAACTGAAAGCAGAAGTTACTAAGGACTTAAATTTGCACCATCATCCCTGAAATGGTACATCAAACAAACTGTAGCCATTGTGTACTTTGCAAATGACATTTCAGTGATAACAGCTTTATATCTCATCTGCATGTAACAGACTTAAGATAAGAGAGGAAAACCCTGCTGGTGGCAGGGATGCTGTGATGCTCTTTATTGCTTTTTTAAAAAGGATTTGCTTCAAAAACATCATCCCTCTGGAACAGGAGAGGGTTTAGAAGCCTGGACTTGGAATTTAAGGATTAAAAACCTTTAGAACAAATTAAAATGTGCATGAAATAACATCAGCAGTGAAATACAGGAGATGGAGCTAAGTCACTTGTTACTAATAAATGTCACAAAGACAAACCACTTGGCCATTTAGCAGTGCAGCTCATTCAGTCTTAGATATAACTAAAATAAAGTAACTGATGGTGATCACTTGGGCAGAAAGAAGTGTCAGGTCAGAAAGTCCTGTTCAATGTTTTGATTAGCAGAAACAAATGTAATAGAATCACTAACGGATACTGATCTTTTACAAGAAAGATGCAATTATTACTGCAATCTAAGAAAGAGAGGCAGCATGGTGTAGTGGTTTGAGCTCTGGATTACAACCCTGGAGACCAGGGTTTGATTTCCTGCTTGGCCACAGGAACCCCCTGGGTGACATTGGGTGCATCATGCACACTCAGCCCCCCAAAAAATCCCATGGTAGGTTCACTTTAGGGTCACCATAAACCAGAAAGGACTTGAAGGCATACAACAACAACTAATTGGGAAGTGAGCTTTCTCATTGGTTTATATCCAGCTCTTCATGTGTGAAGAAGCATGCTATCAAGCGGTTCAATGAGGTCAGATACTGACACCATAAAAATAGGCTTATCTTATATACTCTTTTGATATATAAAGGGATCCAACAAGATTAGGAGCACTTTGGTCTGTGTGTTCTGTTTGCCTTTCTCACTTGCTCTCCCTCTCCGGCTAATGGAAAAATAATTTACAAAGCTACAGAAATCACTTTGTTGCATAAAGTTTCAGCTTTCAAGATTATAATGGAACAGGTCAGTGTTCCATATTCATGGGTTGCTTTTGTTACTTCCGGTATGGCACCCTTGGAGAAGGCTCCCCGATATCACTTTGATATCATTTAATTCAGCCATTGCTGGACTGGCTCGCAATTACCTCATTCCATGTGTTCGTGGGTTCTCCGGACAAGCACAGACAGAGAGCGCCCATTAATGGTTTGCATTCCATTCCCTATTGAAGCCAGCAAACTCAAACCTCGCCCGCAGCTTTAGGGAACTTTCCGCCACAAACTCCACAATAGCCACACGGCTTTCAGTCAAGTTACTCTTTTATGTTGGGTCATCAACGTCCCAGCCACAGTATTGTCTTCACACGCAAATCCAATCATGCTAAACTTGACCTTTCCAAACCCTTTGTCCAGCACCAAAACCCCTTTTGTTCTCCCCAGGACTGCCATAGCCAAAAGGCACAAACTTCCCTATAAAAACCCTTCACTTTTAACCGGTCTTCAGATCACCTTGGACCGTCTTGCTGTCAGTTTTCTAAGGGACTCCCCTCAGCTCCCCAGGCTGAGCTTTCTTCCCCGGAACCCCTCTCTCTCCAGGACTACGAGCCAGGTCATATTGCCTTTCCCAACAAATCTCCTTTTCTCTTTCCAAGTTAGTTAGTTTATGTCTTGTCTTTCGTGTTTTTGCCTTTAATAAAGAATTTTATATTATTTGGAAACCTTTTCTAGCTACTCTCTGACCCGCCGCTGTATACATAGGGTTAAAGATCTTGTTACGTTACCCTGCCTCTTGCTAACCAAACAGTGTTCAGGCTAATTTCCCCAAAATTCAGTATTTCAATTGGCAACCTGGGCGCCCCTCACGGGACCCCCCAATTCTCAGGGTAACACTTTGGTCCTACTGAGTGGAGCTTAGACTACTTGTAGTTCTATATTCCTAGGGTACTGCTGACAGACATATTTTGTCCTCTGAATTAACAAACAAACTGTGTTACAATGTACAGTTGTTCCTTCACTTTTGCAAGAACTTGGGGTGCAGAACCTTCACAAAAGTGGAAAAATTTAATAATTGCTCCCACTCCCTCCTATTCCCTTTTGGGACTCCCCCCTTCCTGTTCTCATGCAAAAGGGAAGGGAATAGGGGGGCAGAGCGAGACTCATAGAAGCCTTCCTTGCCCCCTCAGGAGCTCCCTCTGCCATTCCTATGCATTTTGCCCTGGTGTGGAGAACTCACATGAGCCTTCTCTCCCTCTCTTTCTCTTTCTCTCTCTCTCTCTCTCACACACACACCGTTCTGTTTTGCCTCAGCACAAGTTCTCTGCATCAGGGCAAAATGCATAGGAAGGCAGGGGGAGCTCCTGAGGGGGGAAGCAAAGGTTTCATGTGAGCTTTCCCCTACCCTGCTTTCCCTTCTGTTTTGAATGGGAAGGGAAAGGAAGGAGCTCTGGAAGGGGGAAAAGGAAGGCACGCGTGAGCTTTCCCCCACCCCTTTCCCTTCAATTTTGCCTCAGTGTATGTTCTTTGCACTGGGGCAAAATGCACAGGAATGGAAGGAAGATAATGAGGGTGGAGGCACACACACTTGCGAATCATCAAATTTGTGAATTTCAAACCCATGAATGTGGAGGGAGAACTGTAATAGCATGTACTGATTGCTGGTCTGATGACAAGAGTCATCTGGGCATGGGGGCTAAGCAAATGTTCTATCTAAATCCCACTAGAAAGTAAAATAATAGAAATCTAGTTACTTTTAAGCAGTGGTCTGGAGACCAGCATATTTCTTTGTGCAGATTCAGGCAATCCTTAAGACCTCAGTTAAACAGGAAAAATGTAGAAGAGTCAAAACTTTCTTTGAAGCTTCCAGAAGGCAAGCACTATTATAAATGTAAACTAGGGATGGGCCAACCAAATCCTCAGATCCTTGAATCCTTGGCAAGAATTCAAGATTCATGGATCCAAATCCCCATGCCAAAATAGGCGAAATGAATATTTCGAATCCATACCTCCTCCTGCCTGCTGCTGGCACAACCCAGCCCAGGGAGGGCGGGAAGGGGTGGCAGGAAGTGCTATCCCACACTCCCTGGTCTTTTCCGGGTGGCCACTGGTGCAATCCTGCCCTGGGCAGATGGGAGAAGCTTGTGGGGAGCACAATCCCACGCTCCCTGCTCTTTTATTGCTCGCCGCTGGCCCAATTCTACCCTGAGCAGCTGGAAGAAGCTTGAGGTGAGCGTGATCTTGTGCTCTCCGCTCTTTTCCCGCCCACTACTGGTGTGATCTGGCCCAGGGCAGACGGGGGGAAGTGGCAGGAAGCGTGATCCCATGCTCTCTATTCTCGCCCACCACCAGCATGATCCCGCCCCAGGTGGGTAGAAAAAGCTTGCAGGGAGCACGATCCTGTGCTCCCCACTCTTTTTCTGCCTGCCACAGGTGCAATCCTGCCCAGGGTGGGTGGAAGAAGCTTGCGGTGAGCATGATTTCAAGCTCCCCACTCTTTTCCTACTTGCTGCTCGGGCAATCCAGCCCGGGGTGGGCTTGAGGAGGTGGGGGGGTACTCTCCCACCTGCCACCAGAACAATCCTGCCTGGGATCCTAAAAGTTTTCCTGAAAGTGAAAACTATTATTTCATTTGTTTTTCATTAAACAAACATGTCAAGTTCTGCTTCAAAAACACTTTTCAGTAGAGGTACTTTCTTTCCCTTGCTTTTTAAATCCTTTTTTAAAAAAGGATTCAAAAGATTCAAGATTCGTGAGATTTGTGGATTCCCAGAACCTTCCATGGATTCAGATCTGGATTAGAAAATTCTGGATTTCTCCCATTCCTAATGTAAAACAGAGGTTAGGACACGATAGAAAGGTGTTAGAGGAACAAGATATGTGCCAGGAGGCCTGTCCAAACATTTTCAACTAGCCTGCTGCCTTCAGATGAGGTGAAGTACATTGCCCCTTGGTCAGTATTAAAGAAAAAAGATTAATCTGGCAGTCCTGTTGGCTTTTGCACAAGGAAGGGAGGGGAGGATTTTGTTTTCTGCCTCAGGCAGCAAAATATTTTGGGTTGCCCCTAGGCTCTTTCATTATCCGTTGATCCAGAAAAGCAAACAAAATGGGAACTACATACAGAGAGGACAGAAATCGAGGGCATTTTCCAAGGATGTGCATGATGTATGTAAGGAAGATGTTTTCAGTAGCATGATTATGGTAAAAAGGAGCCAGTGATTTTTCTAAAAAATTAAGGATTTAGAAATTTCTAGGAACCCTCATAAATTAGATCATTTTCAGCCTCTCTTTTATTTGCTTAGGAAAATCTCTGTTTTCCTCATCAGAAGCTTTCAGTATTTGTCTTATCTACAGCTTTCAAACATCTCTCCCTTGAGAGAGATGGACTAATCATATGAGCAACTGCATTTGCCCAAAGACTTCAACTGAAATATACTTTGCTTACAAGAAAACATATTCTCTTTCTGTCTCTTCTTTTTCAGATTTTCTCATATTTTCCCCTTGAACAGAATATGTATGGAGCTGGAATTATTTATAAGCCAACAGGGGGAAAAATCACTGAAATTCTTCACACTTGGGGCTGAAGCTGTTGCCTTGCTCAGCAAATACTTTCTGTGATTTTTTAAAGGGCCATCCTAATCCTCTCTTACCAACAAAGAGTTTCTGAGAAAATGTCATAGGGAGTCTGCCTTGTCAGTGGAACACATAGCTTTAAACTGCTTATTTATAAAATGTGATTAATAACAAAGGTGCACATTTTTGAAAACACACATCCCCTTCACCGCATATCACTTATGCTGGTGGTGATGTCCTACTTTTATTCAATATGTAGATACTGAGGAAGTCACAATGCCTTTGATCAGTTGTAATGCATGTCTCTGAATTCTAAAGATAATTTTGTTTTTCGGGAAACTCATTCACATGGAACTTGACAAGAACAGACTCCCCTAATAATGAGACAGTACAAAGTTAATGCTTGTGATGCTTAGGCGAACACTTATGGTTTCCTTAAGGCTGACCCTACCATTAGGCAGAAGGGAGCAACCACCTCAGGCAGCAGATGCTGAGGACCAGCAGTGGTGGCCTTCTGGACATTTCTTCTATACCACCCAGTCATTCCCTTTTTCAGAAATATGGAGCTATGTGTGACACTGTTCTGCACCCCCTAAGTGTCTTGCTGCCTGAAGCTGTTGTGCAGATTCTTACTCCATCCCCACTGCTAGAATAACATTTGGCTCCTAGCCCAGTCAGTTTCTGTATATGGAATGAAAAGGAGGTGATATCATGTCCTCAGGTAGCAAAATCCCATGTGACAACCCTGTACTTTTTCATACATCTTTAAGAAAAGGACCCATTATATAATCCATCCATCCATCCATCCATCTTCTACCTTTTCCCCATTAATGGGAATTCTCTGTTAAAGTAATGAACATTGCCATTTTGATACTGTCTCAAAAGATGCTAATATGCTTTGAAGACAATTATTGGCATCCTCCTTATTCTTTTAGGGCATCTCCATGTGATATTTGGAGAGGAGCTGCATGCATAACTGATAATCAAAACGTCTGTGTCAAAAATTATGTGACAATTGTGCATAAACTAAGAAGCCTGCTACACCATGCAGCAAACACTGGCCAGAATTCTATTGTTGCGCTATGCTGGAGAAACTATGCTGGCAGAGACAATGGTGGCAGGAGCTACAAGGCTGCAGGCACTGGGGCTGCGAAGGAAGAAAGGCTTGGAAGTGGCAGCTTCTCCTGCCTTCCCTTAGCACTGCTGTATTAATGTAGTACACCAACGAGATTCCAGCCATGAACAATTGTCACATTGTTTTCTTTACCAGCACAAACACTGATAGAAGAAACACCCTCAATACCACAATTACATTGCCTGGGCAGTCATCAGGGTCATAGTAAAGATGTGGAACACTTATCTCTCTCAAGAGCCCACCATTCCCTTAGCTCCGCACTTGTTAGCCAACCTATTTAAAGCTTTTATATACCGCTGTTCTGGTACGCAGTCTTTCGAAGTGATTTACAAACTGTTCAAAATGATATGCTAGCACATGATTTATATAATGGAACAAAAGATTAAGACTGTATGTAGAGCCCTTGTAATCATTCTTGTGGGAGATAGGTCTGAATCTCACTTCAGGGCCAATGAGCCCACACAGATATTCACAGGATGTTTACACCAGAACTGAGGTGTGAGGAGGATACACATTTTGCAAGGAAGCAGCAGACACGACGGAAGAGGAAAGAACACTACAGCAGCAAGCTTATGTGAGATAGCAATAGGACCCTCTGGACAGATGTATCTAGGGTGGGGCAACTGGGGCACGTGCCCTGGGCAACAATGCCAGGGGGGTACAAAAAAGCCAAGCTTTCCCCCACCCTTCCACCTGGGCCTGGCCCACTGCTGCCCCCCACCCATGCCAGGGTTGCTGGCCCAGTGTGGCGGTAGCAGCAGCAGTAGCTGCCCTTCCTCCCAGGTCTGTTTCACTGCCACCACCAGGGTCATTCCTGGCCCCCTACAGAGGGGGCAGCAGCAGCAGCCCTCCCACCCAGGCCTGGACTGCTGCTGTCCACCACAACACACCCAATCCTCTGTTCTCAATGATTAAATCTCCCATTTCCAGGACTAATGAACGCCCATGTAGAGGAATATTTTAATCATTAAACAGTATCGGCTTTTCATCTGTGAAATGGACCATTTAAAGGGATCGTCCCATTGCCCTAAGATACTTATTATCCAGAAAGAGAATCTGTAAGTGTGGGGGTGAGAACGTTCTGCTAGCCAGTTTCTTAGCCAAATTGAAATGTTCTTTAATTAAACTTTTTAAAACTTCCTGTAGAGCTTATACAATTGTATGGTATTGTTGTTTTCAACAGCACAAAGGAAACTAATTTCACAGCTTGGAGAAGATGTTTGCATACTTATCATGTTTTTCCTTTATCTTTTTCTTATTCTCCTCAAATTGCTCCAAGACACCTTTGAATCTTCCAGAAGGAAAATTAAGTGAGCCTTTATCCTTTGCATCTCCTCCAAAGAGCGGCGGTTTAGACTGGTATTTGGCAAAAATACTAGGCTCATTCTGTTTTTGAGAAAAAGACATGATAAAAAAAAAAAAAGAGACAGATATATAAAGCTGCTTGTCACACAATGCTGTCAGTCTGTTATAGCAGTGGATTAATCCTACTTTTGCCTCAACCTGATTGCTGACTCTCCCAGTGCTGTTGTGCTCTAGAATCGCTGAGAACTTGATTCTTTTTCTTACTGGAAATAATCCATTAATGACCTCCTTTCTCCACTATGGTTCAGTAACCAGTTTGAGTGCAAATGTTTCATTCTGCTTCACTGTGAGAATTATTGCATAATGTGTTTGTTGTGGGTGTGATCTGGCTGTCCCTCTATTGGGAGAGATCTCAGATTACTTCCAGTAATAGTTCGGGTGAAAGAGACAGAACTTCCCAAGAGAATAGTCATGTTTCTTGACCTGTATCTACCCTTCACACTCTTGAAAAACTTTTTAGATTTTCATTTTTTACACACACACACACATATATATATATACTGTATAAACTCATGTATAAGTCTAAACATTTTAGTTAAAAAATTGACCCAAAAAACCTGGGTTGACTTGTCCATGAGTCAACGGCAAGGGCTTAGTCCCTCCCAGGAGAGCCTTAAATAAACACCGACTCCCTCTACTCTCTCTGTTGTGGTGCTGCTTCTAGACAGTTTGAATGCCTGGATGGGAAAATGGTGCTTTTTCTCAAAGGAGCACTGACAGAGTAGCGGGGACTGGCACTACTTTTCAGCTATCCTGAGATGGAATAAGCTGTCACCTTTCGCCACTCTACTCAGAGAAGGGGATTACTTTTTTCTATAAAAAGTAATACTATACCTGTTATCAAAAAAGTAACCAACCATCCTCTTCTCTGAGTAGAGTGGCAAAAGGCCTTTCTGAACGCCTGGGCAGTAAAATGGCCTGAGATGGTGCTGGTGTTTGTTACTCCACTGAAAAACCCCTATCCCGGGGTCTACAATTTTGATATTAAACATGATTCTGTGTGCCTGAGAGGTCGCCCAGATGAGCACATAGGCAGTCATGGTCGAACGACCGAAAACCAGGTCAGGCCAGTAAAATCCCCAGTCACACAGCCCCAGGAGACATCAAGGTGTGTAAGCCAACAATAAACAAAGGGTCCTCAGCCCCAAGAAGCCAACTTAAGAGGATTAGTGTGTTTGCCCCAAGTTGAGCAAATATCCTATCAAGCGAGGACCATTTACACAAAGTCACACCACAACCAAATGCAGCTGAAGATCCTGAGACTTCGGCAACACCTTGTAATCCCATCACGCAAAGGAAGTTACCATTGTGGAGTTACCATTCGTTCTCGCTGCAACACCCATTGTTCTCCCAAGGAAAGGATTAGTCCTCCAGGTACTTTTTCCCCTACAAATAGTCCCAGTTTTTGAGCAGTTCTTTGGAACGCTCCCAGTCATCCCAGCAGAACATTGCTCCGTCCATTGAGTAATCCCCTCAGCCCTCTCTGTGCTGAGCCCCACTTCTCTGCTGCTTTTCCAGACCAAGGACTTCAGGAAAAGGTGCAGTATTACACCAGCTGCAACCCCTTCAATAACTCCCTATCCAGTTTTCTCTCTTTTGCTTCTTAATAGGTCTTGAGTGAGTATGTGAGTGACTGTGTTGGTGCGTGAGACTTCCATTCAATAAAATCATTTATTGGACAATGTTGTTTGGTTTTTGGTTTGGCCCAACCCTGTAAAAACTAGGTAAAAAGACCCCACTAGGTTACCCTGCCTCTCACATTGCTATTGCTCGTGCTCTGTCTAGTTTCCATTCCCCATCATGTGGAGCACATTGAAGTGTCCCCCAAGGGACCCCAGAAATCAGGGTAGCATGTTTCCTTCTCTCCGCAGAATGATCCTCAACTTATCCACAGGTCATTCCTGACCTGTTTACCTTTGGAAGTAACTTTATTGTACAGGGATGTGTTCCAGAAATCTCTTCAATGCTTTCCTGTGGTACCATGTGCCCCAGTGTTACTAGAACAGTGTTTGTTTGTTTTTAAAAAATATTTTAAATAAGTATTAATTTAAGGCAATAGTGTAAAAGTCCTGTGACATCAAGCTATAACAGCATTATTACGACTTAATGAGTATAGATGAACTGGTTTTTGATTAGTGTGACAAGCAACTTTGTTTTCCATAGGAGAAAGTGCATCAAGAATGGCAGCATGTCATGATCCATTTCTCTTTCTGTCTCACCACTCATAAAGCTAGGTCTAGACAGTGATGGGTCAACCATATGATGTTTTGCCATAATTGTGCTATTATGGCTTTTTTTTTTTTAAACAGGAAAATAAAGGTAAACAGAGCATGCAGTGGGGCAAGTAGGGCAATGATAAGAACATTAATGCTAATGAAAAAAAATGCAGACATCAGAGTGTTACAGTGCAAGTGTTGCAAGGGCGTGATGCACAGTATCAACAACCAGCTATTGTCACAAGCTGTTTTTTTTTTAATGGAATATCCTTATATAACAATATGGTGTGATAAGGACAAAAGAATCACCCAAACACTGACAACTGTAGACACCTAAGTATATACTATCTATTTCTCTGAATAGCATTTGTTAATTTATTTTTTAAAATAATCTGCTTTTCAGACAAAACCACCTAATGGTAGCTATAACACACATATTTTGCCTGGAAAAGGTTCCCAGGTTCAATACCTGGCATCTCTCCTGTTCTGATCTGCTCTGGGTCCCATACTGGGAAAAAGGCATGAAATCAAACAATCAATCAATCAGTCAGTCAATCAAACCCCAGGGCTGAGAAAGACACTTGTTTGAAACTCTAGTGTAGGGACCAAAACCTCTTTTTTCAACTCAAAGGCTGAATTCCTATTTTGGAAAGCTCTTGTAGCCCACATGCTAGCAGTGAGTGAGACTTGGCCCAACGAGCATGGTCAAGGATGCAATAGATGACACCCAAGCAACATGGAAGAGTAAATTGTAATCTTAACGATTTTGAACATTTTCTCACCAAACACACAAAGCATACATGGCACACTGCAACAGCTATCAAACATGCAAAAAGCACAATTATGTAGGGTACTAAGGTTTAACTACCCTGTTATCTTTGATTACTATTCAAAGAGGGCAGCAGAAGAAGGCTGGGATGAGGTGGGTTTCCATCCTTGGTCTACCTCCTGGTCTACTCTGGCATCAGCTCTCGAGGGCAGGGATAAAGAACATGGGATCTCCTGGCCATTTTTGTACGCGACAAGTTAATTGGTGCACACTGCTACTGTATTCAGCAACATGGGGGTAGCAAAAAAAAAAAAACTATTTTTCTAACAGCTTTTCTAACAAGGGGTATGCTCCAAAAACATCTTGTTTTGAAGTAGCATTACACCTCCAAAAGGATTCTGGAAGCCCAGTTTCACTTGTAGAAGAGATACATGGGGGAACATGCACTTTATTTTTAAAGAAAAATCAATGGGCCTTTTTGCTGCTATCATCTCAAAATCAAAATTGGCATTAAAATCAATGGGATTTCCAGATTTTGCTCACTTGGGGTATACACATTGTGCAAAGAAGATCTGGCTTGGACCCCAAAGTAATGTAGTCTTCTGTAAGAAGTAAGGGGCAATGGATTGTAGTGGCTAAATTAAATTGGGTTTAAATCCCTGTCTAGGCATAAAGCTCATTGTACATGTCTCTGGCACTTGCAATGGTAAAGATAACACTAAGTTTACATTAATGTCTACATTTTTACCATTCCCCAAAGATTATATAATGCCAACAAAGTGACTTTACACATTAGACTCACATCCTGAGAATTTTGCTGTGAACTTCTGTCTTGCCTTTGCTGGACACTAAATTCAAAGGGGACTGATCCTGACTGTGAATTCTCTGGGCAGAACTGGGAACCCAAAAGAAATTGAGAATCACTCATGCTGTTGTAATCACTGGGTGCACTGGTCCAGCTGGGTGGTTTACTGGGTCTGAAACAAGAAAACAAAAAAGTGAGATCCTCAGCAAGTATAATTAATAAAATAATGACAAATATATTAACAATAAATGACAGATGAAAATTTGTGTCTCTTCGTAATTCCTGAAGGTGATTAAACCTCACATGCAAAAGGACTATTTGTTTGGCAATCCTGATAAATGTTACTATAGATAATGACATTTTGATGCAAAATACCTTCCAAACCCATGAAATAGAAAACACTACAGCATTTTTCTCAGGACATTGCACTTTTTTAAAATGTTGCCATCAGATGCTTGATCCTTCTGTTCCTCCCTTCCCCCAAATGCATTATGGAAATAAAACAAAATAACATGAGAGAAATGTACTGGAATGGAAAATATTGCAGGAGTTCTCAACAGAATCTAGTACTGTTCTGAATCTGCTGTCACTGGTCTTCTTCTTCTTAGAATTCTGCATGGTATATAATTCTGTATAAAGGCAGAATCAGCAATGAATCCAACACCCTGAGAATCTTAGCTTCATTTTTCAAGTGTTGTGTCTTTATGGTTGTGAAAATGTATGGGTAATATCTGGTGAAACAGGGAGAAATGTTGGATACTACACTTAGGAAGAAAGAATGAAATGCACAGATATAGAATAGGTGATACCTGGTTTGAAAACAGCATGTGTGAAAGGGATCTAGGAGTCTTAGTGGACCATAAGCTGAACATGAGTCAATAGTGTGATGTAGCAGCTAAAAAGCCAATGTGATTGTAGGCTGCATCAATAGGAGTATAGTGTCGAGAACAAAGGAAGCAATAATATCACAGTATTCTGGTTAGACCTCACCTGGAATACTGTGTCCAGTTCTGGGCACCACAATTCAAGCTGGAACATGTCCAGAGGAGGGCAACCAAAATGGTGAATGGTCTGGAAACGATGCCCTATGAAGAGTGGCTTAGGGAGCTAGGTATGTTTAGTCTGGTGAAAAGAAGGTTAAGAGGGGACATGATAGCCATGTTTAAATATTGGAAGGGATGTCATGTTGAAGATGGAGCAAGCTTGTTTTCTGCTACTCCAGAGACTAGGATAGGGGGCACTGGATTCAAACTACAGGAAAAGAGATTTCACCTAAACATTGGGAAGAACTTCCTGACAGTCAGAGCCATTCAACAATGGAATATGCTGCCTCAGAGTGTGGTGGAGTCACCTTCTTTGGAAGTTTTTAAACAGAGGCTGGATGGCCATTTGCTGGAGGTGCTTTGAGGGCGTGTTCCTGCAAGGTAGAGGGTTGAATTTGATGATCATTGTCGTCTCTTCTGACTCTATGATAATGATTCTATGAAAGATCATAATGGAATAAGGTATTTGAGAATCAAGGAGTATTGATTTCTTGGAACTCCCTGTTTTCCTGCTTAACTAGCAGAAGCAAAATAAATTCTAAAGATAGCATTCCCTTTTGATTTGTAAAGAGGCTACAAAAGTAGAACTACCTTGACATGGACTTTTGAGTTTAACACATACTTCTAATATCACATCATGAACACTATCACACAGGCTGATTGACTGGCTGATTGATACCTTTCACAAGGGGTTATCACTCACTGCTATTTTCTCCTTGATCTAATGGTGGTATAATGGCGAATTCTGAACTGCAAGTACTCATTATAACTATCTTCATAGCCTGACTTCCAAGAAGAATTTTAAAATGCAGGCAGCTATGTTGATGCATGTCAACAAATCAATTCTAGAAATTTTCCTGGCTCTTGTAAAGCTAATGGATCTTAATTGTTTACTCAAGACCAAACCACACCCCCATACCTTCATTACAACAGAGACAGCTCCCCATAATACACTGTTGATGTGAAAATCCTAGGGATAGAGAAGTAGTAAAAAAAAGTGCTGTTGTTTTTTATAGGGTTTCACTGATGAACAGACTGATAAGAAGTTGGGGGAAAATTTCACTACATGATCATGGTGGCAAGAAAGCTGTATGCACAGAAATTGAAAAGTCTGGCTATTCCTTTGCTGTTGACAACAGATTGGCTGTTGGAGATGTTGGATTTGGCAGAAATGGATAAATTAATTATTTTGATTAAGGAAAGATCTTTGGTTAAATTTTAAAATGGTTGGGATAAATTGATGGTATACTAAGAGACTGTTGAGGGGGGAAAAGCCAATTATTGGTTTTGAAGGTTAAGCTTATAGTTATTAAATACTAGGTAGGAATGTGATAATGACAGGCACACTAGCAGAAATGTATCTTATAGATTATCTTAGAATCAAAAGCTGGTGAGTTAGAAGTCAATGATATGTATTTTTGCCCCCTTATTAGTTCAGTTGTGGTTCAGTTTAATTTAATATTAGGTTAGATGTTATAATTTCTCTGTTTGTTTACTTACTATTTGTCTTTGTAATCCCCTGTATGTTATTTTATATACTAAATAAATGTTAATTTTTTTAAAAGTGCTGTTAACTTTATGTTTACTCTAAAAAGCTAAGCTGTACATTAATTACATTTATATTTAAAAACGTATGTTTATAACAGCTATTTTTATTCTAAGTTGTCATTCAAATGTATGTCACATTGCAACGCTTACAACCTTACCACAATAAAGATAAAAAATCCCATTCGTGAGGTTATTCTAATCAGTCACCCTCCATCCCTATTTGGGAGAGAAGTAACTAGCTATTTGAATTTTAAAAACCTTATTTCTTACCCACATACCAATAAAAACAGGAATAAGTAAGATCAAAAACCAACATATGAAGAAATCTGGAAATATTTTTTTTTCTAGAAACTAAAATCCAGTCCCACCACCTCACCAGAATATAGTTTATTTCTTATCCAGGCCTCAGAAAACATTGCTTTTTGATATGTGTCTAGCCACATAGCTAAACTGATACTTATCTACTTTGAGGTAAATATCTCAGCTTTATTCAACTAACCACCAGCAACTAAAAAAAAGGACAAAGGAATGGTAAGATCATATAAAAGAGGGATGAAAAAACCCAGCCCCCTAGACTGCAAAACAAGGTAACTGTGGAGAAGCAGGCCAGAGAAAGGAGACCAGCTAGGCATAACAAAATGAACATTTGCCTGACACAAGAGTCAGTCCTACTCAGGTGGTAACAGATCTATACAAAAAGAACAACATAGTTTTAATTATAGACCTAGGGAAATAAAACGTATAATACATAAAAATGTCTAGCTGGGGCAGAAGAATTACTTGAGAAACAAAAACAAAGAACTATTCTCTTGTTTTCAGTCAAAAATATTTTGCAGAAATAGCCCAACAATTGTTCTGCTTGGTATTTGCTTCTTCCCTGGCAGGCGACCATCTTGCTGCTGTTCAGCTTCTTGCTCCAATGCAGTGCCATAGCTTGGCACAAGCAGGGGAGGGGCAAGGGTGGGCAGGGTCAGAGGGGTAGGGGCAGAGCGACAGCAGGCAAGAGCAGAGTGATGGCACGGTGGGGCGAGGCAAGGTAATAGCATGCAGGGGTGGGGTGACAGTGTGGGAGCAGCAGGCAAAGAGCAGCAGCGGTCCCCAAAAAAGGGTTGCCCAGGGTGCACTGCCCTCCTCACCCCCCCTTCCTGCACCACTGCTTCAATGACCATGATTCCCTACCATTTTTCAGGGTGTGCCCTCAGAAAGACAAAACAGAAAGAACACAATCCTAAAACAAAATTACAAAGAAAATCACTTCATGTTACAAAAAACACACAACTATGACATTCTTTATTATATTAAAGTCAAAACTTGCTAAGGAGAGTGCTACTTCTGGAAGATAGGTATGTTAGTTATCTGTTCAATTTAAACCCATTTAGCTCTAAAAATCATAAACAATCACTATCTAATCAAGCACTAAAATAACATATAGATTTCTAATTCACTTGCATTTATTAAAACACCTAATGTTGAAAGTAATAATTAGGTGCACACTTATATGCACACAGGACTGCTTAACTGAGCCTATTGTGTTGTTAATCTCCACTTAAACAGAGTAGGCTACATTTGGAATACAGTAAGTCCTCCACATTCACAAGGGTTCGCAACACTTAACCCTCACAAATGTAAAAGAACACAAATAACTCCCCTGGTGGGCACCCTCCCTACAGACTCCTGTCTGCCGCCACCAGTGCGCCCATGTGGGCAAGGGAGCACAGGGAAGGGGCAATCACTCTTTCTGCATGCAACTGCTGGCTGCCCAGGGCATGCCCACATGGGCAGCGGGCAAGGGCGTGCAGGGAATGGGGGATCGCCCTCCCTGCACCCTCCTATCAGCCACGGTCGGCGCACCTGCGCGGGCACCTGGCAGGAGTGGAGAGGAGTGAAGATTTTCCCCCTCCCTGCCTGGGCAAAAGGCCAGGGATTGGGAGGGGGAGAATGGGGGGCAAGCGGGCACCTTGTGAAAAATCAAATTTGTGAAAGTGAAACCCACAAATGTGGGGGGAAGACTGTAATTAGTACTGAAATGCTACTTAACTGACACAGAAAAACAAAACAAAAATACTCAAAGCAATACTTAGAAATGAAAATTCTTTTACAAACCTCCCAGACGAGCATATTTGTCTGCAACCTTTTTTTCCCATGTACTATTTTCTATTTCTGGGAGAAAAAATACCTAATAAAATGTCAAAAGTTCATCCTATTATCTATACAATTATATCTGATTGTATTAATTCTGTTACTTTTTGCTGTGGTTTCCTTTGAACCATTCTTCTAGTTCCTTCCCAGTTATCTCTCTGTCTCTTTCACATGCTAAACTTTTATCCAATCATCTCACCTTTCAAAGATTTCTTCTTCTCTCTCATTGTCAGCAATGTCTCTTCCATTATCATATACATCTTCAGTTTCCTGTTTCCCCCAAATTCTGTATTCTGTTTAGCAGCTCTATGTGTTGTTGTCACCTGCTCTCCTCGGAAACTGTACACTCTGTCTTTCTCTTTTTCTGTGGGGCTCTCTCTTTTCTTCTACTTCTTCTCGCTGTGTGTGTGTGTGTGTCTGTTTCTTCTAGTCCCCCTATCCACTCCACTCTTGTGTCCCTGTTGTCTTTCACTGGCTGAGACCCTACACCAAGTAGGCAGAGCGTAACACTCCAGCCATGCAGTTGCATACCAAAGCAATGCTATTCCTTCTTCTGTTAAATACTTTCCTTAGTTCTGTTCCCTACCCTGGCAGCTGTCAAGCCCCAGGAGGGATTACTGCTGATTACCAGAGACTAAAGGAGGGAGGGTGATTTAGATGATGAAGATATGTCAGATCTCAGCTGGGGGAGGGAGAAGAAATGAGGGCTTGCACCCTCCAAGCCCAGCCCAACTGCATCTTCATTATCTGAATTGCCTCCCCTATATTTTCCCTCTCTGTTGGTGAAAAGCAGCAACAACTACTGCTGGGCTTTACTACTACTGGGAGAAATTTTGGACAAGGTGCTAAGGACTTGTGAATAGCCCCCTCCCCGTGCCTTACCTTTCAAAAATACATGCTCATGTAGGCCACACATATGACCATGTGTGTCATTAACAAGATATTAACCACAGTGTCCACATAACCCCATTTTCTCTCTCTCACTTTGCCAGTGCTAGCCAGGGACGGCCAGTCATCCACTTTATTCTTAAAGCTGCTCATACTGTAGGGGAGGTGACTCAGTGTACAATACTCTCCCACTGGAGCTTCAGCACTAGCAAAGCTCCTATCCAATTTTACCACTGCTAATAGAATTACCACAAGTAGCAGTGGTAAAATCAAGACACACTCACTATCCCCACAGCAACAAATCTACTGGTTACCCCTGGTCCTACCATCAGAGGCCCTTTCTGCACCGGGCTATTAAATGGGTGCAGAGTGACCTCCGATGGAGGTCTTCTGCACCGTAGAGTGGACTGGGGCGGACTACTTTTTGTAGTTCCACACCTCAGTCTGGCTCGGAGTGACCAGAACTGGTCGCACAGCGTGTTTTTTAAAACCTCTTTTTAGAGGTTTTTAAAAAGCACGGAGTGCGCGACTCTGTGTTGCTTTGTCGCCGCACTCCGGTGCAGATTTGCAGGAGCGCACAAGTGCGTACCTGCAGATCTGCCGGGGGCGGGCTTTAGGCTGGCAAGCTTCTCTGGTTGGTGGAGAGCCTCCGCCAACCAGAAGCCGCCATTTTGGACGCTGGAACAGTGCGGAGCGACGAGCTCGCACTTCTCCTCGTCCCAACGGACTCGCCCAGATGCTCAGGAAGTCAGGTGAGTCTCGTTTTCGCCCAGTTATTTTCCCACATGTGGAAAGGGCCAGAGAAGAGCAAGGTAACAACCTTCAGCTATGATTTTGAATGTCATGAAAAGGCATCAGTTTATCACATATTTACTTTGCTATTATTGTATTTTTTTTTTCTTCTGTCAGAGATGGAGGAGAGATTTTCTACATCATGTGCAAAATAATTTGGCTGGCTCTTGGCATCAGGATCTATAATTTATTGGAGGGGAACTCTCTGCTATATTGCCTCAGGCAACAAAGTATCTTGGGCCAGACCCCGTTCTATATATGACATTTATATTTCTTCTTTTACTTCTATGTCCTTAACCATCTACCTCCTACATCATGGAACATATTCATTTTGATTTCTACTATGTGTCTAGCTATTTCCTTTTCTGAGGCTTTCAGATAATGCTTTTCAAACACTGACATGCTCATTGGATGCCGGGAGCCCAATTCTAATGAAACAGTACTTTTTCTTTTTACCTCTGCTATTTATAGAAAAGCCAGCCATATTGGAAGAGAAGCACTGACACATAAGAAAAATGACTAGGAAGCATATGACTGTAGAAATGCAATAAATATGCAAATGTTGTTTTAAATATAATAACATCAAACTAGGAGCTCAGCTGTGTACCAGATGCATGTGTTGCTTTACACTGTGCACAAATTATATTCTGAAAAGGATTCAGTACCACCCACAGTTATGTACTTTTCTTCTGTCCTGTATCAGTAATGGAAATTGATATTTCAAAATAATGAGCCAAGGGTTATGGGCAAACACCAACAACAGACTTATCATAAAAAACCTCCACAATTAAGCAGGTTATTGACATAGGCATGGGTCAGCTATGCCCAGAGCAGTATGCTACAACTTCCCAGTTGGCTCTCTGACACTGTGGCCATCACCTGCTTTATGAGAGAGTTCTGACTAATGTCCATGTCTGAATGCTGAACTATGTAGCCTATCCTTTTGCTTGTTTCCCAGATTTTTTTTTTCCTTAGATCAACGTGAGTGCTAATGCTAACAGCAGCAGATTATTCAGGAACAAATTCCTACCTAATAGAGCAAATTATTTATGTATTTATTTCAGCATTTAATATTGAAATCATCAGCATTTCTAATATGAATTTATTATAATAAAGAAAAATACCCTCACAAGTATTTTTCCTTGGAATATTCACAGGGGTTCAACAATGAAGGTAGGTGCAGAGGAGCAGATGGTTATATAAAGTATATTTGTTCCCTCCCTACCCAGCATTGGTTATGGCACAGACATTAGCATCCCTGTTAGAACTTTCTACATTTCCATCTTGTGTTAACAGACTTTCCACACTACACCGTTATAGTGCTATTATTCCACTTTCACCATCCTGTGGAATTCTGGGATATGCAGTTTAGCGAGGTCAAAGATGCCCTTTCCTAAACTGCAAACCCCAGGATACCATAGGACGTTGAAAGTGCAATAATAGCACTATAACAGTGTGGTGTGGAAATGGCCAAAGACTCTTCCAAAGCCCTCAAATGGAATTTGTGCAAGGGCAGCTCAAGAGCAGAAGGGACAATACTTTCCAGAGGCCATCTCAAATGAGTGGAACAGAGCCAAACTTCAGTCGTTTGATCTGAGGAAGGTTTTCCCACACCAATCATTAGATCACCTCTGTACTACACATTAACCTTCTAATTAATTATAGTTCTGGGCAGAAATTAATAAAATGAAATTTAATAGAGAAAAATGTAGAATTCAGCACCTAGGCCACAAAAACCAAATGAACAGGTATAGAGTGGGGGATACATGGTTCAGCAATACTACATATGGAAATTACTCTGGGATTATAGTTGATCGTAAATTGAACATGAACAAGCAGTGTGATGCTGCAGCAAAAAAGGTGAATGCTATTTTAGCCTATATTAATAGAATCATTGTTTCCAAGTTGAGAGCAGTGATACTCTCGCTATATTCTGCACTGGTTAGGCTTCATGTGGAGTACTGCATTCAATTCTGGGTGCCTCATTTTAAGCAGCATATTGTTAAGGGCCTGAGTATCCTCCAAGTTTGATATGGTTTAATTGGTGAAATATGACTTAATTGGCAAAATACATTAATTAGCATTGATACAAAATGGAACCTGAGGTGACTGAAAGGTCAAGCTGAGTAGAGAAAAATTACTGACAGAACACATGTGACTGCAAAGCAGGTCAGCAGATCCCTTCTAAGTGTAGCCAAAATCATTGTCAGGCAGATTACCAGACAACCCTAGAGATAACAGGCTTAAGCTGAAACATCTCTGATGGCATACAATGGCAAAGGGAAGTTCCCACCAAAACACAGATTGTTTCAGTTCTGTTCCCTCAACACCTGGATGTTTCCCTGCATTGTCTCCAAACCTCTCCACAATTACAGAACTATTACACCAGCATTAACTCTTCGACACCTAACACTAAGACCATTAACTCCATCCAGACCCCACTGTCCATGTGTCAACCTCTATTGTTTGCTCGGCCCGAGAGGCATTTATACCCATGCCCTCAGGGTAGATTTTGGGTATAAGAACCCTCCATTTTGAGCAGTTCAGTGCAGTACTTCACTTGCTGGTCACCACATTGTTGTTCTGATTTCTGAACGAGTACAGGTTAGCGCTGGTCACCACACTGTTGTTCTGATTTCTGAACGAGTACAGGTTAGCTTCAGGCGCTAGTCTAAGCCACATCACTACTTTCTCCATTGCTCTCCAGATCGGTAACTACTGCTCATTCCTTGAAACTCCTCTATCCACAACTTTCCTCCCTTTATCCTTCGGTTAGCTCCTGTGCAAGTGTATGGGTGCTTGGATCTTTTATGTATGTGACTGATTCTTCAACGAAAACCCATTTCAGTTTACATTTTGGATTCTCTGGCTGGTTCTTTCCTGCAAGACTCTGTAAACATTGGTGGAAAGATCTTGTTAGGTTACCCCCCTCTCACAGGCCTCCTAATTTGAGCTAATTAATTCTCCACTTTTGAAAGGAGATACTGGCATCATGAGTGGACTCCTGAGTCATCTACATTTTGGAGTAACAAGATAGATGAGTTGGAAAAGGTTCAGAGAAGGGTAATGGAGATCAAAACATATGAAGTACATTGAAGGAGCTGGCCAAGCTCAACTTGGTGAAGAGAAGACTATAGGGTTCAAAAAGAGGCAGAGGATGCTTTAGGTGAAGATCCTGCATTGAGCAGGAAGTTGGATTAGATGGCACATGAGGCCCCTTCCAACTCTATTACCCTGTTCTATGACTCTGTCATACAGTTGGAATGCAAAGGCAATGAAGATGTCCTGAGCTGTCTTGTCTGTTTGCTTGCCCGAATCAAAGAACAGTTTATTGAAACCATCTGGATACCTTAGCCACCTGTTGCATCTTACATCTTACTAGAAAAGCCTTCATCACTGCATAAATATCACCCCCAAAAGCTAGCAGAGATATTTGCCCACTGATAACCCTTGGGGTTTGCAGATCATTTATACTGATTCTGCATTACTGAGTAGAAAAATATGCCTCACACTCCCAGAGGAAGAATCTAGCTCACTCTTTCCTAGCCAAGTGTCTTCCAAACATGCTGGGAAAGACCACAGTTCTCTTGAGCACCATTTCCCATTTCCTCCTAGATGTAGAAGATGGAAGTTGTAATCCAACACATCTGGAAAACACCTGGCTAGGGAAGGTAGATCTAGACCAGTGGTTCTCAAACTCTAGTCTTCCAGGTGTTTTGGACTTCAGCTCCCAGAAGTCCCAGCTGCCTTGACCAATGATCAGTGATTCTGGGAGCTGAAATCCCAAAACACCTGGAAGACCAGGGTTTGGGAAACACTAATATAGATAACACATTCAGGAAGGGCATGATCTCTCTGTCCCCAAAAACAAAAGCGGGGGAAAGGCAAAAATAGCCAGTCAAGGAAAAACTCCTTATAGATTAGCAGAGATAGCTACGCACAGCTATGGAAGCATGCCTAGCAGCAGAGAACACCATTAGCAGCACATGCACTAAGTCACTCACCCACTCCAAGTTGTAATCTTCCAATATGGAGGCTCTTTATCCTTTGTTACAACATATATACAATATTTACAAAGTCTAAATGGCAATCCAGCATATCTAGCTTGCTCTATCCAGCAGAGCCCCCAACAGACACACTTCAGGCAATGTGTGCAGTGTTGACTGGGATTGTGCTACCTTTACACAGACACCTAGCCAATCCTGGCCAACCCTTGTATTGTCTGCACCCGGTGCTCATCAGCATGACTCAGCACAAACTCAGATTGAGTCACATTCCTTTCCACAGGTGCACTTAACAGTTAAAGCAATTAAAGCAACATGACCTTTACACATACTTCACAAAGTATTTTCTAAATATTTGGTCCAACCATCTCTGACACTCTCTACATGAGAGTTTTTCGTTTCTCATCCTCTTCAGAGTTTCCATGTGTTATCCATATAATGGGATAAACTTTGGTGCTACATCTATTTATTTATGACTATAGTAAGCTTAACTCAAGAGCGTTCTGGGGGGGCGAAATCTGAAAATTCCCAGATGACAACACAGTCAAACAGTACCTGTTTATTTAAAGGATAAATCATGCCAGAGGAAATTAATTGTATTGTTATTCATACTAACTTTGTTGTCATTTTCTGCCATGAAAAATTATATTATGTTGCCTGCCTGAGGTGAGCACAACTACATTTTCTTTAATTGGCACTATTATAAATTTCTTGTCTTGTCTTAATTCTTTTCCTCACATACCATCTCAGCAAAGCATACTGACAGTGATTCAGTACTAATAAACCAGTAGACTTTAATGATGATCTTATTTAGATAAGGTACACTGTGGATTAAGTTGACTTCTTGTGAAATAGGTCTAGCACTGCCCCATTTTGCTTTTCTGTCATTGTCATCACTCCCCCCATCCTTTTAACTTGCTCCTACTCTTTTGCTATCTTTAACAGGAAAAAAATATTATTATTTTTTTGTTAAACTCTACATACAGGAGTTAACTTTATGTGGACTTCTAATGAAATACCCAAGCGCATAATTGCAGTGAAATATGCTATGCAGTTGAACAATGAGTAAATTATATTTTGAACATCATGATTCATTTCAGCACCATTTTCATCAATACTAGAGAGACCTTTTCACATAATAAGCTTGCTACTGTAAACAGCACAAGGGAAATCACAGAGATAAAATGCCTGCAAACCCTCCAATAATTTGATCTGGCAGTCAAACAAGATCTTATGCGCATTTTAATATTCCCCCTCAAGTAAAATTAAACCATATTATCAGATCTGTGTTCTTGCAGTGAGGAAAAATAGCAAATTATATGTCAACTTAAATTTATGGATGCATTTGCACATCACCATAAATACCAGTCACATTAACCCTATAAATGCAATCTTTCTCCATCTATTAGTAACTCTTTTTAAAAAATAAACAAACTAATAAATCAGACAACTCCGGGCTTTGAGACGCATCATCATGCATTGTATTCTTTGTCAATTCTTAAACAGCTTAATAAATTTTTTAATACAGCTTCACTGGCCAGGAGCTACATTTCACTTTACAAACAAAGACAGTGTGCCTTCTTGATCTCTGAGAGCCAATCCATATATTATGAATTGGCTTTGATATGCAGAAATAACTGCCCTGAGTGGTTTAAGGTCAGAGAATTATATTTATAGAAGACACACAGGAATCTTCCTGTAAAGAGATTTGTCTCCTTACTGTCAGCATGCCTCCACATGTTCTGTATTTGTTATGTCAGACACTTACCGTAAGTACAGCATCTACATGCAGAAGCAGTATACCCTATAAATACCACATGCTGGAGACAAGGGAAGGACAACAACTTCATGTCCCTCCTAAGAGTTTCGTAAGAAAGGCAGCTGTCTGGCTTCTGGTAGAAACAGGATGCTGGAGCTTGGTTTGATCCAGCAAACCAGTTCTTAAGTTCCTATTATTCACTGCCATTACACTGATTATCTGGGGGCACTACTTTATTCATTTATTTATTCATTATTCATATCCGAGTTAATTCAGGTTGTACGCATTCTGTCAAAGACACCATTCAGACACCAAAGTGAAATCTAGTGTGGATGACAGGAATGTGCTCTAGATATGTACTCCCTCCTCTCCATTCAATACCCTGTCCAGCCCCCACAGGGCAATTTCCTTGTCTACTTTCTGGATCATGGTAACTATAATTTGCTTAGACAACTCAGAATCAGAAATTACTGTTCGAACTGTGTGATGTTGATAACACTGAATAATAATATGATAACACAGCAATGGCAGTGACAAGTAACTTACCCCATTTTTGTGGGAGTGTTAAACAAATCTTTGATGTTCCACTGATTCACATTCATGTCTCAAGTTTGCCTGTTGAGAGAAGGGAAAAGATTGAGAGAGAAAGAGAGAGGTGAAGTCTGTAGCATGGTATGTTTTGTTTCCCATACTGTAGTCTCTATTTTCAAAAATACAACAGTTTTAACAGCTGCTTTTCTCCTCAACTCACAGCTGCCCCTCTGGAACAAGAAGCAGTCACCATGGTAGATGAAACATTTCAAACTTTTATCCTGATAAAACTTTCAAAGCAAAGAGTATTTCTGTGTCTAGCTGCAGATACAATCTGTAGAGAAGGAATACTGGGAGATGCTGCTGTAGTAGTACAGAACAGATATCCATTATTACTAAATGCTGCTTATTTGACTTGGACCAGTAAAACAAGCCTCTGTGTTCACACCAGGTGCTGGCCACCTTGAGCCAAGATACTGGTTGACAAAGTGGACATTGCCAATCGTATCATAAATTTAATCATTATCATTTCCATTTATACCTCAGCCTCACAAGAGTGTCAGAGCTATATGTTAACATCAAAGCAATATGAAGAAGCTGAGGAATTGGAAGACACTCAAGGAACTTGCAAGCAAAATTAATATTCTGCTGTGCTACAGAAGTTGTGTGGCTGAGGATTGTTGGACAAACATGCTGGCTGTTCCAACATCTGGTGAAGAAACGCTATTCTTAGTACTCTGACAATGACTCTAAACTCTTGGCAATCAACTTACTGGGTCAAAAACTGGCAGCTCTAGGGCATCTAAGAAATAAAACATTCCTCAAACATGGCCACTGTGAACACAAAAGACCACAGAAAAATAGAGTGGATTATCCTAACAATACTCAGCACTAAAATACAAGTCAACATGAGCACTGAAGGATACAAACTCTGGTTATTCCAACACTGAACTCAGCCATTACATGCTGACGGTGTAAGTAGTAAAAGAGTATAGACAAAATAGATGCTGCTTCCCTAACTTTTCCCTGGTCTACTCTGCAGGGCTGCTAGAGATTCAGTGCCCTGGTCAGTTCAATTCACAGAAGGTATTACCTGCTTAAATGTCTAAGCTAAAGGAACACTGTCTCTCTGCATTTGCTTAACTAAAGTTCCTCCATTTTGAATTCTAGTCAGCTTTTAAGGTTGTTCGTTGTCAGTCTCTTGTCCTACTTAAAATTATGCTGACATTAATTGGCAAAGTAAACACCTAGGTTCTCAGCATCAGTTCTCAGTGCTCTGTTATTCTCTGTAACAATATTTCTTATTCTTCACTGCTGATAAAATACATGTGTGATTCAGGGTTCATTGTTGATAGTTTACAAGATATTACTTTATTAGCAACCATCTATCAGAATTTTGGTACTGAGAAAGTAATGATTCTTGCACATGCTTCATGAGATCATTATCACCTTAACCTATAAAAACCTCTCCTTTTAACAATAAAAGGGTCCTTCTCTCCTGTAAGAAGTGGTTATGACTGCTTTCTTCCAGAGGGAAGGGGGAGTCCCTTTGGCTGAATTGGGGACCTTTCTAGGCTGAGTCAGGGCTCACCTGCAATTGTGTAGACAGATCTAATATTTTAGGTCTGGCCCTACGTGTTTTTGAGGGTTCGGGGGTAACCCTAACAATAGCACACCCACCAACTGTCCCAGTTTTGGAGGGACAGTCCCAATTACTCCTCTGTCATTCAATTTCCAGCAACTTTTAAATGTCCTGGCTTCCTTCTCTTTGTCCTCAGTCTACTTCACTTCCTGCAAACTGAGGTCAAAGTGCCAGAGTAATCTGCACTCAATTAATTCACTCGTGGGGAAGGAAGAATTGGGCATAGGTTCTTTCTCTTCCCAGCAGGCTCAGGCAAAAACAAACTGTGGCAGCATCTCCTAGCATGTATATTCTTAGTTAATAACTTTTATCATCTTGGCCACATTCTGATGTTGCTTAGTCACACATGTCCTGGTTTTCAATTGAGAAATGCTGGAGAGTATGTGATGGACTGCCGGGAAAATTCTGAGAGATATCGTGAATGCTCTCCAAGATTTGCAGTAGTATTAAAAAATCTTTAGGAATAAAATGTAAGGAACAAGATACCTCTCAACAACCTAGTAAGGGCTAGACTGAGTATGCTCAACGGCTGCAAAATGTTGATTATGTTAGGGTGGTAGAATATATAAGGGAACATTCCAGAACCCAGGCATGACTGGCTAAACCACTGAAATGGAGACTGCAAAATTTCGCTGCCAGTCTAGTTTGTGCTGTATTATTGGGAATGGTTGCCTTTTTTAGATACCAAGACACCTTGAACAAATAAATATGAAGATAGTCATGCCTTTCCCAGCAACTGTTTACAGTCACAGCTACCTTAAAATACTTCAGTCTTTTTAGGAAGCATTGCTTTAAATAAGTTGAAAGCTGAGTTTCACATTTTTCTGGTGTAACAAATTACAATAAGCTCAGCCAATAATCCTTATGGCTTTTGCAACAGCAACTATTTAGTTTCATATATTGCTTGTATCTCAAACTAGAGGCAAAATCCAGAAAAAGCTAAGCACTTTAAGTCCAATTTATTTCCTTTGAAAATATTTAAGCACATGTTTACTTTATCAAATGGAAATAAATGCAGCTACCTTTGGTTAGATCATGCCCAATATTTACAGAATTATCCTGAGATTTTTTTAAAAAGAATAATCTTGGAACTACTTATATTTGTGCCAGTCCAATTCTGCCACTGCCATGTTATGTCACTTCCACAGGTTCTAGGAGTATTAGCCCCAGTGACCACAAACCATCCACTCCCCTGTAAATAGAAATGGTTTGCAAAATCTTTCAGCTCAAAAGAATAAACATAATTCTGTGCTAGTTACAGTCACTAGAAAATATGAAGTAGCACGCTGCAGATAGCAGCACTGGACTAAGAGCAAGCTTGACCTTCTCCTTGCACATATCACTTATCACAAACTGTTGAGTCTATGGCTATTTCCACATGACAGGGGTCAGCGAAGTCCTTTCGTTGCCGCTCCGGCGGGGAGGGAAAGTGCGCCAGGAACGCTCCCATCCACACCCTGCCCTTCCCTTCTGCAGTGCAGCCCGGCACTTGTGATTGCTGCGCTGGGGAGGGAGGCGTTGCCAGCACACTTCCGCCCTTCCGCATGGCTGGGAAAGGCAGCAACGTGGCACAATGGTAAGTGTAAAATGGATTTTTTCCATTTTATAAATACTGTGCTTGCGTGACGCATGTGGACAAGATGGCAGCAGGACCGTGACAATGTCATACAGAAACATGACCCGTGGAGTGCTGCCATCATGTCCCAACTGCAGGGCAGCCACACTGTGTGGAAAGGGCCTTTATGTGATTTGTGGGGCTTTTTGGTAATAAGTCTTTGCAAGAAGCTCATCGTCATGGGTTTCTGAACCAAGAAATCTGTAAAAGGATTCCTAGAGTACCCTCTCCCACACTTTTTGACACATGCTCTGAAGAGTAATACTGGGATCTTGTAGTTGAGTTAAAACATTCATGAGGCTCCTTCAGACAAGAGGTTCCTGAAGACAGTGGTATTTATTGCTGCAGTTCGTTTTTTTGCTTATTTTATTTTTTTAATCCAAGCAACATTTCTCTTGTCCTAGACTATTTTCTAACTTCTCCCAGAACCAGCAGCAACATTTTATACCCACTGTCAAGTGGATTTCTTTTTAATTTCAAAACATATTGGAACAAAAGAGTCTCCTCTTCTTTTTCTTAAGATTTTTTTTAATTCTAGAGCATCAGTGAAATAGGACTTTTGCACTATAACACTATACAAGAATTTTTCAAGAAAAATTCAGAGAGCACAAACTTTGTCTTTTAGATTATACAACCAGCTTGGCAACCCTGCCTGGTTTAAAAAGAGAGAGAGGGAAAGAGAGAGAGGAGAGAGACCCCTTATAAAGATCCAAGAAATCAGTAGAAACATCTCCCCAAAAAGAATGGATTGAGTGGAACCAGAAGCAGCAACAACAATTAGCAAAACCTTGCAAAACTCAAAGAGACATGTTGTGAGAACTCATTCTTTTTAGACCAATGTGAAACTGTCCATGGATAGATGTATCTTTAGGGGTTTTTTCCTTGTTTTTATGAAGATGTATACCCTGCTTTCTCTCTCTACCAAGGAAAGGCATAAAACATACAAACAGGTTCTACTTTAGCAATAATTCATCATGAAAATACAACTGCCAGACAGAGATAAAAGCAGGAACACAAGGAGGCAACATTTAAAAATCAACAAATTAAATAAGCTGGTTTGAAGAGAAATATCTAAAATAAACAAATTTAAGAAGGAACATTTTTTTAACTTTTTATGGCAAGGAGTTCTCCACACAGGATGCTGCCAGTGAGGAAGCGCCCTCACATCAGATGTTACTGATTGTGCTTCCAACAGCAGCAGCCCATAAAATATTTGGGTCCTGTCCTGATATTAGGAGGAACATTCTGCACCAATTGAAGCTGCCAAATGCTTTTCAAGGGCAGCACTACACATGCCACGTTAAGATGACATGTGTAACATGTTTTCCTCCTGTTGCAACTCAGAATATTTTCCTCCCTTTATGGCCTTGACTCCTTCCCCAGTCCTTTCTTAGAACCTGCTCCACCATTAGTTGGAGTGAAGGGGTTGCCTCTGGCAACAGCTGTGGGGATGGGGGAGAAACTGGCAGTGGGGTGCTAAGAAGGCAGAGCTGTGTGTACTATGCAACCTCCTCTGCACCCTCTAAGCTGGTCAATGGCCCTCAGCTGTGGTGAAGGACTCTGCCCCACTACTAGTGTTGAAATAAAATTAAAACTGCTGGTCTGGCCAGTTTTATACATAAAATGGGAGGTGGTCTCATCTTGTCCATTTCCTCAGGCAGTAATCTACTTTCTCTTATCTAACCTCTTTTATTTGGTCTTCTGTCTCTAATTCTCCTCCATACTCTAGATATATTTTTTTCCAGCCTGAATGTTATGGAAAGTTTAGAGGATAAACCAGTCAGAAGCTAAACAAAACTTTATTGTGTCTTTTAGTGCTTCTTCGGACTGCTCACTAGGTCTGGGAAATGTTGGAGCACTCTCTTTTGGGATTTCACACTTTGTTAACAGAGGGCCCTAAATAAGCTAAAAGACACCAGATCTTTTCCGATCTTGGAAGTTAACCAAGGCCAGCCCTGGTTAGTACTTGGATGGGAAACTGCCAACAAAGACCAGGTGCTGTAGGCTATACTTCAGAGGAAGGAACTGGTAAAACCACCTCTGAGTATTCCTTGCTTAAGAAAACCCTCTGAAATGCACATACTATGGTTGTAACCCCCTAAACTTTAGGCCCTAAAGGCATCAGATTCCATCTGATCTTGGAAGCTAAGCAGGATCACCCCTGCTAAGTACTTGGATGGGAGAACAACAAATACCAGGTGCTGTAGGCTATATTTCAAAGGAAGGAACAGGCAAAACCACTTCTGAGTATTCCTTAACTAAAAAAACTATGAAATTCATTGGGTTGCCATAAGTTGACAGGCAATGTGAAGCTGCCCATACACACACACACACACACACACAAAACGGTTGTTTGTGTTCCCACATCTAGCTGTCCCATAAATATATGGAGTTCTGGTTTTAGTTTGTTGTTGGTTGGAGCACTAGCTACAACCTGAATGTTTCTTCTCAAGCACTCTTTTCTCTCCCTTAAGGTGTGGCTGAGGTGAGGTGTGGGCAAGATTCTCTGCTAGGATCTCCATGAACTCAACACTACCTCTGTATGCTCCTTCCCCTGTATCCAAATTCCCCATCTCACACATTATTTCTACTTTCTATTGATTTTTTTTGTACAGTTATAGTACTGTGACATAAGTGAGATAAGGTTATACCTGTCAGGGGCACGGGCCGGCTGGGTCTGTTGCTGCCCCTGAGGCCGCCGCTGAAGCAGCGGCGGACGCCATGGAGTCCGCCGCAGCTGACGGGGCGTACTCAGAGGCCGCTGCAGCCGACGGGGCCTACCCGGAGGCCGCTGCGGCCGACGGGGCCTGTGCGGAGGCCGCTGCGGCTGCCGGGCCTTGTCTGGAGGCCGCCACGGCCGACGGCGCGGGCCTGCCGGCCGCGGGAGAGGCTGCCGGGCCTGGAGCCACTTACCTCGAGGCTGCAGGCTCGGATCCCTCGACATCGGCCGGCCTGCCGGGGTGGGCGGGACCCGGGCCTGCTCCCGGGGCTCCGCCCACCCGCGGCCCCGATCCGTGGGAGGCCTGGGAGTCTGCCTGAGGCCCCGATCCGGAGGAGGCTGATGCCTTCGCCTCGCCTCCTCCTTTCCAGCAGCGGCGGCAGGCCAAGGAGGCTGTTCACCGGTCTCGACGCCTGCTGGAGAGGAGGCGACGGGCAGAGACCTCGCAGCTGTGAGACACAGCACAGCTGCGAGCCCTCAGCCACATGGCCACGCCTGATTGGCCGGCGCCTGGCTTGGAGGGCAGCCACATGGCCATGCCTGATTGGCCGGCACCTGGCTTGGAGGGCTATTTGAGGCAGGCGCCGGGCTGGGGAAGGCACGGAGCAACAACCGTTGGTCAACCGTGGTCCTGCTGTCCGTGCCTTGTTCCTGCCTGCGCTTGAGACCAGTCCTCCTGTTCGCCTTGTTGAAGTAACCTGCCTTATGTACTTTAACAGGCTGTGTTTATTTCTGTTAAGACTGAGTAGAAGCCCTGCCTGCATTAAGGACTATTTCTGTTAAGACTGTGTAGAAGCCTGCTTGTTTGTACTTTTGAGTTTTGACTGCATTAAAGCCCTGCACCTCTAACCAGCTCCCCTGCCTCTGCCTGACCACCGCCTGGCACTGACAATACCACTTCAGCACTATAATTCTTTTAAAATGGGAGGAGAAGGAAATCTTCAGTCTGGTGACTAGAAGATATTCTAATTCTGTCTTACTCAGTATTTCTAATTTTCTCTTTTTTAAAAAAAATCCATATCATAGGGCTAAAATGGTATAAGAACTGTGACTTCAAAAAAGGAAATAAAAATGTTCAATCTGCTAAGTAGAACTATTCAGATAGAATTAATGTCTGAGCAAAATGTCTGTGGCACTAGTCACACCTCCATTCAAAATGACAATAGTGGGACTGCCCAAAAACACAATAGTGGAAATTAAGACAACAAATATAGGCATGTGACACTGACCACACAGAGTCTGTATTGGAAACTCTCAGGACAGAAAAAAAAACTTTCCAGTGGAATAAAATGTTCTGGTTATTATTAGAAATTCATGACAAAAATGCCAACACAAAAGGAAGATTGTATGGATATGAAAAGAAAAAGTACAGCTGTATCTCCCATCAAAGCCCATGGATTTTGCCCGGTCTGGAGGACCCCTTAAATAAGAGAGACACTGTCATACAAGAGTAGTTCTGGTGCAGACTCGTAGTGTAATCCTAGCCTTAGCTTTTCTTTTAGAGGATCACTGTTCATTTTAGCCTTGTAAGAGGGGCCAATGGGATATAGACTTTAGAGAACATTAAAGCATCAAATGACTCATAGCTGGAACATAGTGAAGAGGGTAGAATTGCTGGTGTTCATGAGTCCGCTATTGAAGGGCTATTGTTGTTAGAGCTCTTCCTATTGAGCAACAGGACTTCAACAGACGTGCTGTCACGCGTGAGAGGTTTATTCATCACCAAGGATACGTGTTCTGTCCAATAGATACATGCAACACTTGAACAATAATATCCTAAGCAGCAGTGAAAATTAGCAGTGTGTGCAATTATCAGTGTATGTTTAGCGCATTTTCCCAGCAACAGGAGGAAATGTTTTAAGTTCTGGGAAAACAGCATATAAACCAGGATCAGAAATTCTGCCCAAAAGAACGCTGTGGTAATTTTCGCAATAAATGAACAACCATGTGTTCACTGTAGAGTCACACCTTTCTTTGAAGGCAATAAGTTATGTTCAGAAGACTGTGCGGTGTTTACACTTGGTTGTCATGTGTATAGTATTTTATATTACCTTATGGTGTAAATTATACTGATTTGTCACACAGAAATACACAGTCAGTTGAGCTTTGGTTGAATACACTGATATTCTACTATAATCATTATATAGTACTTACGTACTTCCAAATGGTGGGGTTTTAGAAACTGTGCCAAAAATGTACTTTTGTTTTAAGGGACTCTGCCAATTGCTTTCACCTTCTGCTCCTCTTTAATCAAGAGACAGTGGTCTTTTTCAATCAAGCTTTTTAATGGATGAGATGTCATACTGATTTGGAGTCTAACGAAGAAGAAAGACAGTTGATTGTCTAAAAAGTACTATGCTAGAAAGTTTTGACTGAATTACTTAGGCTACAATCCAAACATATTTACTAGAGAACAATTCCTATTAAAATCTTAATAACTGACTTCTAAGTAAACATATTTAGAACTGCACTGTTAGTCATTTTTAAAAGTCCAGCAAACATTTAACTATCAACTGATCTTTCCTCCAACTGTGAATCATGTACAAAATCAAAAAAGGAAAAAAAAAGTCCAATTGCAGTGCAAAGTAATGACATCTTGATTTGGGTCTCAAAAAACTAGAAACAACAAAAGAGCAAGATCTGGGGTCTTCAGTACATTTCACCAAAGCATCTCCTATTTCAGTTTCTGTACAGTATCATCAAAAATTCCTTTTCAATGTCAACTACACTGTGACACATCACATCCAAAGACAGTAGATGGGAATGTACCTGTTTGCCACAGATTTCTTTTAAAACTTACTATGTGCACAGGTTTGGACAGAGCATACTACCTGCAGAATCAAATTTAAAATAATAAGTTACAAAATGGTATAAAAACTAGCCTCGCTCTTTCTTACTTACATATACGTGCAAATTTAGGGAAATACTGGGTGTAATCCCATGGTCAGGAGTACTAAAAGAAAAGAGAGTTCATGATCAATGAGAGTTTCTTAAAAATAAAGATACTCAAGGTCTAATTTCAAACAATTCCAATGAAGAGGAAAAATGGGAGGCATCTAAAGAATCTAGGATGGATGTTTAAAGAACTTTCAACTGAGCTAAGATTTAAAAAGGGCATTAAGAAATGGAAGAAGGGGGAAATTTGCCTTCCTGTGTGGGTTTTCATGGCCAAGCATATATACATGCATGTACCTACTTGAATGCTTTCATGACTGAGCTGGACAACATAACCAAAGAATAGCCTGAAATAACACGTCACATTAATGTTTGTTGTGTACATCTAGATCAGATGAGGGAAATGATTTGTGTTTGTGAAGAATTTGAGAATAGAATCTGTTAGAGTAATTTGCTTTGTTTGATGGAATGGAAACTTGATGGAATGGAATTGATGGAATGGAAACTTTAAAAAGTTATAAAAAGCAAAACTTTAAAAAGAAGTCAGCAAAATAGTGTGAACTGAGCTTTGGGAGGGAGTTATTTCAAACTTTAATTACAGTAGATCAAAAACAATATTTGGTATTTGCAATGGAAGGTCTGGAAACCATGCCCTATGGGGAGCGTCTTAGGCAGCTGGTTATGTTTAGTCTGCAGAAGAAAAAGTTAAGAGGGGACATGATAGTCATGTTTAAATATTTGAAGTGATGTCATGTCAAGGAGGGAGTGGGCTTGTTTTCCGCTGCTCCAGAGACTAGGACAAGGAGCAATGGATTCAAGCTACAGGAAAAGAGATTCCACTTGATCCTCAGAAAGAACTTCCTGATTGTCAGAGGGGTTTGGCAGTGGAATATGCTGCCTTGGAGTGTGATGGCATCTCCTTTGGAAGTTTCAAGCCAAGGCTGGATGGCCATCTATCGAGAGTGTTTTGATGTGTTCCAACATGGCAGGCAGTTGGACTGGATGGCTCCTGTGGGCAATTTCCAACTCTATTATTCTATGATTCTATCCAACAGGTGTTTCTGATGGCTGTGTGTGTGACCACACTCCTCTCACCAATGAAAGCACTATCTAGAAGAACTGTATTTCCTCTGGTACAAAATATTGTACTTCTAAATCTAGGTAAAAATATAATAAAAGAATCATAAGCTGGATAGAATGCAAATGAACACTACACACAAATGTACACAAATGAACACTAACAATTAAAAAAAAATACAGACCGCAAACTAATTTTTTTTTCATAAAAATATTCATCTTGGTGGAGAATCCTGCTTATCGTCTCAGAGCACTACGATTAAGCCCAAACCAACAGACCTTCATCTCACATATATCTGGATCAGACAAGGGAGCTGATTCTCTATGGGAGTTTGGGACCAGAAACTGTTGAGACCACAGAGGATGTGGAAATTCATTTTCATTACCAGAACTGAGTTTTCAGCTTTGTCTCCAAAACCTGAGAAAACATATGTCAGTTGCCGCTACCAGAAGTTCCTGATCAATTGCCCACATGTGGTTTAATCTATGTTGTTGTCTAGGTGATGCATTTATGTGTATCTGCATCCTGAGAATGCCACCTTAGGACATCTGTTTACAACTGGAAATGGGTTCTTCTAATTCCTAAAATGTATGTCATAGTAAATCTAAGGTTAGATCCCAGAGGACTTTTTTCTTTCTTTTTTCTCTCTAAAGAGAGTGTTTTTCTGGTGCAGTAATTAGAGTGCTGGACCAGAACTCCCGGGGATTGGGATTTGAATCCCCCGCTGGCCATGGAAACCCACTGGGTGACCTTGGGTGAGTCACACTCTCTCAGCCCCAGAGGAAAAACAATGGCAAAATGGCAAACTCCCACTGAAGAAGTTTTGCCAAGAAAAACCTGTGGTAGCTGCAGGTTTTTCTTGACTTGTGTTCCCCTGTCTCTCAGCTAGACAACGACAAAGGAGGGGTCTTCCTCGCATAACAGGATCTCCTTAAGGTCCCCCTAAGTCGGAAACGACTGGAAAGCACACAAGAGCGACTAAGTTGACTCTCTCTGAGGCAAGTGCACCCCCTCTGGGATGAGGAAGACGCGGCACTTCTTCGTCGCAAAGGAAGAGTGGCTGTTCTGGGTGGACTACCGTGCCACACTCACAGCTCCATTCAGTGCGCGCTCGCTTTTGCTCACCTCGAAAAATGGAAGTTTCCCCGGCACTTCCGCCCGACGAACAGAGCGCGAGCCGTCGAATTCATTGGGCCTTCTCGCGGGAAACCCTGGCGAACAGCCTCTGCCTGGCCCGCCCTGTTTGAGGAGAAAAATGGGCTTTTAATGGTGGTCGTTCTGGAGTTTGAAGACTAACGAGCAGAAAACTTACGTGCCGTTGTTTTTCCGACACTCTCAAAAACCGACACACTCCCCCCCCGCTTCACCTCACGAAGCAGGACCTCGAGTAAAATAAAGTCTTCAGCCTCTTGACAGAATAACGCCAACGTCTATCTTCTTCCTCACAGGAAATTAACCCTTCTTTTAACCCCGCTCCCAGCTCACAGTCACTCTCTTGATGTCTCCGAGTAGATTTCTTCGCCTCACGGAGGTGTCCTTATCCCATTTTCCATGGCTCAGAAAAGTCATTTTATGCCATTTCTGCACTAGACTGTTCTAGTGCTATTATCCCGCTTTAAACATCCTACGGAATCCTGGGCCTCTGAGGCCCCTCCTTAAACTGCAAACCCCAGGATTCCATAGAATGTTGAAAGTGGAATAATAGCACTACAAGAGTATCGTGTGGAAATGGGCTTCCTAGCGGGTATTCTTGCACATATATATTTAAAGAAAATATATAAGTTTATTTTATGGTGCATATAGTAATAGATATGCCCTATTCATGGAGGTATGAAGTAACCTTCCTATGGGGGGAGGTGCAACTGGCTCCAACTGCAATTGTTCAGTGTCATTTTCAAAACCTTTATGTTTGCCAGAGCATTTTTGTTGCTTTAATTGGTTTTTATAACATATTAAGGAGTGTTTACTGTTTTAATTATCTTGTATTGTGCTAATTGTATTTGTACACCACCCTAGTGTCTGTAAGCAGGAGGCGTAGTTCTTAAATGTTTAAATGTTAATAAAACATAAAGGTAGAGAGAATTTCTTCTTTGAAGTCCTGTTTTCTTGTACCTCCCGAAGCATGAGCCTCAGTGATCTCTGGTGCTGATTATTCAAATATGCTTAACTTTCAGGGAAATACTGAATTTAATTCAGATAATAACAGTGAGGACCACAGTTCCCTCACAGGAACTTTACTAAAGAGATCTTCCTCACAACAGTTTATTTCTATTTACAGACCACAGAACCTTTCCGCCATCCTCTGACAAGATTTGGGAACACCAGTTGTTCGAGAGCATATTCCACCTGTCATTCTTCCAAAAACACCTCTACTATGAAGTCATAGAATCACAGAGTGTAGGACCTTACATTTCTCTCTGTTGAAATTCATTTTGTTATCTTTGGCCCAGCTTTCCAATCTGTCAAGGTCATTTTGAAATTTGATTCTGCCCTCTGGGGTATTACCAACCCCTCCCAATTTGATATAATCTGCAAATTTGATCAGCATGCCCTCTACTCCTTCATCCAAGTCGTTGATAAAAATATTGAACAGCACTGGGCCCAGGACAGAACCCTGTGGCACCCCACTAGTCACTTCTCTCCAGGATGAAAAGCAGCCATGGGTGAGCACCTTTTGGGTTCAATCGGTCAACCAATTACAAATCCACCTAACAATGGCCGCGGCCAGCCCGCATTTTATAAGCTTCTTTGCAAGAATGTCATGGGGCACTTTGTCAAAGGCCTTACTGAAATCAAGATATGCTACGTCCACAGCATTCCCTTCATCTATCAAGCTCGTAACCCTATCGTAAAAAGAGATAAAATTAGTCTGGCATGACTTATTTCTGAGAAATCCATGTTGACTTTTGGTGATTATGGCATTGCTTTCTAAGTAATTACAAACTGACTGTTTAATTATCTGTTGTAGGATCATTCCTTGTCTTGATGTCAGGCTGACCAGGCAATAATTATTTGTTTCCTTTTTTTCTTTCTTCTTGAAGATGGGGATGACAATTGCCCTCCTCCAGTCTGCTGGGACTTCTCCTGTTCTCCAAGAGATTATTGCGAGCAGTTCAGAAATGACTTCTGCCAATTCTTTTCATATCCTTGGATGTAATTCATCTGGTCCTGGAGACTTGAATTCATCTCGTTTAGCCAGATATTCCTGTACTACTTCTCTGTAAGTAGTACAGGAATGCTGCATTTCTCCCCTTTCCTCACCTGCTCCCCACTGAGTTGAGTCCATGTGTTCCTCACAGAAGCCCTAGTCTCAGGATCAACATTAGACTAATTGTTACCTGACAGTGCAGCAAATATTGCCCTAACATCAAAGTCAATATACCTTATCATTTAAAACCAGCAAAATTATTTTGGCACATGAGGCAGAAAAGCCCACAAGCACCCAAGCACCCCTTCCCGACTAACTAACAACTAACAATTTGCTGCCTTTTAGGACAACCCATCTGCTTTACTTTGCCTAATGGTAGGGCCAGTCCCATATAAACCTCTTCACAAGAGATGGAAAAAATATTCATACAATCAATGCACTATTACTAATTATGCTATATCATAATTAAGTCTGTGTGTGTGTGTGTTATGTATGTGTGTATATATATAGCAGAAGTTAAACGTATATATATATATATATATATAGCAGAAGCATTGACCTCCAAGCTCAAAAGAAGTCAACATGGTTTAAAGTCAAAAGCAGGGAAACCTCAATAGGCTTCAACTTATTTCCTTGCCCTATGAAATTTTAGGAATGCCCTATGAAACTTTAGGAATGCCCTATGAAACTTTAGCTGGCCCCTCCCTAAACTGCAAACCCCAGGATTCCATAGGATATTGAAAGTGGAATAATTGCGCTACAAGAGTGTAGTGTGGAAATGGCATTGGAGGTTGGATGGATGGGCATTTTTCAGAAGTGGTTTAGCTGTGTAATCCTGGCTGTCAGGAAATTGGACTAGATGGGCCTTGCATTCTTTTCCAGCTCAAAGATTCTGTGATTCTAAATGTCACATATTTATCCTTTATTTTTCTCCCCCCCCCCGACAGTTCGGTGTTTGTCATCCATGCATAGTGCTTTGTACAAAGTGGCCCTTCACCCATTTGGTTATCAGCAAAGACTGCTCAAGAATGATTTCTAGTCATCCTGGAGAAAAATGCTTCACAAGATTCTGTCCCAGGCCCACTGTTGAACCACAGCATTATAAAAGACTTGGATTCAGGAATAGAAGTAATGCTTATTACATTTACAGACGTTGAGACTGAGAGGGCTTGCTAAACCTTCAAACTCAAAATCAAGATTTAGCATGACTCTAACACAGAGCTTTCCAAACTTTTCATGTTGGTTTTTAGACATGCATCATTTTGCGACACAGTAATTCAGTTCTAGTAGCAAACTGGAGGTTAAACTAACCCCTTATAAGACATACAGACACATACATAAATTGTAATAACAAAACATATGGGGACACAACATATCTCATGAAAACCTTTCATATATTTTTTAAAAATATATGATTTATAAATCATAACATACATTTCCAAGATTGTAGGCAACACACCTACACACTTCAGGTGATACACTAACATGTCGCAGCACATTGTGTGGAAAGCCCTGCCCTAACATATTACAGAACTGGGGCAAAACAAAGAGAATGAATTCCAGCAGGGATAAATATAAAGTTTTATATTTAGGCAGAAAAAAAATTAAATATACAAATATATGATGTGTGGCATCTAGTTTGGCAGTAGTATGTGTGAAAAGCATCAATAAGACTTAGCAGATCACAAGCCATAGCAACAGCAAAAACAAAACAATGCAATCCTTGACAGAATCAACAAAAGTATAGCATGTAGCTCAAGGGGAAAAAATCATCCTATTTTGTCCCAGACAGAATAGTATGCCATGTGAGAGCAGGAGACAGGCTTGACCCTTACATAATTATGGGATGCTAGTTGATATTCTTCCAGCTTTTTCCACCTTGCACTAGCAGTTTCCTGGTGATAATGCATTAGGCAGTCAGGTTGCTCTCTCAGGCAGCAGAATTTGGAGATCATTGAAACTTAGAAACTTTATGTTACTTTATTTTTACTGCTAGGAGAGATGCTTAGGAGATTTTCAGCTTTATATGGCAGAATAACTTGGGGGGCAGGATTCTATAAATCTTGACTTAGGTGGGTATGTGGCACCATTTGCTGTTGTGCCTCAGTCAAGAAAATGTCTTGGGCTGGCCCTGATGTTAGGATTGCATCAGTGAACTTCCACTCGACCCAATCAGTATAGTGCTATGCTTTCTAGTGAGTGTGGAATTGAGAGCAATCCTGTCTCACTCACCAAGCATACATTGGAGACAGGACTGCACTGTCAGATTCCTAATGAGCCATGGCATTAATCGTAGCTCCCGCAGTTCAGGTTTCCAGTTCTTTTTGCATTTTGTGCACAAAGCTCTTTGTCATAGGTCCTGACAAAGGGCAGAACAAAACTGTGCAAAGGAAATTTAATTTTAGCTGTCAGTCCCCTGTTCTTTGAAAATGAAGAAGAGGCTTTTAGCTGGTCGCTCATCCAGGTGATTCCAGCAGAGAAATCTATACCTGCAGTCTTTTCATTTGTAAACTGTGCTCATTCCATAGAAGATAAAATCAAAGCAGGAAATCTTTTTTAGAAGTTAAAGAGATTTTTAAAAAGATTGTTTTCACACAATTGGATTTCCTAGCAGGCACATTGATTGCATTCACACGCAGTGTTAAGCCAGAATTCTCGATAATTCTGTCTTATTCTGAATGAGGCATTATGCTGATATACACTGCTCAGTCACTACCAGCATAGGCAAGAGTAGATAAACCAAGGAAGGACAACTGTGGAAGGCTAGGGAGCTGCATTAGGCCCCTAGGACCCCTTGGAGGGCTATACTTGCTCCTCCTGCAAAAAATGTTTTTGCCCCCAAATGCATCTAGGATGTGTGGAGCATTTTTACCAAGTTTTGAGTTTCAAAACAAACCTCTCTTCAGCTTACATTGGCCCAAGGGGCATACAAAATATGATGGAAACACACTCTAAACATCCTTAGAAGACATGATGTAGCATTTTGAGGTAAAAAAAATTTTTTTTTAATTGCAAAAACTGTTTTTGACTTCTGGGGGTCCCAGAGGCTTCCACATGTGGTGGAAATGACCCACACACCCTTAGAATGGATTTGGTGGCATTCTGGAGCAAAATAAATTAATGTTGACCTCTGGCCACCCACCCTTGAGCCCCCCCCCCAACTAAACAAGTTTCTCTTAAATTTGAAAACAGTATTCTGGCTCATGATGGGTGGAATATGGCAGAAAAATTGCTTTATTATAATGCACTCTATTTGGGGCTGCCTTTGAAAAACATTTGGAAACTTGAGGTGGTCCAAAGTGTTGTAGCCAGATTGTTAATGGGAGCCGGCTTTAGGAAGCACATGATGACTCCATAAAGACAACAGCACATGTGTTATGGTTGGCATTGTTTCAAATTGTCTTGTTTAAACTGATAAATGATTTAACACATTTTAAGCCTTATTAAAACATTGTTATATTTATTTACTGTTTTAATTGATTTTATTATAAGTAGCCCTGAGATCTTTGGATATATGGTGGGATATAATTATTTTAATAAACAGCTCCTCTGGCTGCCAGTTTGTTTCCAAGAACAATTCAAAGTGTTGGTTGTGACCTATAAAACTCTAGACAGGCTGTCTGACTCTGACTGCTTTATAAATGGCAAATGTGTATCAATTAATAATAACAAATTTACTGTAGTAAAATAGTAGCGCAAGGTATTTCATCACCACCACATGACTCATCACTCTAAGTATCTTGATTATTCATATGGTTGTGATGAAATGCCTTGTGCTACCATTTTATTACAGTCTGCTAGAATGTACAATATATTTATTGGATTAAAATTTTTGAACAAGAAAATGTTCCAAATTTTCTATCAAAGTAAATATGCATCAAACTAGCAGCATATTTAATATTCTAAGTTTTTTACTTTCAAGCCAAAATCAGAGTTAGTACATTTCTACTGACTTTGACTCCAGCCATTGCTTTCACCTCCACAACTCTGACTCCAACTCTCCAGTTCTGGTTTAAAGGACTGTATTTTCTCATATAAGCTGGCCCTAGTGCTCAGATCTTCAGCGGAAGCATTTATCTCAGTCCCACCACTTCATGGGAACATCTAGTTGGAAGATGATTGTTCCCAGACTCTGGAATTCCCTTCCTAGGCTATTTCCGCACTAGCCTGTTATAGCGCGATGATTCCACTTTCAACATCGTCTGGAATCCTGCGGAAATGGCCCTAGTTTGGCTAATCTGCCTCCCTCCTTGCTATCCTTTATTTTATATTGTTGTTGTTGTTGTTGTTACTATTGGCAGTTGAAGAGCTTCCCACTCCAGTGGGCATTTGGGGACTGACATTTTACATGTAAAGGCATTGTTTTTAGTGTGCCATAGAGGTGTGTAAAATTGTGTTTGGTGTGGAGAAAATAGGAAGAAGCTTTTCTCTTTCTGTAGAGGAAAAACCTAGAATTAGACCTGAAGCTAAATGGTATGCAGTTCAGGATAGATAAAGGGAAGTCCCTTTTACACAATGCAAAATTAAAGTGTGGAATTCACTGCCAGGTGATGTTGTGATGGCCACCAATGTGTATGGCTTTTGAAAGAGGACTGGATAAATTCATTAGAAGGTTGAGTCATCAATGGCTACTAGTCATGATTACCAAGTATCATGTCTAGTATCAGAGGCAGTATGCGTCTCTATAACCATTGCTCTGAAGTGCAAAACGGAGGATGCGATTACACTTGTGCTCTGCTGGTCAGGTTCTTACAGGCAACTACTTGGCCACTGTAAGAACAGAATGTTGTACAGAGTAAGCCTTTAGTCCAATGCAACATGAGTCTTCTGTACTCTTATGAAGGTCAAAGGGCCTTTCCACACTACACTGATATAGTGCTATTATTCCACTTCCAATTTCCTACAGAATCCTGGGTTTTGCAGTTTAAGGAGGGGCATTTGGAATTCTCAGCCAGAGAGCTCTTTGGCCTCACTAAACTAAAAACCCTGGAATTCCACAGGAAGTTGAAAGTGGAATAATAGCACAATAACAGTGTAGTGTAGAAAGGCCCTAAGATGGATTTAGTTGTGGGGCTCTTCAGCAGTTGAGTGTGGTACTTTTCTTAGGGGTGTGCTCAATTGTGTTTTAAATTGTGCTAAGCCAAACTCTTAATTCAATTCTGTTTTAGTAGCTGATCTTGTTTTGTGTTTTAACTATACTTGTATTTAATATTACTATGACCTGGTTCAGAGTTCTATCTTTGGGAGAAAGTCTGGATATAAATCAAATAGATAAAAGAACTCCCAGGCTACAAATCACCTCAGGATATAAATCAAATACCGGTAGATAAATGAACATAAGCACATGGCAATTTCAACAAGAAAGAAGAAACTCAGAAAGTAAACAAAATTTGGCTACCAGTACTGAAGAACACTAAAATCAAGACTCAAAAACATGCCAATGAACACCAGCAGACTCTGGAGGTCCCTCTACAGGGAACAACACAATGGGCTGCTAATGTACTTAATGCACTGTTATGCATATCCCCTGACTAACAATACACCCTGGGGGATATCCCATTTAATAATAAGCCAGTTGTAACACATGCAAATTGCTCCCTCCTGCCCGGGGACTACACAAGTATATATACTTCTATGCCACCAGATCCTCTGAAGATGCCAACCACGGATGTAGGTGAAATGTCAGGAGAAAATACTAATAGAACACGGCCTCAAAGCCCGGAAAACCCACAACAACCTATAGATAAATGAACTCTTTTTGGCTCAGAAGAATTAAAATTCCAAGTCAAGCTTGTGTCCAGGGGAGGGCAACCAAAATGGTGAGAGGCCTGGAAGCCATGCCCTATGAGGATAGACTTAGAGAGCTGGGTATGTTTAGTCTACAGAAGAGAAGGTTAAGAGGGGACATGATAGCCATGTTTAAATATTTGAAGGGATGCCACGTAGAGGAGGGAGAGGGCTTGTTTTCTGCTGCTGCAGAGACCAGGACAAGGAGCAATGGATTCAAGCTGCAGGAAAGGAGATTCCACCTGAACCTCAGGAAGAACTTCCTGACAGTCAGGGCTGTCCGGCAGTGGAATCTGCTGCCTTGGAGTGTAGTGGAGTCTCCTTCCTTGGAGGTTTTTAAGCAGAGGCTGGATGGCCATCTGTCGGGAGTGCTTTGAGGGTGTTCCTGCATGGCAGGGGGTTGGACTGGATGGCCCCTGTGGTCTCTTCCAACTCTACATTTCTATGATTCTATGAAGTTGTGTAGTATGAACAGGTTGCTTACCTGTAACTGTGGTTCTTCGAGTGGTCATCTGTGCCATCATACACTAGGAGCTTTAGCGCCTGCGCGGTAGCGTTCGGAAACTTCTAGAGCTTGTTCGCTTGGCGGGAACCCCTCCCCCACGCCGGTACTGCGCATGCTCCTCCCGCCGAGCAACGGTCTCTCCTCAGTTCTGTCGTCCGCCGTAGAACCTACAGGGACCTGAGAAAGAGGGGAGGAAGGGCGGGTATGTATGATGGCACAGATGACCACTCGAAGAACCACAGTTACAGGTAAGCAACCTGTTCTTCTTCTTCGTGGTCTCTGTGCCTTCATACACTAGGAGACTGTGTAGCTTACCGGTCGGACGGCGGGTCAGGTCCTACAGCACGGAAGCCAACACCTCACGTCCAAACCGAGCATCTCTGCGCGACCGGCAGTCGAGCCTGTAGTGGCGCACGAAGGTCGATGGTTGGGACCAGGTCGCCACACGGCAGAGTTCATGCAGGTCAACTCCTCGCAGGAGGGCCGCAGAAGTAGCCACAGCTCTGGTGGAGTGGGCTCGAAGCAGGACTGGCGGAGGCTTCCTTGCGAGCTCATACGCCAGTTGAATAGTCCTCACCACCCATTTGGAGAAGCGCTGGGTGGACACTTTGAGGCCCTTCCGACGCCGGCCATAGCAAACGAAGAGATGCGGCGTCTGTCGGAAGGAAGCAGTCCTGTCCATGTAGAACGCCAATGCCCGACGCACGTCCAGGGAGTGGAGGGACCGCTCCAACGGTGTCGTCGGGTTCGGGAAGAAGGCAGGCAGGATGATGTCCTGGTTGAGATGGAAACTGGACACCACCTTAGGCAGGAACGAGATGTCAGGTCTCAGGACCACCTTGTCTCTGTGGAAGACCATGAAGGGCTCATCGGATCGAAGAGCTGTGATCTCACCCGCTCACCTCGCTGAGGTCACCGCTACCAAGAAGGCAGTTTTCATGGTGAGGAGCCTATCATCCGAGGTCGCCATCGGCTCGAAGGGCGGCTTTGTCAGCTGCGAGAGCACCAGCGAGAGGGACCACGGCGGTAGCGGCGGCGATACCGGCGGGTAGAGGTGATGAAGTCCTTTCAGGAACCGCTTAACGGTATCGTTCCTGAAGAAGGCCGAGGCAGCCGATCGTGGCGGTTGGTATGCCATGATCGCGGAAAGATACACCTTCAGGGATGGAAACGCCAGCCCCTGTTGCCGGAGGTGCAGGAGGAAGTGCAGGACGGTAGAGAGCCCCGCAGGCGATACCGGCTCACTCCTCTCGTTAGCGAAGGTCAGGAAGCGTCGCCACTTGTATTGATAGTTGCGACGGGTGGATTCCTTCCTGGCCGCGACGAGGACGGTACCGAGCACGGGATCGTCTAGTGCGATATCCTCCAGGCATGGAGGGCCAGGCGTGGCAGGTCCGGATGGAGGACTCGGCCGCCGGAGTGGGAGAGCAGGTCCGGTGTCGGTGGCAACCGGAGCAGGTCGTCTCGTGCGGCTTGTAGCAGGGGTGCGAACCAATGTTGCCTCGGCCAGTACGGGGCTACCAGGATCGCGTCGGCTCGGTCGGCGAGGATCTTCGATATCGTCCGGCCGAGCAGCGGGAACGGCGGGAACGCGTAGAGGAGTTCCCCGGTCCACGGAAACTGGAAAGCGTCCCCGATGGAGGCACGATCGTGGCCCGCTCTGGAACAGAATCGGCGACACTTCGCGTTTTCCCTGGTCGCGAAGAGGTCGATCGATGGTTCGCCCCAGCGGTCCCGAATCAGTCTGAACGCCTCTCCGGAGAGAGACCATTCGTGATGGGATGAGGTGTCCCTGCTGAGGGCGTCTGCCGTGGTGTTCTCCTGCCCGGCCAGGTGAACTGCCACGGGATGCGTATGCAGGCGAATGCACCATTCCCACAAGTCGAGCGCAATGTTGAGCAGGGTTGTGGAGTGAGTCCCTCCTTGTCTGTTGATGTAACAGACGGCGGTGGTATTGTCCGTCAGAACCAGGACCGTCCGCCCCGCTACGACGTGGCGGAACGCCCGTAGCGCTTTCAAGACGGCGAGTAGCTCCAGCGCGTTCATATGGAGAGCGGTCTCGTCGTCGGTCCATCTGTCGCGGACTCTGAGATCGCCGCAGTGGGCACCCCATCCATACAGGGAGGCGTCGGTCGTCACCGTCACCTTCGGTGTCGGCTGTTGGAAAGGCATCCCTGACATGAGATTGCGTCGCGACTGCCACCATCGGAGGGATGAGCGGACGTCTCCCGGCAGCTGCAGTCGGAGAGTCTGTTCGTCTCGCAGGGGGTCGAATATGCGGACGAACCAGTGTTGAAGAGGTCTCGCTCTCAGCCTGGCGAGATATGTCACAGCGGTCGTCGCAGCCATGTAGCCCAAGAGCTGCTGGACGCTTCTCGCAGATAACGTCGGGGCCGTACGCGCGTGAGCGGCGGCCCGGATCAGGGTTTGGGCTCGAGACTCTGGTAGGTACGCCCTGGCGGAGGTTGAGTCGAGCGTCGCCCCGATGAAGTCCAAGATCCTCGCCGGCTCGAGGTGGGACTTCTTCGGATTCACCCGTAGACCAAGGCGGGTCAGGAGTGACAACGTCATGTGGACGTCGTGGTAAAGTCTCTGTTTGCAGGACGCCACCAACAGCCAATCGTCGAGGTAAGGGAAGACGGAAGCACCCTTCGTCCGCAGGAAGGATACCACCGGGGCCATGCACTTGGTGAAGACCCTTGGGGCAGTCGAGAGTCCGAACGGCAGCACCTTGTACTGGTAACAGGTGTCGTCGACTGCGAAGCGGAGGTACCGTCTGTGCTGCGGGCGAATGGCGATATGGAAGTATGCGTCTCGGAGATCGATGGAGGCGAACCAGTCCCCTCGATGTAGGAAGGGCAGGATCGACGGTATCGTGACCATCTTGAACCTTTTGGGGCGGATGTAGTAGTTCACCCCTCTGAGGTCTAGGATCGGCCGGAGGGTCCCGTCGGCTTTCGGTACCGTGAAGTACCTGGAGAAGAAGCCGGTGGTCTTGGCCTCTTGCGGGAGCTGCTCGATCGCCCCTTTCTGGAGGAGGGATTGGATCTCTTCCAGGAGGGCCGGACTCGACGGCGTGGAGTAGTAAACGCCTCGAGGAGGAATATCGAGAAATTCGATGGCGTAGCCAAGACGGACGATGGAAAGCACCCAAGAGTCCGTAGTGACACACTGCCACTCCGCGAGATGTCGAGCAAGAGTCGGTCGGTCTCCGAGCGCTGATGGTAGGCTGAAGAGTGGATATTGGTAGGTCCTGCCAGGCACGTCAAAACCGAGACTTTGTCTCGGAGGAGGACTTCTTGGACGAAGCCGGGCGTCGCCTAATCGTGCGTCTGGCCGATGAGCCGGAGGACGGTCTCGACTGTCCAGACTGGGCCGAACGCTGGAACGACGAGGTGGAAGATCGTCGCCAGGATGGGCGGAACGTGGAGGTCCTGCGGGCTTGCGTGGCCGGCTGTAGCCCGATCTTCTTGGCGGTCAGCCTCGCCTTAACTAGATTGTCCAAAGCTTCGTCTGTGGACGAATTGAATAGGCCCTCACCATCGAAGGGGAGATCTTCAATCCTCCTTCTGGTGTCCTCCTGGATGTCGGCTGGTCGCAGCCAAGCATGGCGGCGCAGGCCGACGGATCCCGCCATGACCCGGGAGGCAATCTCCACTGCGTGCCTGGAGGAGGCCATCTGCTGCCGAGCGATGGAGATGGCCTCGTTGAAGATCACGGAGGAGGCTTGGCGGATGTCCTCCGGTACCGCCTCCATCGCCGGTTGCAGGCGATCGAGCACCTTTTTCAGGTATGCCGCGAGGCAAGCCTGAGTGTTGGACAGCCTGATCTGCAAGGAGGCGGCGGAATAGAACCTTCTTGCATAGGCGTCCAACTTCCTGCCCTCTTTGTCCGGCGGGGTGGTGTGTTGCCTGCCGGAGCCTTTCGTCTGTGCCGACTCGACCACCACAGAGTTCGGTGCAGGGTGATTAAAGAGATAACCGGCGTTATCCTTCTGCACCCTGTAGAGGTGTTCCAACCGCTGCGGTATCGGCTGAGCCGAGGCCGGCCTATCCCAGGCGGCCTTCACCAGTCTGGATACCCGGGGCAGGAGAGGCAGCGGGGCCGTGGAAGGTCGCTTCTCCTCGAAGACGGAGAAGGCTGGATCGTTTTCCTCTGGCTCCGCATCGGCGATCTTAAGGCCGAGGGTAGTAGCCATGTGGAGCAGCATCGCAGAGAACTGGTGGACGTCCTCTGGAGCAGAATCTGGGATCGGGTCCCCGAATCCCAGCGGAGGAGACTCCTGGGAGGCCGCCTCAGACACCTCTGATTCCGCACTCGAGTCGTACGACTCTGAGGTCGGTGAGTCCTCTCGCCGCTCGCTTTCCGGCTCCTTCGCAGTCGCCACAGGTGTTGCCTTCCTAGGCTTCTCTGCAGCCGGGGCGGTGGTAGCAGTAGCGTCCCGCTTGGGCTGGCTGACTACCGACTTCACCTTCTTAGTGGTGACAGGGGTAGTCTGGCAGGCTGACGTCGTCGTAGCCCGCTCAGTCACCACCGACTCTGTAGGGCGCGTCGCCGTTGCCGTGACCCTAGGAGGTGGCGAAATCGCCCGATACCGAGGTGAAGGCTCCCTCGCCCTATGATATCGAGGAGAGGGAGAGCGGCTGAAGGAGCGGCGGTCCGACGGAGATCGGCTTCGGCGTCGACGGTACCGAGCCTCGTCCCCTCTAGGCGAGCGCGATTCGCGCTGTCGACGAGGTGACCGGGACCTCCGGAAGGTCTCCCAGCGACTCGGGCCACGATGGTACCGATCCCGGTACGATGGCGAATGTGACCGATAAGAGGCCGGGCGCTCTCTCCATTCAGATTCCCTCGCGTACCTGGCCACGTAGGACGCCGAGGTGTATCTGGAGGCAGACGAGCGAGGTTGTTCCTCTCTTGTCTCCCTAGGAGGCGGCAAGGCCACCGGACGCTCGGAAGAGCGGGACCGGGACCGGAAGGAGGTCGAACGCCGCTCCGGAGAAGCAGAGGGCTCTCTCTGCTGCAGGTCGGCCGACCTGCGACGGCTAGGAGGGCGGTGGCGCTCCTCCACCAGGGTTGGAGGGTCTGCCACAGGCGAGTCCGGGCGCTGTTGGGGAACGTCCTCGATCTCATCATCCGAGAGATCGACGGACTCGCCTCGCCCTTTGGAAGGCTGCTGAGTAGGAGGAGGAGTAGGAGGTTGAACGTCCCCAGCCGGGGAGCGCTTCTTCTCCTTCTTCTTCTTCTTCTTCTCCTTCTCCTTGCCCTTGCCTCCATCCGGAGCAGGGCGCTTTTTAGCAGGCGTCTCCGTCAGGGGAGCCTCAGCCTTCCTCGCCGTCGAGGATCCTTTTGCTGACTTGGCAGCCGCCGACAGCTTCGGGATCCTCGGTAACGCCGAGATCGGCGTTTTCGCCGGTACCGAGCCCGATACCGACGAGGTGGACGGAACGGCAGCCGCCGATACCGTCGATGGCGTGGTCGTCTTCTTGTCGGCCATCTTGGAAGTGGAGGTCTCGTCTATCGCCCGCAGAGACTGTTCCCAACAATAAGACTTGAGTCTCGCGGACCGGTTGCGGAGAGTTTGGGGAGTAAAATCCCGGCAAATTGGGCAAGTCCGGATGTTGTGGGACTCACCCAAACAGAAGAGACACTCCTTGTGGCTGTCGTTGAGGGCAACCTTGCGCCCGCAGGACACGCACTTCTTAAAGAGCGCGGACATAAGACGAAGAACGCCAAACAGCGAAAATCCGAAAAGACCAAAGCCGAAGGGGAAGTCCGAAAGAGAGGTCAGAGACAGTCCAAAATCCGTAAAAACCGTGAAAACAGCAAGCCAAGCACAAAAGTGAGAGGAACAAACTAAAGAACCTTCCGTACGCGACGGCGGACGAGAAAGAACTGAGGAGAGACCGTTGCTCGGCGGGAGGAGCATGCGCAGTACCGGCGTGGGGGAGGGGTTCCCGCCAAGCGAACAAGCTCTAGAAGTTTCCGAACGCTACCGCGCAGGCGCTAAAGCTCCTAGTGTATGAAGGCACAGAGACCACGAAGAAGAACCATGATTCTGTAGTCTCTGATCCTTATGCATGTAGTCTAATGCTGTGCATGTTTGTACAGAAAATGATTTCAAAGAATTTATCTTTAGATTAGGGGTTGGCAACCTTGGTGTGTCCTGGGGAAATTTTCACTGGGATGATCTGGGGGCTACATGGACTGCTAAAAATGTGGGGAAAAACAACCATCTTGTTAGTATGTTTAAATATTTAACTGTGCAGGGGTGCCCTACAAGCTGTTTAAAATGTGAATACAGCTCTTGGAAACCGTGAGGCAAAACAATTGTGAGTAAAAGGATGGTCTTGAGGTGGTAAAGGGCCACAAAAACATTTTGTCCACCTCTGAAGTAAAAAATGCATTTAGGATTGCAGCATTGGGATGTTTGGTCAACCTGTAAAGTCGAAGGTTGTTGTGGGTTTTCCAGACTTTGAGGTTGTGTTTTATTAGTATTTTCTCCTGACGTTTCACCTACATCTGTGGCTGGCATCTTCAGAGGATCTGGTGGCATGGAAGTGAGACAGAGTATATATACTTGTGTGGTCCCCGGGTGGGAGGGAGCAATTGGCATGTGTTACAGTTGGCTTGTGTGTTGGCCTAATGTTAAATGTTCAACATCTCTTCTCAGCTGGGAAAAAACTGCAAGCCACACAGAAAGCATAGTACAAGAGGCTCTACCCATTGTAATTTTATCATTTACTTTAGCTTTGAGTGCTAAGATTTTTTTATTTGTCACATGACAGATGTGGATGCTAATACACTAGGAAAACCAATGTTTGTAATATAATAAACACCATGGGAATTTCACTTACTGGGGAAATTAGAGGGAGCTAAATTTTTCCCATTACAACGGCTGGGTAAATAATCCATGAGCTACATATTCTCCAAGGGAAGGTTTTTCAACCTTGGTTATGCAGATATACAGTAATGAATTATTAACTATTCAGTGTTTCAATATGTTGCTTGAGAATTAAAAAAGCTGAGAGGAAGAAGGAATTACATTTCTTCAGTATTTTTACTTCATAACTATCAATTTCCCTCCCTCCAAATTATGGTTATGAATTTATGCTTAAAGCGAATAGATATTGTAATTTCTTGAGCGTGATGCTATGAACAGTGTACTGTAATACTGGGCTATGAAGACTGAGCAGATGCTTTTCCTTTGTTCTTTGACAGTGTTCATATTTAACATTGAAAAGCAGGTTTGAGGGGCTTTGTGCCATGTGTGAATATTAATCTTGTTAATGTAGGATGCAACATGAACGAAACTGACTGTATAAATTTAAATGTACATTCTTGCAATAAGGATTTTACACTCCCATCATAAATCGGTTTGAACACAAGCTATTGTAATTTCCATATTTGAAAAAAATCCACGATTCATATAATATTTATTAACCAGCAGACCACTTCCCCTTATATATGCCCAGTAAATAACTAAGATGACTGAGATCATCAAGGACAGGACTTACTGGCTGTTCTGCAACCAGTGGAATGCTGTGGTGTAACATCATAAAGTCAGCTGTCTCAGTGCTGATATCTGTCCCTAAAATGGCCTTTGCCCAGCTGGTCTGAGAAGTGAAGTTGTTACCACGGTTATGATATGTCTGGTGAGAGCACTAGATATCTCTTGATGTCAAATAATTTGGCCTTTATGTGAGCTTTCTCTGCCACCCTACTCCACGTGTTTGCAAGGGCCACTGGACAAGCACGTAATAGGCGCGGCCATTAATGGTTGTACATTCCAAACCTCAGGCAGGCAGGCAGCTTAATGCCTCTCCGATGCTTTAGGGACCACTCCTTCTTGCAAACTGCCTTGCTCAGCGCGACTTTACACAAAGATGCCCCGCTGAGTGCCGAGCCAATCCTTTATGTTGGGCCATTTTCATACTGGCCATACTATTGTCATCCAGCGCTAAGCTCATCATGTAAAACCTGACTTTTTCCAACGCCTTTGGCCTGCTCTAAATTTCCTTTGTTCTCACCAAGCATGGCATGGCCTTTAGGTAAAATCCACCCTACAAAAGGTCCCCAATTCCGAGCCCTCCTTGGAACACTCCGGACTGCTATCCTGCCTTGTTGTCGGTTTGTCCAGCAAGTCACCCCCCCAGCGAACCACGCTGAACTTTCCTCCCTGCAACCTCCACTTCTCTCCAGGACTACGTGAACAGGTGTCGTATTACCCATTCCCCCGAAACTCTCCATTTCTATTTCTCAGTTAGTTAGCGTATGTCGTGTCCTTTGTGTTGTTTGTTCCCAATAAAAATATTATTTGTTGCTTTAGAACTTGTCTAACCGCTCTCTGACCTGACGCTGTAGACATAGGGTTAAAGATCCCAGCCTCTCGTTAGCTTGAGAGAGTGCTTGAGTCTAATTTCCCCCATCTTGTGTTTTTATTTAATAATTTGGGCACCCCTCCCAGGACCCCCAACATACAGGGTAACAATGTCTGCTCAGCCTAAAATGTTTTCTGAAAACATACAGTGTATGAACAGGTTGCTTACCTGTAACTGTGGTTCTTCGAGTGGTCATCTGTGCCATCATACACTAGGAGCTTTAGCGCCTGCGCGGTAGCGTTCGGAAACTTCTAGAGCTTGTTCGCTTGGCGGGAACCCCTCCCCCACGCCGGTACTGCGCATGCTCCTCCCGCCGAGCAACGGTCTCTCCTCAGTTCTGTCGTCCGCCGTAGAACCTACAGGGACCTGAGAAAGAGGGGAGGAAGGGCGGGTGTGTATGATGGCACAGATGACCACTCGAAGAACCACAGTTACAGGTAAGCAACCTGTTCTTCTTCTTCGTGGTCTCTGTGCCTTCATACACTAGGAGACTGTGTAGCTTACCGGTCGGACGGCGGGTCAGGTCCTACAGCACGGAAGCCAACACCTCACGTCCAAACCGGGCATCTCTGCGCGACCGGCAGTCGAGCCTGTAGTGGCGCACGAAGGTCGATGGTTGGGACCAGGTCGCCACACGGCAGAGTTCATGCAGGTCAACTCCTCGCAGGAGGGCCGCAGAAGTAGCCACAGCTCTGGTGGAGTGGGCTCGAAGCAGGACTGGCGGAGGCTTCCTCGCGAGCTCATACGCCAGTTGAATAGTCCTTACCACCCACTTGGAGAAGCGCTGGGTGGACACTTTTAGGCCCCTCCGACGTCGCCCATAGCAAACAAAGAGATGCGGCGTCTGTCGGAAGGAAGCAGTCCTGTCCTTGTAGAAAGCCAATGCCCGACGCACGTCCAGGGAGTGGAGGGACCGCTCCAACGGTGTCGTCGGGTTCGGGAAGAAGGCAGGCAGGATGATGTCCTGGTTGAGATGGAAACTGGACACCACCTTTGGCAGGAACGAGATGTCAGGTCTCAGGACCACCTTGTCCCTGTGGAAGACCATGAAGGGCTCATCGGAACGAAGAGCTGTGATCTCACCCGCTCGCCTCGCTGAGGTCACCGCTACCAGGAAGGCGGTTTTCATTGTCAGGAGCCTGTCATCCGAGGTCGCCATCGGCTCGAAGGGCGGCTTCGTCAACTGCGAGAGCACCAGCGAGAGGGACCACGGCGGTAGCGGCGGCGATACCGGCGGGTAGAGATGGTGAAGTCCCTTCAGGAACCGCTTAACGGTATCGTTCCTGAAGAAGGCCGAGGCAGCAGATCGTGGCGGTTGGTATGCCACGATCGCGGAGAGATACACCTTCAGGGATGGAAACGCCAGGCCCTGTTGCCGGAGGTGCAGGAGGAAGTGCAGGACGGTCGAGAGCCCCGCGGGCGATACCGGCTCACTCCTCTCGTTAGCGAAGGTCAGGAAGCGTCGCCACTTGTATTGATAGTTGCGACGGGTGGATTCCTTCCTGGCCGCGACGAGGACGGTACCGAGCACGGGATCGTCTAGTGCGATATCCTCCAGGCATGGAGGGCCAGGCGTGGCAGGTCCGGATGGAGGACTCGGCCGCCGGAGTGGGAGAGCAGGTCCGGTGTCGGTGGCAACCGGAGCAGGTCGTCTCGCACGGCTCGTAGCAGGGGTGCGAACCAATGTTGTCTCGGCCAGTACGGGGCTACCAGGATCGCGTCGGCTCGGTCGGCGAGGATCTTCGATATCGTCCGGCCGAGCAGCGGGAACGGCGGGAACGCGTAGAGGAGTTCCCCGGTCCACGGAAACTGGAAAGCGTCCCCGATGGAGGCACGATCGTGGCCCGCTCTGGAACAGAATCGGCGACACTTCGCGTTTTCCCTGGTCGCGAAGAGGTCGATCGATGGTTCGCCCCAGCGGTCCCGAATCAGTCTGAACGCCTCTCCGGAGAGAGACCATTCGTGATGGGATGAGGTGTCTCTGCTGAGGGCATCTGCCGTGGTGTTCTCCTGCCCGGCCAGGTGAACCGCCACGGGATGCGTGTGCAGGCGAATGCACCATTCCCACAGGCCGAGCGCGATGTCGAGCAGGGTCGTGGAATGAGTCCCACCTTGTCTGTTGATGTAGCAGACGGCGGTGGTGTTGTCCGTCAGAATCAGGACCGTGCGCCCCGCCACGGCATGGCGGAACGCCCGTAGGGCTTTCCAGACGGCGAGCAGCTCCAGCGCGTTGATATGGAGAGCGGTCTCGTCGTCGGTCCATCTGTCGCGGACTCTGAGATCGCCGCAGTGGGCACCCCATCCATACAGGGAGGCGTCGGTCGTTACCGTCACCTTCGGTGTCGGCTGTTGGAAAGGCATGCCGGACATGAGATTGCGTCGCGACTGCCACCATCGGAGGGATGAGCGGACGTCTCCCGGCAGCTGCAGTCGGAGTGTCTGTTCGTCTCGCAGGGGGTCGAATATGCGGACGAACCAGTGTTGAAGAGGTCTTGCTCTCAGCCTGGCGAGGTATGTCACAGCGGTCGTTGCAGCCATGTAGCCCAAGAGCTGCTGGACGCTTCTCGCAGATAACGTCGGGGCCGTACGAGCGTGAGCGGCGGCCCGGATCAAGGTTTGTGCTCGAGACTCTGGTAGGTACGCCCTGGCGGAGGTCGAGTCGAGTGTCGCGCCGATGAAGTCCAAGATCCTCGCCGGCTCGAGGTGGGACTTCTTCGGATTCACTCGTAGACCAAGGCGGGTCAGGAGTGACAACGTCATGTGGACGTCGTGGTAAAGTCTCTGTTTGCAGGACGCCACCAACAGCCAATCGTCGAGGTAGGGGAAGACGGAAGCGCCCTTCGTCCGCAGGTAGGATACCACCGGGGCCATGCACTTGGTGAAGACCCTTGGGGCAGTCGAGAGTCCGAACGGCAGCACCTTGTACTGGTAACAGGTGTCGTCGACTGCGAAGCGGAGGTACCGTCTGTGCTGCGGGCGAATGGCGATATGGAAGTATGCGTCTCGGAGATCGATGGAGGCGAACCAGTCCCCTCGATGTAGGAAGGGTAGGATCGACGGTATCGTGACCATCTTGAACCTTTTGGGGCGGATGTAGTAGTTCACCCCTCTGAGGTCTAGGATCGGCCGGAGGGTACCGTCGGCTTTCGGTACCGTGAAGTACCTGGAGAAGAAGCCGGTGGTCTTGGCCTCTTGCGGGAGCCGCTCGATCGCCCCTTTCTGGAGGAGGGATTGGATCTCTTCCAGGAGGGCCGGACTCGACGGCGTGGAGTAGTACACGCCGCGAGGAGGAATATCGAGAAACTCGATGGCGTAGCCAAGACGGACGATGGAAAGCACCCAAGAGTCCGTAGTGACATACTGCCACTCCGCTAGGTGTCGAGCGAGAGTCGGTCGGTCTCCGAGCGCTGATGGTAGGCTGAAGAGTGGGTATTGGTGGGTCCTGCCAGGCACGTCAAAACCGAGACTTTGTCTCGGAGGAGGACTTCTTCGACGAAGGCGGGCGCCGCCTAATCGTGCGTCTGGCCGATGAGCCGGAGGACGGTCTCGACTGTCCAGACTGGGCCGAACGCTGGAACGACGAGGTGGAAGATCGTCGCCAGGATGGTCGGAAGGTGGAGGCCCTGCGGGTCTGCGTGGCCGGCTGTAGCCCAATCTTTTTTGCGGTCAGTCTCGCCTTGACGAGATTGTCCAAAGCTTCGTCTGTGGACGAATTGAATAGGCCTTCACCGTCGAAGGGGAGATCTTCAATCCTCCTTCTGGTGTCCTCCTGGATGTCGGCCGGTCGAAGCCAAGCATGGCGGCGGAGGCCGACGGATCCCGCCATGACCCGGGAGGCGATCTCCACTGCGTGCCGGGAGGAGGCCATCTGGTGCCGAGCGATGGAGATAGCCTCATTGAAGATCACGGAGGAGGCTTGGCGGATGTCCTCCGGTACCGCTTCCATCGCTGGTTGCAGGCGATCGAGCACCTTCTTCAGGTATGCCGCGAGGCAAGCCTGAGTGTTGGACAGCCTGATCTGCAAGGAGGCAGCCGAATAGAACCTCCTTGCGTAGGCGTCCAACTTCCTGCCCTCTTTGTCCGGCGGGGTGGTGTGTTGCCTGCCGGAGCCTTTCGTCTGCGCGGACTCGACGACCACAGAGTTCGGTGCAGGGTGATTAAATAGATAACCGGCGTTATCCTTCTGCACCCTGTAGAGGTGTTCTAACCGCTGCGGTATCGGCTGAGCCGAGGCCGGTCTATCCCAGGCGGCCTTCACCAGTCTGGATACCCGGGGCAGGAGAGGCAGCGGGGCCGTGGAAGGCCGCTTCTCCTCGAAAACGGAGAAGGCTGGATCGTCATCCTCCGGCTCCGCATCGGCGATCTTAAGGCCGAGGGTAGTGGCCATGCGGAGCAGCATCGCAGAGAACTGGTGGACGTCCTCTGGAGCAGAATCTGGGATCGGGTCCCCGAATCCCAACGGAGGAGACTCCTGGGAGGCCGCCTCAGACACCTCAGACTCCGCACTCGAGTCGTACGACTCCGAGCTCGGTGAGTCCTCTCGCCGCTCGCTCTCCGGCTCCTTCGTAGTCGCCGCAGGTGTTGCCTTCCTAGGCTTCTCCGCAGCCGGGGCGGTGGTAGCAGCAGCGTCCCGCTTGGGATGGCTGACCACGGACTTCACCCTCTTGGTGGTGACCGGGGTAGTCTGGCAGGCTGACGTCGTCGTAGCCCGCTCAGTCACCACCGACTCCGTAGGGCGCGTCGCCGTTGCCGTGACCCTAGGAGGTGGCGATATCGCCCGATACCGTGGTGAAGGCTCCCTCGTCCTATGATATCGAGGGGAGGGAGAGCGGCTGAAGGAGCGGCGGTCCGACGGAGATCGGCTTCGGCGTCGACGGTACCGAGCCTCGTCCCCTCTAGGTGAGCGCGATTCGCGCTGTCGACGAGGTGACCGGGACCTCCGGAAGGTCTCCCAGCGACTCGGGCCACGATGGTACCGATCCCGGTACGATGGCGAATGGGACCGATAGGAGGCCGGGCGCTCTCTCCACTCAGATTCCCTCGCGTACCTGGCCACGTAGGACGCCGAGGTGTATCTTGAGGCAGACGAGCGAGGTTGTTCCTCTCTTGTCTCCCTCGGAGGCGGCGAGGCCACCGGACGCTCGGAAGAGCGGGACCGGGACCTGAAGGAGGTCGAACGCCGCTCCGGAGAAGCAGAGGGCTCTCTCTGCTGCAGGTCGGCCGACCTGCGACGGCTAAGAGGGCGGTGGCGCTCCTCCACCAGGGTTGGAGGGTCTGCCACAGGCGAGTCCGGGCGCTGTTGGGGAACGTCCTCGATCTCATCCTCCGAGAGGTCGACGGACTCGCCTCGCCCTTTGGAAGGCTGCTGAGTAGGAGGAGGAGTAGGAGGTTGAGCGTCCCCAGCCGGGGAGCGCTTCTTTTCCTTCTTCTTCTTCTTCTTCTCCTTCTCCTTGCCCTTGCCTCCGTCCGGAGCAGGGCGCTTTTTTGCAGGCGTCTCCGTAAGGGGAGCCTCAGCCTTCCTCGCCGTCGAGGATCCTTTAGCTGACTTGGCAGCCGCCGACAGCTTCGGGATCCTCGGTAACGCCGAGATCGGCGTTTTCGCCGGTACCGAGCCCGATACCGACGAGGTGGACGGAACGGCAGCCGCCGATACCGTCGATGGCGTGGTCGTCTTCTTGTCGGCCATCTTGGAAGTGGAGGTCTCGTCTATCGCCCGCAGAGACTGCTCCCAACAAAAAGATTTGAGTCTCGCGGAGCGGTTGCGAAGAGTTTGGGGAGTAAAATCCCTACAAATTTGGCAAGTCCGGATATTGTGGGACTCGCCCAAACAGAAGAGACACTCCTTATGGCCGTCGTTGAGGGCAACCTTGCGGCCGCAGGACACGCACTTCTTAAAGAGCGCGGACATAAGACGAAGAAACGCCAAACTCCGAAATCCAAAAAGACGAAAGACGAAGGGGGAGTCCGAAAGAGAGGTCAAAGACAGTCCGAAAGTCCGTAAAACCGTGAAAAAACAGCAGCCAAGCACGACGTGAGAGGAACAAACTAAAGAACCTTCCGTACGCGGCGGCGGACGAGAAAGAACTGAGGAGAGACCGTTGCTCGGCGGGAGGAGCATGCGCAGTACCGGCGTGGGGGAGGGGTTCCCGCCAAGCGAACAAGCTCTAGAAGTTTCCGAACGCTACCGCGCAGGCGCTAAAGCTCCTAGTGTATGAAGGCACAGAGACCACGAAGAAGAAACAGGTTTTCCAAGTTGATTATGATTTTTTATTTTGTTTTGTACTGCTGTAATTATAAAGTTTTCAGTTTTAAACGATGTTAATATTGTACTAGGTGTATATGATAAGGTAACCACCTAGGGAGTCAAACATACCCAGCCCCCAAGCTGCTCCTCATAGGGCATGGCTTCCAGACCCTTCACCATTTTGGTTGCCCTCCCCTGGACACGTTCCAGCTTGTCAATACCTTTCTTGAAGTTAGGTGCCCAGAACTGGGCACAGTATTCCAGATGAGGTCTGACCAAAGCAGAATAGAGTAGTACTATTACTTTCCTCCATCTAGACATCATTGATGCAACCAAGAATTGTTGTGTTGGCTTTCTTGGCTGCCATATCACACTGCTGACTGTTCAGCCTGTGGTCTACTAACACTCCTAGATGCTTTTCACATGTACTGTTGTCCAGCCAGGTGTCTCCTATCCTATATTTGTGCATTTCATTCTTTCTGCCCAAGTGTAGGATTTTACATTTCTCTCAGCTGAAATTCATTTTGTTAGCTTTGCCCCAGCTCTCTGATCTGTCTAGGTCATTTTGAATTTTGATCCTGCCCTCTGGGGTATTACCAACCCTTCCCAATTTGATATCGTCTGTAAATTTGATCAGCATGCCCTCTATTCCTTCATCCAAGTCATTGATAAAGATGTTGAATAGCACTGAGACCAGGGCCCTTTTCGCACAGCATTTTCCATGTGAAAGGGCGCTGGAGCATTGCGCAATTGTGAGGAGCGATCTGCACGACGTACTCACAATCGTGCGATGCTCCAGGGGCCGATCACATACCTTTTCATTTTTGGCTAGAAGCCAAAAATGGTGCGCGATCACGCATTACACCCCAGTCCCGCACACACTTACCTGGCATGCAGAGCCTCCGGAGCCACGCCAGTCGCATTACTTGCCCCAGCGCAGCCTGGGAAACTCCCAGGCTGTGCTGCGTAAGGAAGAGGCAGGGCTCTCGCATGAGCAGGCAGCTTGTGCAGAGTCGAAGGACCCTAGACGCGAGAGCCTCTCACCAGAGGCTGCTCGCATGATCCCTGCACCCCAGCGCTGGAAGAAGGTAAGGTGGAGAAAGGGTCCAGGACAGAACCATGTGGCACCCCACTAGTCACTTCTCCCCAGGATGAAGAAAAGCCATTGATGAGCACCCTTTGGGTTTGGTCAAATAAAATATATAGATTAAGCCAACTAAAAGATCTCCAGAACTGGTAAGATGGAAAAGAAAAAAAGGCAGAGGAAAAAAATGAGGAGTAAGTAGTTTAGGTTCGAGTAATGAATTCTGCACTTGTGTTTTTTTTCCCTACAGATATGTTTGCATTTAAGAACTAACTGTAATATATAAGAAATATAAATTTTATTATATTATATGTAATAATAGAAGAAAAACAGCCAATCCAGAACAAGTAAATATGCACAATGGATAAGTTTAGATAAGAAATAGTCTTAGTCTTATGCAGTGATAGCTTCCATTCTTAAGTTTGCTTTCCTTTTCTTGATAAGATATAGAGAAAATATGTGTATTCCTGGAAATTAATGCCTTGTCATTATCCAAACTGGAGCTTTATAACAGATCTCATCAAAAAGTCAAATATTGGGTGGGACATTGTCTGGAGTTACAGGCCAATATTCTACTGGTTAATAAAAGTACTACAACCAGTGGTTGTACTTTTTCCCAGGTCATGCAATAGTTGCAAGGCAAGATAGATGAAATCTGCCATCTATGAGCAGTATGCTTCTCCAGGGCCTTAATTACTTCACAGTCACTACGACTATAGCCTTTTTCCTCTGGCCAACACTCCCTGAGATAATAAAGTTATGCCATCATAGTGTTACAAACAAAATTCCACCATAATTGTCATTTACATGATGATGATGTCAAATTTGTCTCTGGTCACTGTATTTTTCAAAACTCTCATTGTATATGAGTTTGCCCTAATTCTTATGTCAGTGTTGATATGCCAGGTTTTGTTTAACTGTTCTGAAGTATTGTAGTCTTTCATACCGTTCCAGCATTTCATACAGGGGTAGACAACTGTGATGCATCTGGAGGCTAATTTTCTGCCCCGAGACTCCTGAGATGCTGCACAAGAAAGAGAAACAAACAATTGGAAGTGGTCAGAAGTCAATTTGTGGTTTTCAAAATCAGGTATTTTTAATGGGCAGTCCAGGGAGTTTGAAGGGGCTGGGAGCCACAAAGACAGTCTTGGGGGCCACATGTGGTCTTTCTAGCAGTTTCTCAAATTTGTCCGCCTCTGATCTAGCCATTTCTGAATGAGCTGTCAATAAAAGCAGTGAAATGAATTCCTTCTCACATAACCTACTGTTGTCGTCCACAAATCCAAAGAACAAGGTTTTATTGCAAAGTTTATTTTTATTGCAAAGTCTATCCCACTATTTTGGAAATTGTATTTGTAACTTCAGACTTGAACTCCGGGACACTGTAGTCACATATGTTGAAGTGATGTCTTGTTTCCATAGCTCCTCCATAGCTCGCTTAATTTTATCTAGCTTAATGGGAGTACAATGCTCCTATTTTCAATATGGGTTCTCTAATGAGAGCTGATACGGATCTAATAGAGGATGTGAAAGGTTATGACAATGCTTTGTCCACTAAGATACTTCCCACACAGGTTTAATTCCTGACCTCACTCTAAAAGTTTCAAGAATCCAATTTTATAGCTGAATTGCAAGGCCTCTTGAGTGGGAAATAAGATCTATACAAGCATTTTTAAAAAATAGTTAAGGATTTCTGGTACTGCTTTTCACTAGCTAATACTTGTGCCAATGAAAACACTTACCTAATATGAAGCCAGTTAGTTTTTGTTCCTTTGATCTTCATGTCTAGTGGCATCTTTGTGATAGATTTGCCCCTACAAATTAGATCTGTCACTCTATTAGACTTCTAGGTATCCATTCCCTGTATTGTTCTATATTTTCAGGAGTATAAAAATGGAGGTTAGAAAAGGGCAAAGTACGGAGGGATTTGGGGCTAATACATTGAAATGAAGTAGAAGGCAGGGATTTCTATTGTCTCCTTTAATATTCAATTTATGAGTGGAACCTTTAGCATGTGCTATTAGACAAAATTCCATGCTCAATGGATTTGTGCATGTCGGTTTAGAAGCGTTCTTTTCTCAGCTGATGTTTTGTTGTTCATTTCAAAGCTCTAGCAGCTGATCCCTGTTTTGATACAGTAGATTAATAATTCTGATAAAATATCTAGCTATTCAGTTAAATGGTTCAAGTCAGAAATACCGCCAGCAGAGGCAAGATGGACACTAGCCTATTTAGAGCCTGACAGTTTTGATATTGCCCAAATTCTATTCCTTCTTTGGAAATAAATGTCCCTAGGGACTTGTCTCAGATAATTAATCTTAATATAAATAAGCTGATAAGAGATACTGCACAAGGTTTAAAGAGATGGGCATACTCAAAGATGATTCTTTGGAGTAAGGTAAACACAATTAAAATGAATGTCATACCCAGAATTGCTTATGTTGTTTGTGGTATTCCTTTACTTATACCATGCAAGTATTTTCAGAAGCTAAATACATTGTTTAAGAGATTTTGGGGAGGATCATCTCCTTCTAGAATTTCGGTGAAAAAGATGCAAATTCCAATCAAGAAAGGTAGATTTGGCTTTCCAGATCTTACTACATACCATTGTGCATGTTCTGTTTTCTTCTATTAATTTTTGGACATATCCAAATGAGTAATCCACCATGGTCAACCCTGGAGTTTTCATTTCTGGAACCTGTATTCAAACGGCTAGTACTAGGTTCTCATTTTATGAAAAAAGGGCAGTGTTTTGCCAATAATTTCAGCAGCTAGAACTGTGTGGCATGTATTGTCACGTCAGTTACAATTTCAGCCATATCCTCATGCCAAATTGATTTTGTGGAGAAATCCAGATTTGAATATTAGTAAAGAAGTATGTTTATGAAAGGCATGGGGTGATGATGGGTGGGATTGTTGCCTTAAATCAGTTATTTGGTGTTGATGATGACTTTTTGCCTTTTTTCTGTTTTGTAAGAGCAGTTTAAACTGTCTTTATCAGCTAAATAGTAATATTTACGACTGAAACATTTGTTACAATCCAGATTGGGCCCTGCAGCTTTAAGTGCATCCGAGATTCTCTTAATATTAGAGATATTAATTGATGTCAACCAATTATCCAAACCAACAATTTATATATATGAATTTCTGCTATCTATAAATAAGGATGACGTGCAAGGTTTACAGCAAGAATGGAAAAGAAAATTGGAATTTCCAGTTATAACTAATCAGTAGCCATTGGGTTTAACATCTATAACAATGGTTATAGACTTCCAACTACAGTTGGCCCTCCACATTCATTAGGGTTAAGGGTGCAGGGCCCTTGCAAAAGTGTAAAATCTGCAAATATCAAAATATGTGTCTTTGGGAAGGGGGCTGAGGCCTGATGGAGAGAGTGAGTTCCCAGAGTCCATGCAGGTCAGGAAAAGGAGAGGGAAGGGGGACAGGTCTGTATGGTAGCCCTATACTTCCCTTCTCTTGCCCATCTCCTTCCTTGGGTGTGTTGGGGGCATTGGTGGTGGATTTGTGGTGCTGAGAAATTGGGCTGTGAACCATCTTTAGCTGGCTAGGAAGCTGCTGGTGGAGGCGGAAGAGAACCAGAGGAGGTGGGGTTAAAAGGGCTGCGCAGCCTGATCAGAGCTGCTGAAAGGGAAGGTTCCCCTGGAAAAGAAATGCTTGAGATAGAGGGTGCAGAGGTTGGAGAAACTTGCAAATAAGCAAATCCATGAAAGTCAAACCTGCAAATGTGGAGGGCTGACTATACATCTTATACAACAGAAATTATTGTCTATTCAAGAAAGGGCTTCCTAAATCAGCAAATGGTTGGAGATATAATACAGCTAGTGTTTCCTTAACATATATGTTTTGGGACCTAACATCCACCTCCAGATTTGCAGAGGATGGTCTGAACAGTTTATGGGTCTAATGATAACATCTTGAATGTTATTGGATATGGACTAAGATTAAAAATACAATCAGAGCTAGAATAAGAATAAATACGTCTCTATTTTCTTGATGTAAACACTTCCAAAAGTCTAGTAAACCCACAATTAATTTAGTTAAGGTAGTCATATGACCTTGGAAAAAAACAATGGGGATTAGGGGTGCAGGACCCCCATGAAAATGGAAAAACCATTAATATTGTAAGCCCCCAAACCATAGTTAACACACATACAAAAAAAGTACCAGTATTAGCCTGGTGGCTGCGCCTGGCCACATGCATGTGGGATAGAGGAGCAGGATGAAGGGCAAAGGGAACACCTGTCCCATCTCCTCCCCACCTCCTGCCTATGCAAGTGAGTGAGTGATTGTGCGTCCCATTCTCTTCCCATCCTATTCCACCTCCTTACCCCTTCCTGCCTGCACAAGTGAGTGAACATGCATGCTCTCCCTTCTCCTGTCCCACCTCCTTCCCTCCAGTAATCTGCAAATAATAAAATCTGTGAATGCTTAACCCATAAATTTGGAGGGCCAATGATATAGTGCTGTGAATAGTGGAAGGCATTAGGAAAAGAGGAAGACCACTTTATAGATAGATTGATTCAGTCAAGGAAACTATGATCTCTGAGTTTTTAAGACATGAAGAGTACTGATGACTTGGGCTCATGGAGATCTCTCATTCATCTAGACAATTAAAGCTGAATTGATAGGAAATAACAACAACAAAAACCAGATGGCCAGATGACAGCATTCTCTGGATGGAATGGTCACTTATGCAACTAAACATTGATATCCACACTATTTATTATGTCACTTCCCATGGTATTGTTTCGTACAGAGACTAACTTTGCCATAAATTGATTTTAATTGGTGTTTGCTCTATAATATGAAATAAAGGCCCTTTTCACACCTTACCTCATCCCAGAGACATTGGATGTGGGTCCCAGAGTTGGCCCTGCCAGGAAGGGAGTACAACAGCAGCACTCCCCTCCGCACTGGCTGCCTCCAGGATTCAGGAAGCGCGATGGCCATGCTTCTTCCTGCTGCAGCGCAGCTGGGTACCAAGCTGCACTGGAGCAGGAAGTGCAGTCATTGCGCTCCCAGGGCCTCCGCAGGGAAGGTAGGTGCGGTTGCACAGCCAGATGGTGGTGCAATTGCTGGTCATTGACAGGGAAAACCCATCAATGATTTGTGGCATGATTGCACCGCCTGGGGATGGGAGAAGAATGGCACTGCAACAACACAGTGCATAAGCATTGTCGCAATCCCTTCCTTCTCCTGTCCCTGTGGTGGGTTGGAAGGGTGAAGCAGAAAGGGCCAAAGTTACAACCCTTGCAATTTTATCTTTTTATCCTTTATCTTCCACAAAGATGTAATGGCACCCCACAAAATTTCCTCCATTTTCAAAAAGATGTGACATAATAAAAAGCACAGTCATGCCTCTAGCCTTTGATGTTCCCTCAGCTAAATAATGTCCAAATCTCAGATTCTTTAACTTTGAATTTTGCTGTATGTTTCTTGGAGAAATATAACGCCCACACAGTTTATGGTTGTCAACATTTTCCATGTTATACTCACATATCCTTGATGTTAAATGAAATAGTTCTCAAGTTCTTCAGAGGGTGGCTTAGCAAGTAGGTTTAATAGCTAATGGTATCAGGAGATTGCTCAGTTTATATCGCATAGTAGAACTATTGTTCAAATGCATTATTCCACTAAATGTTCCTGTCAAACTAGGTAATGTTATGATAAATATATCAGTTATATGCAGGGAAAAATACAATCTATCACTCCATTTTAACAGATTAATTTACACAGAAAACAGCATTAAGTGCAATCATAACAACAACAGCTTTCTATAGAAAAGTGGCCTTCATCTTGCTGTATGGGGGGGGGGCGACATCTGAAACAGACAGACTGACAACCTGCAAGAAGAATGGAAGCAGATCCAACAGGTAATTGCTTGCTCGTGGCTTCTACCTCTTTTGGTTGACTAGCTGAAGAACCTTGTTATCTTAAGACATAGTATTGCAGAGAAAAGTGTAACCAAGTATTTAACTGGGAGTGTTGATAATGTAGTAATTTATATTCCAGGGTTAACTCTTTTTCACTCTATGCAGAATCCCTCCAATATGTTTGGCTTACTCCATCTGTCTTTCATCTTCTTGCACTGCTGCACAGCCATCAGCATTAAGCTTACATATCTCTGCACTGTCCCAGCAGATGTGCATCTTCTGCAGATAACTTAAGTTCCCTCAGAAGAGAGATATCTCACAGAAGGCAATCATTTATGATAAATCATATTGTGGTTTGAATGGGACATCCCACCACCACCGAGTCTCTTACTCAGTGTTTCTTTAACATGTTTCAGGGCTTCCTCTTTCTTAATGTATTGGTAGACAGATGTCCTGAAGAACAGCTACTTTTTGGGCTCAGTAATCAATACGAGGTAAGCTGCTTGCTGATGTGTGCCATCAAATTGTTTCCAACTTGTGGTGCCCTAAGGCAACCCTGTCACAGGACTTTTTGGGGGAGAATTTGTTCAGAGGAGGTTTGCCTTTGTCTTCCTCTGAGGCTGAAAGAGTGTGACTTGCCCAAGGTCACCCACTGGGGTCTCATGGCTGAGTAGGGATTCTCCTAGTGTCCTAGTCACACACTCAAACCATTACATCACACTGACTTCCTAAGCTGTTTAATCAGGGTAAATTTTTAATTTTGTGAGAGTATTTTGAAAACTGTATGGTAACATTTCCAAATAAGCACCCCCCGCAGGCTCTTGAGTTGGGCACTCTATGTGCAATTTGAAAATTATCTCATGAAATGGCAAATTCTGGGCAGCTTTGTTTAGTCAGATTGTTTTTTAAAAAAATGGTCATGGGATGCCACAAATACATGAATTCAGACATCCTTCATCTTGCCATTCAGAGAAAATCTTTTCTAATTGCCTAAACTTATTGTTGTGGGCAATTGTTCTTTTCAAGGCATTACTGACTGATGCTTCTGTGTTGTTTAATCATTTTGACAACTTGTTTAATTTCATATTGGTTAGAGAGGATGGATACAAAGGGATTCTTATTTGAGAGAAATGCCTGTTGGAGTCTTTACTCCAGTAGAAGTGCCCATCCTAAGAGGATTAATTTAAGACAATGAAATGGAGGCAAAAAAATAAGTGTGAAATCCTCAACAGGAGGAATATTAATTAAAGAAATATAGTTGTAGGATAGAAGCAGCCTGATGCTTTTTAAACTACTCTAGTAGAGATAAGAATGGCAGGGAGACATGTTACATGTCCTCCTTCATAAAGAGGGATTGAGCGGATAGCATAGGCCAGAAAAATAAGGTGGAGATAGTTCAGCCTACATTAGTTCCTTTCTGTTACGAGACAGGGCAGTCATTTAAGCAACCCCCGCTGAACCGGATGTTATAATCTTCCCATACTGCTTTGAGATATGTGGCTGACAGGGGAAGCAAAAACCAAGGAAAGAAACTCAAGTTCCTAATTGCTCTCAGTCAAAACCATTTTATCCCTAGTGGACAAGAGAGCAGCTAGAACAAGTGTCCAACAATATCACACCACTCAAAATATTCCTGTGTTCCTGCATAGCAGAGGGTTGGACTGGATGGCACCTGTGGTCTCTTCCAACTTTATTATTCTAAGATTCTATGAATCTACAAATGGTACCCACCTAGTTCTTTTGCAGCTTTTTCTGTTTCAGCTGCTGCTGCAGCAAGTTACAAACTGGTTCTTCCCCTATATTCTCATTTCTTACCTTAGGTCCTTTGATGACTTTGTTCTGTCCCAGTGCCATTATAGCTGATGTTGTAGGTTTGCTCACCTTCAGAGGCAGATAGGAATCTTTGAAAGCAAATGAATTATTCATTCACACACCAAAGAATCTTGCAAGATTTTTTTCCATTTCTTTGAGATGGTTCCAGTTTTAAATTAGCATGAAGCATGGTAGATCACCTTCTAAGTTGTTTAGATCAAAGATAGATTTTTGCCCTTGACACAGGCCGTTTGCGCACCTTACCTGTTCCCAGCAGCGTCCTGTGGGGATCCCAGCAGTGGCTCTGCTGCAAGGAGAGTGCAATGGGAGCACTCCCTCCCCTGCACCAGCTGCCTCCATGATCTAGAAAGTGCAGTGATTCCACCTTTTCCTGCCACAGCATAGCAGGGCACTTTCCCAGGCTGCACTGGGGCAGGAAGTGACAGGATGGATTTAAGCACCTAGCACAAAATCCTCCCTGGAACTGCTGCGCTCTGAACAAAAATGCGGTTCAGAGGCAAGCATTAAACACACAGCAGAGTAACAAAATACAGCCACAAGTATGAACAGCAGCAGAGTGTGAACATACAGCATTAGCTCTGACTCCAAACTACCCATCTGTTAGAAACACTAGCACACAGTGTTGTCATCCAGAAATACCTGGAGGCTTTTATTCTTGAAGTTCCAATATATATATCTGTACAGACAGGATTCACAGATCCTCAGTCAAAGGTTCAGCATCCCATCATCATCACAGCAGGAAGAGGTTGGCTTGGACAGAATTCCGGTGTCAGCAAGAGTTAGAGAGACCGAGAAAAAGAACTGTCTGAGCTCACCTCTTTTATACACACCAGCTGATAGCTCATCAGCTAGGGACCATGGCTGATGCAACCCCTTGCCAGGGTTTCATATTACCATGACTCAGCCTTACTGTCCCTTGGGGATTACATCATGACTTGCCAAGTCATTCCCCAGGTGTTTTCCCACATGCTCATCAAAAGTATTTTAATTGGGGCAAATGTCACAGCAATCTCTTTCCAACAGGAAGTGCAACCATTGCACTTCCAGACCCTTCACACACCAGGTAAGTGGGGGAGCATCACGCATTTGTGGGTCATTGACAGGGAAAACATGTCAATGATTTACTCTGTGATTGTGACACCCAGGGACAGGAGAAGGATGGGACCATGACAACATCATGTGTAACCATCATTGCAGTCCCTTCTTTCTCCTGTCCCCATTGCGGGACAACGAAGTTCTGTGAAAAGGGCCACAGTTTTAAGACAGACAATAGGAGGAGCATGCAAACATTCTAACCGGTTGCTGAGATAGTTTCCAAACAATGATTGTTCCCCATTTTAAAAAAATATAAAATCCAGCTTTTACTTGGAATCATTTCAAAAATGTAGGATCAAATATTGTGTGTGTGTGTGTGTTTGATTTTTTCCCCCAGCAACCCTTGGGAGCTTCCCAATTATTACCTGTTTTTCATTACAGTAAGTTTTGCTACAACACATGTTTTTACAATGCAAATTGGCAAGAAAACAATTAGTTAATATAGGAATACCATTTGCAGAATATGAACTCTTAATGGGCTATAGCAAGAGTCCACCTTGAGCATTCAGAATTGGCACCTATCTGCATCTCAAGCTGTTAAGCAGCAACCCTGGCTCCCCTCATCTTAGCTTTTTCAGTTTGTCACCCATGTGAGTTTAAGAAGTGAAGGAATGAAGTGAGATGGATGGAAGTAGAAGGTGGGGAGAAAGCAAGCTAGGGATGAGATTTTAAACTAAGACAGGAGTAAGGAAATGGATGGAAACAGGGCATGGGAGTATTTGCAAGGATAAGATTTTAAGCCAGGACAAGAGTGAGTAAGGTGGGTGGAAAGAAATGGTAGGAGTTTTGTGAGGATCAGATTTTTAAGTGAGACAGGTGTGAATGAAATGAATGGAAAGAGGGTGTGGCAGACTTTGCGCAGGGCATGGCTACAGGCCGGGATGTCCCAAAAACATTGCTGATGGGGGTAAACCGCCCCTGCCCCCCCATCCCTATGCGACTGCCTTTGTGAGAGATGACATTTTAAGCCAGGGCCAGAGTAGGGTGGATGGAGGAAGGACCAAGAAGCATTTGCAAGCCAGGGATAAGATTTTAAGATAGGACAGGAGGAGTGAGTGGTGGAAGGAAGGAGGGCTGGGAGCATTTGTAAGGGATGAGATTGTAAGCCAAGAGAGGAGTGAGTGAGGTGTGTTACTGCAGTTACCTGGCCCAAGCCTGAGGTCTACAATTTCATATTGGTTATGGTTAATATTTCCATGTGGCACTCCATAAGATGAACTCCACATGTCTGAGCAGGTCACGGAAAACCTGTGTAGGCAGGCACGGCCGTACGGCCTTAATTATGCAAGCTAGGTCTAGGCCAGTAAACAACAATCTGTCACACAGCTGGTAGTGCCCTCCAGACACAGCCGACCATTAGGCAAATGCAACAGCTCTCAGCCCCGAACTGCTTGCTTGATGGGATTAGCGTGTCCGTCTATACAATCGCTAAGTGCTCCTCATCTGCATACTGTTCTAACAATTGGCAGTGCTGGCCAAATCTCATCAATTCTGATGTTGACCTTTCGGAGGCTTTGTCTCCACTCAAATCCCTATTGTTCTCCTCGGGAGAGGGCTAGCCTCCAGGTACAATCTTCCCTATAAAAACCCCAAATTTGAGCTTCTTGTCGGAACGCTCGTGCCTTGCATCCCGAACTGCTGTCGCTCTGTTTGGCGAGCTTCCCCTCAGCCTCCACATGCTGGGAAACCATGAACCCAAGCCTCGAACTCTATTTCTCATCTCCCGGACTGCAGGATCAGGTGGAGTATTACCCCAGAAATCCGCTTAAACCCCTATCAGTTTTCCTCACCTTCTATTTCTATAGTTCTTGTATGAGTGTGTGAGTGCGTGTGTCTGCGTGTGCTGAATTGAGGAATTATAATAAAATCTGTTAAATTGAACAACCGTGCCTAGTTCTTGCCGTGGCCTGACCCCGTAAACATAGAGTTAAAGATCTCGCTACATTGCCCTGCCTCTTGTAGTGCTACCTTGTGCTCTTGGCTAATTCCCAACCTTTGTAATATTTGGAGCGCATTTAGGTGTCCCTCCTGGGGGCCCCCAGAAATCAGGGTAACGGGTGGGTGGAAGAAAGGAACGGGGGTGTTTGCAAATGATGAACATTTAAGCTGGGACAGGAGTGAGTGAGGGGGAAGAAAAGGGAGACAGAGGGAGCACTTTGACAACTTTGGAATGCTGCAGCAAGCTGAGGCTGATCTGTGAAGGAGTGGCAAGCATTATTAGCTGTTTAAAGTGTTGGGGTTCTTTCCACTTTTTTTGAGGGGGGGCAGAGGCTTGGGGGAGTACTTTGCCAACTCTGCCATACTTATTCTTCTGTTTTTCAATGGTAAGAGTCACAATTTATGCTAATAATTAAATTTTATTCCATTAAAATTTGTAGCAAATTAATAATCTTTGCTACCAGTTATAGCTTTTGAGATCTGTACTTAATCTTATTTTTCCCATAATTCCTGCTATTTTTAGAGTGTGGTTTTCTATAACATAAAATTTTTAAAGAATACAAATTTCCACTATAACAGAACTTACTGTATTTGTTTATTGAATTTTCCTTTTAGCTGATATTGCTACCATTCTTTTTTGTGTGACCTGCAGAATACTAAATAGTAACAGGAACCTACACTGGATGAACATGAGTTTATTCTAGCTGAAGATGGGATTTTCATTCCCTGCCCTGTTTTGTTCTTGTTGATTTTTGAAACCTGATATTTTGTTAATTTAAAAGTGGTGTACCTTGTACCTTCTCCCTACTTCTGTTTAGTGAACAATGTGTTTCATTCTTTATTTTGGGGTGCTTTCAGATAGTTGTTCTCAGGTATATGATAGGAACTATGTCTCGGAAGAAATACTAATTAATATAAAAGACAGGTTGCCACCACTGCCAGTTTTTGCACTATAGTTGCTATGCTACTCGTATTGATTATTGGAAGTCTGTTTGAACGTATTACCTTAAAAATACATTTCCTTAAAAGACACACACACACACACACACACACACAGTGTGATTATGTTCATTGTTCCCAGACTTTATGATCAGCAGAATTTTAACTTTCATTATGTGCTGGTAAAGTTTCTTATTTTACTGAGCTTGTAAATATATTCCAGTTAACAGATGCAAATTAGTGGCATGTCAGCAAATGCCACATAGGCTCAGTATCTGTGGATGAGAAATGAAATAATAGGTTCTTCTTCGTGGTCTCTGTGCCTTCATACACTAGGAGCTTTAGCGCCTGCGCGGTAGCGTTCGGAAACTTCTAGAGCTTGTTCGCTTGGCGGGAACCCCTCCCCCACGCCGGTACTGCGCATGCTCCTCCCGCCGAGCAACGGTCTCTCCTCAGTTCTTTCTCGTCCGCCGTCGCGTACGGAAGGTTCTTCGGTTTGTTCCTCTGATTTTTGTGCTTGGCTTGCTGATTTTCATGGTTTTACGGACTTTTGGACTGTCTCTGACCTCTCTTTCGGACTCCCCATTCGGTTTTTGGTGATTTCGGATTTTCACAGTTTGGCGTTTTTCGTCTTATGTCCGCACTCTTCAAAAAGTGCGTGTCCTGCGGGCGCAAAGTTGCCCTCAACGACGGCCACAAGGAGTGTCTCTTCTGTTTGGGTGAGTCCCACAACACTCGGACTTGCCCAATTTGCCGGGATTTTACTCCCCAAACTCTCCGCAACCGGTCCGCGAGACTTAAGTCTTATTGTTGGGAACAGTCTCTGCGGGCGATAGACGAGACCTCCACTTCCAAAATGGCCGACAAGAAGACGACCACGCCATCGACGGTATCGGCGGCTGCCGTCCGTCCACCTCGTCGGTATCGGGCTCGGTACCGGCGAGAACGCCGATCTCGGCGTTACCGAGGATCCCGAAGCTGTCGGCGGCTGCCAAGTCAGCGAAAGGATCCTCGACGACGAGGAAGGCTGAGGCTCCCCTGAAGGAGACGCCTGCTAAAAAGCGCCCTGCTCCGGACGGAGACAAGGGCAAGGAGAAGAGAGAAGAAGAAGAAGAAGAAGGAGAAAAAGCGCTCCCCGGCTGGGGACGTTCAACCTCCTACTCCTCCTCTTACTCAGCAGCCTTCCAAAGGGCGAGGCGAGTCCGTCGATCTCTCGGACGATGAGATCGAGGACGTTCCCCAACAGCGCCTGGACTCGCCTGTGGCAGACCCTCCAACCCTGGTGGAGGAGCACCACCGCCCTCCCAGCCGTCGCAGGTCGGCCGACCTGCAGCAGAGAGAGCCCTCTGCTACTCCGGAGCGGCGTTCGACCTCCTTCAGGTCCCGGTCCCGCTCTTCGGAGCGTCCGGTGGCCTCGCCGCCTCCTAGGGAGACTGAGAGGAACAACCTCGCTCGTCTGCCTCCAGATACACCTCGGCGTCCTACGTGGCCAGGTACGCGAGGGAATCTGAATGGAGAGAGCGCCCGGCCTCTTATCGGTCACATTCGCCATCGTACCGGGATCGGTACCATCGTGACCCGAGTCGCTGGGAGACCTTCCGGAGGTCCCGGTCACCTCGTCGACAGCGCGAATCGTGCTCGCCTAGAGGGGACGAGGCTCGGTACCGTCGCCACCGAAGCCGATCTCCGTCGGACCGCCGCTCCTTCAGCCGCTCTCCCTCTCCTCGATATCATAGGGCGAGGGAGCCTTCACCTCGATATCGGGCGATATCGCCACCTCCTAGGGTCACGGCAACGGCGACGCGCCCTACGGAGTCGCTGGTGACTGAGCGGGCTAAGACGACGTCAGCCTGCCAGACTACCCCTGTCACCACTAAGAAGGTGAAGTCCGTGGTCAGCCAGCCCAAGCGTGACGCTGCCACTACCACCGTCCCGGCTGCAGAGAAGCCTAAGAAGGCAACACCTGTGGCGACTGCGAAGGAGCCGGAAAGCGAGCGGCGAGAGGACTCACCGAGCTCGGAGTCGTACGACTCAAGTGCGGAGTCAGAGGTGTCCCAGGAGTCTCCTCCGCTGGGATTCGGGGACCCGATCCAGATTCTGCTCCAGAGGACGTCCACCAGTTCTCTGCGATGCTGCTCCGCATGGCCACTACCCTCGGCCTTAAGATCGCCGATGCGGAGCCGGAGGACGACGATCCAGTCTTCTCCATCTTTGAGGGGAAGCAACCTGCCACGGCCCCGCTGCCTCTCCTGCCCCGGATATCCAGACTGGTGAAGGCCGCCTGGGATAGGCCGGCCTCGACTCAGCCGATACCGCAGCGGCTGGAACACCTCTACAGGGTGCAGAAGGATAACGCCGGTTATCTCTTCAATCACCCTGCACCTAACTCTGTGGTGGTCGAGTCGGCACAGACGAAAGGCTCCGGCAGGCAGCACACCACCCCGCCGGATAAAGAGGCAGGAGTTGGACGCCTATGCAAGAAGGTTCTATTCCGCCGCCTCCTTGCAGATCAGGCTGTCCAACACCCAGGCTTGCCTCGCGGCATACCTGAAAAAGGTGCTCGATCGCCTTCAACCGGCGATGGAGGCGGTACCGGAGGACATCCGCCAAGCCTCCTCGGTGATATTCAACGAGGCCATCTCCATCGCTCGGCAGCAGATGGCCTCCTCCAGGCACGCAGTGGAGATTGCCTCCCGGGTCATGGCGGGATCCATCGGCCTGCGCCGCCATGCTTGGCTGCGGCCGGCCGACATCCAGGAGGACACCAGAAGGAGAATTGAAGATCTCCCCTTCGACGGTGAGGGCCTATTCAATTCGTCCACCGACGAAGCGTTGGACAATCTCGTGAAGGCGAGGCTAACCGCCAAGAAGATCGGGCTACAGCCGGCCACGCAAGCCCGCAGGACCTCCACCTTCCGCCCATCCTGGCGACGATCTTCCACTTCGTCGTTCCAGCGTTCGGCCCAGTCTGGACAGTCGAGACCGTCCTCCGGCTCGTCGGCCAGACGCACGGTTAGACGACGCCCGGCTTCGTCCAAGAAGTCCTCCTCCGAGACAAAGTCTCGGTTTTGACGTGCCTGGCAGGACCTGCCAATACCCACTCTTCAGCCTACCATCTGCACTCGGAAACCGACCGACTCTAGCTCGACACCTCGCGGAGTGGCAACATGTCACTACGGACTCTTGGGTGCTTTCCATCATCCGTCTTGGCTACGCCATCGAGTTTCACGGTATTCCGCCTCGAGGTGTTTACTACTCCACCCCGTCGAGTCCGGCCCTCCTGGAAGAGATCCAGTCCCTCCTCCAGAAAGGGGCGATCGAGCAGCTCCCGCAAGAAGCCAAGACCACCGGCTTCTTCTCCAGGTACTTCACGGACCGAAGGCCGACGGTACCCTCCGGCCGATCCTAGACCTCAGAGGGGTGAACTACTACATCCGCCCCAAGAGGTTCAAGATGGTCACGATACCGTCGATCCTGCCCTTCCTACATCGAGGGGACTGGTTCGCCTCCATCGATCTCCGAGACGCATACTTCCATATCGCCATTCGCCCGCAGCACAGACGATACCTCCGCTTCGCAGTCGACGATATCTGCTACCAGTACAAGGTGCTGCCGTTCGGACTCTCGACTGCCCCAAGGGTCTTCACCAAGTGCATGGCCCCGGTGGTATCCTTCCTGCGGACGAAGGGTGCTTCTGTCTTCCCTTACCTCGACGATTGGCTGTTGGTGGCGTCCTGCAAACAGAGACTTTACCACGACGTCCACATGACGTTGTCACTCCTGACCCGCCTTGGTCTACGGGTGAATCCGAAGAAGTCCCACCTCGAGCCGGCGAGGATCTTGGACTTCATCGGGGCGACGCTCGACTCGACCTCCGCCAGGGCGTACCTACCAGAGTCTCGAGCCCAAACCCTGATCCGGGCCGCCGCTCACGCTCGTACGGCCCCGACGTTATCTGCGAGAAGCGTCCAGCAGCTCTTGGGCTACATGGCTGCGACGACCGCTGTGACATATCTCGCCAGGCTGAGAGCGAGACCTCTTCAACACTGGTTCGTCCGCATATTCGACCCCCTGCGAGACGAACAGACACTCCGACTGCAGCTGCCGGAAGACGTCCGCTCATCCCTCCGATGGTGGCAGTCGCGACGCAATCTGATGTCAGGGATGCCTTTCCAACAGCCGACACCGAAGGTGACGGTAACGACCGACGCCTCCCTGTATGGATGGGGTGCCCACTGCGGCGATCTCAGAGTCCGCGACAGATGGACCGACGACGAGACCGCTCTCCATATCAACGCGCTGGAGCTGCTCGCCGTCTGGAAAGCCCTACGGGCGTTCCGGCACGCCGTGGCGGGACGCACGGTCTTGATTCTGACGGACAACACCACCGCCGTCTGCTACATCAACAGACAAGGAGGGACTCATTCCACGACCCTGCTCCACATCGCGCTCGACCTGTGGGAATGGTGCATTCGCCTGCACACGCATCCCGTGGCGGTTCACCTGGCCGGGCAGGAGAACACCACGGCAGACGCCCTCAGCAGGGACACCTCATCCCATCACGAATGGTCCCTCTCCGGAGATGCATTCAGACTGATTCGAGACCGCTGGGGCGAACCATCCATCGACCTCTTCGCGACCAGGGAAAACGCGAAGTGTCGCCGATTCTGCTCCAGAGCGGGCCACGATCGCGCCTCCATCGGGGACGCTTTCCAGTTTCCGTGGACCGGGGAACTCCTCTACGTGTTCCCGCCGTTCTCGCTGCTCAGTCGGACGATATTGAAGATCCTCGCCGACCGAGCCGACGTGATCCTGGTAGCCCCGTACTGGCCGAGGCAACATTGGTTCGCACCCCTGTTACAAGCTGCACGAGATGACCTGCTCCGGTTGCCACCGACACCGGACCTACTCTCCCACTCCGGCGGCCGAGTCCTCCATCCGGACCTGCCACGCCTGGCCCTCCATGCCTGGAGGATATCGCACTAGACGATTCCGTGCTGGTACCGTCCTCGTCGCGGCCAGGAAGGAATCCACCCGTCGCAACTATCAATATAAATGGCGACGCTTCCTGACCTTCGCTAACGAGAGGAGTGAGCCGGTATCGCCCGCGGGGCTCTCTACCGTCCTGCATTTCCTCCTGCACCTCCGGCAACAGGGGCTGGCGTTTCCATCCCTGAAGGTGTATCCCTCCGCGATCGTGGCATACCAACCGCCACGATCTGCTGCCTCGGCCTTCTTCAGGAACGATACCGTTAAGCGGTTTCTGAAAGGACTTCATCATCTCTACCCACCGGTATCGCCGCCGCTACCGCCGTGGTCCCTCTCGCTGGTGCTCTCGCAGCTGACAAAGCCGCCCTTCGAGCCGATGGCGACCTCGGATGACAGGCTCCTGACCATGAAAACTGCCTTCCTGGTAGCGGTGACCTCAGCGAGGCGAGCGGGTGAGATCACGGCTCTTCGATCCGATGAGCCCTTCACGGTCTTCCACAGAGACAAGGTGGTCCTGAGACCTGACATCTCGTTCCTGCCTAAGGTGGTGTCCAGTTTCCATCTCAACCAGGACATCATCCTGCCTGCCTTCTTCCCGAATCCGACGACACCGTTGGAGCGGTCCCTCCACTCCCTGGACGTGCGTCGGGCCTTGGCCTTCTACAAGGACAGGACTGCTTCCTTCCGAAGACGCCGCATCTCTTCGTTTGCTATGGGCGACGTCGGAAGGGCCTCAAAGTGTCCACCCAGCGCTTCTCCAAATGGGTGGTGAGGACTATTCAACTGGCGTATGAGCTCGCGAGGAAGCCTCCGCCAGTCCTGCTTCGAGCCCACTCCACCAGAGCTGTGGCTACTTCTGCGGCCCTCCTGCGAGGAGTTGACCTGCATGAACTCTGCCGTGTGGCGACCTGGTCCCAACCATCGACCTTCGTGCACCACTACAGGCTCGACTGCCAGTCGCGCAGAGATGCCCGGTTTGGACGTGAGGTGCTGGCTTCCGTGCTGTAGGACCTGACCCGCCATCCGACCGGTAAGCTACACAGTCTCCTAGTGTATGAAGGCACAGAGACCACGAGAAGAAGAACAGGTTGCTTACCTGTAACTGTGGTTCTTCGAGTGGTCATCTGTGCCATCATACACACCCGCCCTTCCTCCCCTCTTTCTCAGGTCCCTGTAGGTTCTACGGCGGACGACAGAACTGAGGAGAGACCGTTGCTCGGCGGGAGGAGCATGCGCAGTACCGGCGTGGGGGAGGGGTTCCCGCCAAGCGAACAAGCTCTAGAAGTTTCCGAACGCTACCGCGCAGGCGCTAAAGCTCCTAGTGTATGATGGCACAGATGACCACTCGAAGAACCACAGTTACAGGTAAGCAACCTGTTCATCTGGATGATCTTGAGATGGATTAAGCACCATAAAGCACAAAACTTCCTCCTTCACCACTAAAAGGTATGCTTTGGAAAGCCCCCTTTTGGTTTCTATCTTCCATACAATTAAATCTTTCCTTGCAATCATTAAAGGTGGTTTTAGAAAATTGGAAAGTGTGGTTTAGAGTCTTGTAAAGTCAAAATCTATGCCAGGTAATAGATTTCATGCTGTTTTCAGAGCATATGTAGGCATTTGATGTTGAGTACATGGATGATATATCCCTTTGGCAATGAGTGCAACAAAAGATTTATTAAGAGGCTTCATGGTGACATTAAATTATTTTATCACCTTCTTGCAGACCATTACAAAAACCTATGCAATTTCACCCTTTTTCTTCAAAAATCTTCTGAAGCTCTGTTGGATTTCATTTACAACTTTTCCTACTTGATAAGAATAATTACTTGCTTTGAGACTGCACAACTGTGATAAAATTAGGCATTGGTTTGTTATTTTCTGTTATTACCCATCACACTTCAACTTCAGGGAGTGTCAAATTCAGCTGATTGTCAGCTGGATTTCTGGGGCTCAGCAATGCGATTTTATATTTTCAGAGGGCTTACATGCAAGATTTCATTAAAAAGGACCTTTTCTTCCATTCCTGTGTGTGATAGCTGATTTCACCACTGTAGACTCTCTCCTTTTCCTACAGCAAAGAGCTTAGTCCTGTTGCTGAGCACTGGCTCTTGGGTCTTGCATTTATCTTGAACATATAATATTAATTGATAGCTATTTGCTCCCAAAATCACCTCCCTTAGTCATCTCCATACAAGAGATAGCATTCTAAGGCAATAGTCTTCCAGATAATTATGTGAATATAAAATCTATTTATTGAGATAGCATTTGTTGTGAGAAACGCCACAGATCTCTATGTTTCCAAGTTGGAGTAGACCCATTGAATCAATTTGCTGAATCATAAAATCAACATTTACACAAATCTCTTTGAGCCAATAACTCCACTCTAGTTGAGACTAGTCATTCAATTTATGTCAAAGACTACAATCATTATAAGCAGAATGGTATTTTCCCCCCAGATAATGACTTCCAGGACTCGTTAGAATTCTTACCTTTTCTCTTTAAAGAATATGGCATTTTAAAAAATGGATTTATGTTAAACTAGATAAAACAACTTCTCAGAGTAAGGAAGATCAAGAAAAAAGAGGTAAATTGCCAAAATCCTTGTTTGAGATGTATGATGAGTTATCTATTTCAGATGTATGGAGAACTAAATACCCAAATGAGAAAGATTTTACTTATTTCTCGGAAGTACATCAATCCTGGTCTCGAACTGATATGATTTTTATCTCTAAACATCTGTTATCAGAGGTAAAGAAGACAGACATACTGCCTAAGATCATCTCAGACCGTCACCCAGTGATGTTGCAAGTACAAGAGAAAGTAAAACAGTTTCAATGGTGATTGAATGATAGTTTGTTAAACGATGAGGAGATAGTACAGCAAGCAAAAGAAGTACTTAAAGATTACTTCAAGGAAAACATAAAAGAAGATATGAAGATGAAAACGGTTTGGGATGCATCTAAGGCAGTAATGAGAGGGTTTTTTATACAATAACAACAAATCCAAAATAAAAAGAAATGAGAAAAACACCAAAAGCTGATGACTAAACTTCAAGGGAAAGAAAAGGAATTTAGAGAAAACCCAATGAAGAAATCATTACAATTGGACATAAAAAAAATACAAAAAGAAATAGAGATGACCACAGTGGAGGAAATAGAAAAGAAGATGAAACAGCTGAAACTTACTCAATTTGAACAAGCAAATAAAATTGGGAAGTGGCTAGCATATAAACTGAAGAAGAGGAGAGAGAGGAATATAATTGTTGAATTGAAAAATGGGAAGAAGCTGATTACTCAACATGAAAAGTTAAAGCAGAAATTTGAAGAATATTTTGGAAAACTATTTTATGAAATAAAATCCCACCATCGAAGTGAATTTTTTTTTACTGAATTTCTTCAAAAGGTTAAGATTCCCAAAATATCGCAGGAACAGTTAAATAAACCAATAACACTTACTGAAATAGAAGAGGCCATAAAAGGTCAGAAAGTGGATAAGGCACTGGGACTGGATGGATTTACAGCGTTATATTATAAAAGGTTTACAAAAGAATTGATCCACCCACTTCAAGCAACACTGAAGGAAACAGAGAAATGTGGTAAACCAGAAACTTGGGGAGACTAATATTGTATTGATACCCAAAGAAGATAAAGACAAAAGAGAAGTTAACAATTACAGACCAATCTCCTTGCTGAATATAGATTATAAAATATTTGCATCAGTGTTGGCAAAATGCTTGAGGCATGCACTGCAGGGCAAGATTCAAGAGAGCCAAACAGGCTTTCTCCCGGGTAGATACATGAGAGATAATATTAGAACAATCATAGATGTGATGGAATTTTATGATAAAAACCCAGGGAAGAAAGCAGCACTTATTTTTCTGGATGCTGAAAAAGCTTTTGATAATGTTTCTTGGGACTTTATGTTAAGGGTTCTGAAAGAATATGATTTGGGGGAAGATTTTTGCAAATGGATAGAGATGATTTACCAAGACCAATCAGCGAGGTTAATTATAAATGGAGATACCATGGCAAGCTTTGCAATATATAAAGGGGTACAACAGAGGTGCCCGCTATCATCATTATTATTTATAGCTGTTTTGGAGGTTCTGCTAATAACAATAATTGAAGAGCCACAGATAAGAGGTTTGAAAATAAGGAAAAAAGAACTGAAACTAAAAGTGTTTGCAGATGATGTAATTATAGTTGTGGAGCATCCACAAGAATCAATTCAGGTGCTGATGGAAACTTTACAAAGATATGAACTAAAAACAAGTTATAAGATAAATAGAGAAAAGACAATGATGATGGCTTTTAATATGACAAAAAAAGAGCAAGCAGAACTGGAGAGAAGATCAGGATATCAACTGACCAAGAAAACAAAATATCTGGGGATAACTATGACAAAAAAGAATCAAGAACTATTTGAAAACAATTATTCAAGAACATGGAAAGAAATTAAATGTGATATGGAGAAATGGAAAAATCTGCATTTATCCTTCTTGGGTAGGATAAATGCTTTTAAAATGTCTTTATTACCAAAGCTTATGTTCCTCTTTCAAAACTTACCAATAATAGGGAAAGAGAATGGGAAAAGGCCCTACAAAAATTTATTTGGCAAGGGAAAAAACCAAGAATTAGATTTAAAACACTCAAAGATGCAAAAGAGAGAGGAGGACTTGACTTACAATCATTAAAAATCTATTACCACATATGTTGTTTAGATTGGATCAAAAACTGGATTCAATTAGAAAACACAACCACTAAAGAGTTAGAAGAAATAAATAATAGATTTGGATGGCATGGATATCTATGTTATGATAGATCTACAGTGAATAAAGAGTTTAGAAACCATTGCATCCAAAAGACATTGTTGAAGGTTTGGTCATAAATAAAGCAAAAATTTTATACAAAATTACCAGTATTGACCTCACCACAAGAAGCTTATAAAATCACCCCCAACAAAACAAGGAAATTTACTAACATATCAAGAGTTATTGAAATGGGAGGGCGACAAACCAAGAATGTGTACAGAAGAAGAACTAAAGGCTGAAGAGCATGAACTAAATTGATTTCCATGGAGACAACTCAGAGAAAGATTTAGAATGGACCAAAACTTATACAAATTTGAGAGAAAAGAGAATGAATTAGATGTACTGATGAAAGATAATCAAAAGAAAAGAATTTCCAAATTTTATAAATTATTGCTGAAAAGAGAAATGGAATCAGAAGTAGTCAAAGATACAATGGTTAGATGGGCACAGAATTTGGAACATCCAATTGAATTAGAAAATTGGGAAAGAGTGTGGAAAATAGATATAAAATTTACACCAAACTTAAATTTAAAAGAAAACTTATAAAATGTTTTACAGATCGTACATGATCCCAGAAAGATTTTGAAAAATAATGAAAAATGGGAATTCAAATTGTTGGAAGTGTGATGAAAAGATGGGGTCTTTTTTCTATATATGGTGGACATGTAAGATAGCAAAAAAATTTTGGAAGGGGGTACATGATGAAATCCAAAGAATATATAAGCTGAATTTGGAAATGAAACCGGAGCTTTATTTGTTAAATATGCTAGGGCAACAAAGGGAAATAAGAAGTCATCAGAAGATATTATTATATCTAATAACTGTGGCAAGGTTGGCATATGCGCAGCACTGGAAAGAAAAGAAATATATTGATATAGAAGAATGGAAGTTAAAAGTTCTAGATATGATAGACATGGTAGCATTTTCTTTGATGAATAAATCTATCCAGAACTTTGAGAAAGAATGGAAAAGAGTATTAGATTGGGTAAGGATATAAATGTATAAGAAATCAAAGAAGAAATAATGTAACTGTCCTTCTCTCTGTAAGATGGAAATTATGTTTGTAATGGAATGGAAATAAGCAATTTCAATAGGAAGATTTAAGGAGGGAAATGTGTGTGGGGGGGTTATTTTCGAGACAAACTCTCAATAAAAATTATACAAAAAAATTTAAAAATTGATTTAATTTTTTTCTTACTATATATTTTTATTGGAAACTTTTCAACACAGAAAAAAGATGAAAAGAAAAAAGAAAAAAAAAGAAACAACGGACAAAGAGAAAGAAAACAATTAACAGTGACTTCTGGCTTTCCTAACAATGGTTATTCATTTTACTACATAAGATGACCTCTCCGGCTGTATACTATTCATGCACTTCAACTTGACCAAACCTATTAATTATCAAAATCTACGGTTAACATGTTATTCTCACTTTTCTGCCAAAAGACAATTAAAGGTTCCCAATCTTTCAAAAATGATGCCAATGATTTTACTCTGATCAATGTTGATAGTTTGTTCATTTCAGCTAGATCAGTCAATTTCAACAACCAGTCTTCATTCATTGGAATTACAGTATTTTTCCATTTCTATGCATACATTAATCTTTCTGCCATGATCATATATCACATAATTTTCCATATCTTTCCTCCATTTGGCTATCCAATAATCCCAATAAATACAGTTATGGTTTCAATTGAATATTAACCTTCAAAATGTCCCTACTTGTTGCTCACATTTCCAACATATATTAGAAGACTCTTCATGCATTCTAGACAATTTTTCTGGAGTCAGATACCAATGATACATCATTTCAGAGAAGTTCTCCTTAAAATCATAACTTGAGGTAAATTTCACCACTCTGTGACCACATTTTTTCCCATTGTTCCATCTGTAAATTATACCCCAAATTCTGAGCCAACTTTATCATACAATCTTTAACTTATTCCTCTTCCAACTCAGTTTTTAACCAAAGATTATAAATCTTACCAATCAAAGGCTTATCATCGGTACAAAAATGCAACTCAAATTCCAATTTGTTCTTTTCAAAACCATACCTTTTCTTACCCATTTTGAATCTTTCAAATACTTGTCTGTAAAAATACAACTGAAAACTATCACCCTGTGTCAGTAAACCTCCATTCTGTACACTTCTTCATCTACTTTTTTAAAAAAGTTTTTTATTAAACTTTTCAATGAAAAAACAATAAAAAACCCTCCCCGCTTCCAGACATCAATTTTCCCAGTTGAATCTGAGTTTAACATGTCATTCCATATAAACAATCAGTTCCATACATTATCTATTCAGTTCCATACAGTATCTTTCTTCATCTACTTTTTAAAAAAATTTAAACTATTTTTGACCTCACAATTATAGAAAGAGGTGTAATTTTTATGATGTATGTTGAAGATCACATCTCACTGCCAAGCCAAAATACAATTTTTGCATGTGTGAGTGTTTAACAGAATCGATTGGCTAACTCCTGATACTTCTTGATGTTTTAGCAGCCGAGAGCCGGATTCAAGTTTAACACATCCATCTCCTTGCTTAGAGTTACAAATATAGCAGACTTTCCTACTCACTGTGATGCAGGCCCTTTCCACACGTGGAGGAAGAAACGGGGGGAAACGTCCTGAAACAGAGCTTACCTGAAACCGGGTAAGTCCGTCACCACGTGGAGCAGTGCAAGTTCGCTGCTCCACACTCCTCGATATCCTGCGGCATCCAAAATGGCAGCTTACGACTGGTGGAGGCTCTCCACCAACCGGAGAAGCTCGCCAGCTGGAAAGCCCGCCCCTGACAGATCTGCAGGCACGCACTTGCGCGCGCCTGCAAATCTACACCGGGCGCTGCGACGGGGCTGCATGCCCTGTGCTTTTTAAAAACCTCCTCAAAAGTGGTTTTTAAAAAGCACGCGGTGCCACCACTTCCGGTCGCTCTAGCGCGGATTGGGGTGTGGAACTACACTAAAGTAGTCCGCCCCAATCCACTTTACAGTGTAGACTACCTCCGTCAGAGGTCGCGCTACACCGTTTTATTACCCCCGTGTGGAAAGGGCCTCAGCCTCACATGCTGTTTTTTTGTTTTTTTTAAGGGAAGAGGTTTATACTAGAGTTTGTAAATTTTGAACTGTAGTTGTTCCTTTAACAACAATGTAATCTGTAGAAACTTGCACATTATTATGATAACGGTTGGTCCCACGCCATGCGTAAACATTTCACGGACAACTGATTTCTGCATTGCAAACCTATGTTAACCCTGCAAAAAAAATGAACCGACAATTCTGCTCACCCCTGCTTTTGCCTTTCCTAGAGGCTGTCGAAAAACTAATTGCCAACAAATCTCCACATTTTAATGCAGGATTTTTTCCCCCCAGGAGGACAGAATGAACTCAAAACGTCACACAGAATAGGTAGACATCTTGATCCCGATCTAACAATCAGTGCTTTCCTCACAGAATAGTTGCTAAGTAACTACGTAAACAGAGGTGGCAAGTTCTAAGCTTCAGGTGGCTGCTCTAATAGCTGAGGGGACCGGCTGCTTTTACGTGGCTCCCCTCAGGTCCTGAGGGGATGCCTAGCCCTATAGTAGGGACGTGGGTAAGCTCAACGCCTGTGATAAGTTCTGTCTGTGGCTGTTTGTAAGGGCCCCTGAGCTGCACTTTTTTTGCTAGAAAAAAGAGAGGGCGAGGGCTCAGGTCTGTGTGAAAACATCTCTTTCTGATCCGCAAGTTCTTCTCCATAATCTCTGAGTGAAGTAAACGCCATGCGTTTATTTAGTGGTGAGAGAATGCATTCTTCGCTGGCTTAGGGATCTTTTCATTTTTGCCAATACTTTCTATGTGCCGGGGTCAAGCTCTGATAGGAATGACGTCTGGGCCATGTCATTAAAGGAGTCTTTGAAGCTCGAAGAAGCCTAAGGGATAAGTGCTGACAAATTTTCTGGGTTAGCTATGCTAAAGATCAGCCCAGATGTGTGTGGAAAGGGAAGCCATCTTTTAGAAGTCCCTGTTTCCTCAGAACAGATACTCAAATTGTAGCATATGCTCCAACAGTCTTGGTTTGGCGGGAAGAGTCTTGATGAATCCTCTGTCGTCTCACTTTTTCAATTGCTTTCCCCCCTTTGTCCTCGGCTTGCTTCAGTTGTTGCAAACAGAGTTTGAAATGCAAAAGTAGTTTGTGCTCAGTTAGTGGAGTGAGAGGGAGGGGAGAATAGAGCAGGGTCTTGCCCTTCCCTGTAGATTCAGGCAAAAGCAAACTGGTGTAGCCTCTCCCAGCTTGTGTGTTCTTCCTCATTAGTATCTTTTGCCATCTTGGCCCCACATATCCTGGTTTTCATCTATGAATTGTTGGAGGGTGTGTTATAGGAAACTTGTTGCAGATGGGTGGCTTTACGATAGATTTAGGTTTAATTCTATAGAAATGCCCAAAGTTGCTTGGCCAGCAACTTGACAATTCTCTCAGAACATGACCACCCTTGAATCTTTCTCCCCTCCAGGTGCCTCCCTTCCTCCTCCCCACTTTTTCACCATGGGACCCATTTTGATTTCCTCAAGGAAAGGCCTATGGTTGCCTAGCAACCACAGCATGTTTATCTCCAGAAGCAAGAAGGACTTTTGCTGGTCTAAGTCAAACATACCAGTAGTGCTTTCCCTTCCCCAAACAACATATCCTGTAATGCTTGCTGTCCTCATTAATACGTGCTGTCTTTCTAATTGCAAAATTCCAATGAAACTTTATTAATTCTCCATTCCTTTCACTGTGCCCCTTGCCGTCATGAGGAGAGAAGTGGAGCTCAGCTTTCTCTCTGCCCTCCATGACTCCAAGAGTGTCATGCCTCTAGGCACCAGGTTGCTAGTTATTCATTTATTCACACTTCACATCTGACCGCACATTCCATGAAGGCAGATTATGTATTTACATGTTGAATTACAAACTGGTATACATTAAGCACTTGTAGATGCTTCACCCTATCCCAAACTCAGCCTTGATCTCTTAATTTAGTGGCACAGTCTAAGGAGGAAGTATTTCATGTTGTTATTCCTCAGAAACACCCACTTTACTGGCTAACCCACTTGCTGTACATATGAAGTGGCTGTCATTAGAAAGAAACATATTGTTTGGATATATTGCATGCATCCCAAAGGCGTACATTCCATTACATAAAAGGGCAACAAGTTAGCTAGGGAACAAAAAAGGTCCAAACTAAAAGAGTCATATTTTACCTCCATCAGCTGGTGAATCTAAATGTGCCCCTGGATACTATTTCTCTCCCCTGCCCACCCCAATACTATTCTGAATTTCAGGCAAACAGAATCCTTTAAAAAGGAATAATCTCATAGGCTGTCTAGTCCAGCCGTTTACATTTTTGGATGTATTCTGAAATGATTAATGACAAAGGTGGGACATTCACTTTGGGAAAACCTCACTTATAAATATGTAAATTTCACTTACAAATGTTTAAAGTATTGTTCTAATGTTTTTCGGAACTCATTTTCCATCTTGTCCATTTCTTCATAGATATGATACATGTTCTGCATTTTCTTTGGCAGACTTCAAAATATAAACACACATTTCCAAATATTTCTTCTTAACCTTCTTTTATTTCTTTTTTACCCTAATATATCCATTTTCTTCAGCTTTTCCCTCACGCTCTCTGCAGGATGGCTTGGTTTGTCATCTATTGTATGAGGCAAATTGCTGAGATACAGGAGTCTACAACCTGCTGATGAAAGATGGAATTGGGCTTTATTTTGTACCCAGGAGACCTTAAACATTGCACACAGGCCATGCAATGTAAACAGAAAAGCAGTCTTTGATAGTCTCCCGCTGTTCCAGCTCAGTCCTTCCATTAAATTCTTGCCAAAAGTACAAACAAGTACATCTTTTGTGATAATCAGGGCTGTAGGTATTCCATTCTCACCCTACAAGTGCGGCACAGTTGGAATCAAACCTGTTCAGATGTTTACCTTTCATTTTCAAATCAAATTTTGAGCCAGAAATATTAGAAATTGTACAGGAAACACCTGATGAAAGCTCAGAAATGAAGCTAGTGAACATAATTTCTAACTGTTGTGTTGCTATGGTCAGTGTGGGTCTTCAAGATAATTTTGACTTAGGGTGACCCTAAGCAATACCTCTCTTGGGGTTTTCTTGGCAAGATTTGCTTGTCATTGTCTTTTTCTAAGGCAGAGATAAGTCACCCAGCGGGTTTCTGTGGCTGAGTGGGGATTCAATTCCTGGTCTCCCACATTCAACCAATACTCAGTGCTGGCTTTCCTTTCTGACAACGAAATGGTTCAACAGTCTGATAATGGTTATTCAAACTACAAACACCCCAGGTATCTTCTAATGTGAATAGTCTTGGTCTCAAATATAGTTCCCCTGAATCAGTTTTTGAATGTTGGGTCAATATAGTTTGTTGGTGTTTGCAGTCAAACTGGCTTTGATTTATGGCAGCCTCTAAGAGAGAACTCTAAGAGTTCAAGTCATCAACAGTCCTGGTTTCACAAGCTGAAGGTCATGGTGTCTTTTCTTGAACCAATCCAACTGCATTGTGGTCTCTCTTTTTTCCTACTGCCTTTTCCCAAGCATTGCAGTCTTTTCCAAGGAGTCATGTCATTTCACGCTGTGTCCAAAGTATATTAGACTCACTTTAGTCATTTTAGCTTTTAGGGAGATTTCAAAGTTGATTTGGTCTAGAATCCATTTATTTGTCTTTCAGGTAGTCTACAAAATCCACAGAATTCTCCTCCAGCGCCACATTTCATGCGTTGATTTTCTCCCTGCCAACTCTCTTCACTGTCCAGCTTTCAGAACCATGCTTTGTAATCAGAAGTACAATGGCATGGATCGGTGGTTTTTAACATTTTCTTTACCACTGACCCCCTGCAGATATAATTTTTTGACAGGGACCCCCCCAAGACTTAACTCAAGATTTAAATATTTAAATTTAGATTTAAATATTCAGAGATTGATTTAAATTTTCAAATATTTATTTATTTATTAAAAGCTTCTGGAGACTAGGATTCAAACCCCCACTTACACACTGAGTGACATTGGGCAAATCATATTTTCTCAGCCTCAAAGGAAGGCAAAGACAAACTCTCTCTGAAGAAATCTTGTCAAAAAAACCAACAACCCCAAAACTCTGGGATAGGTTCACTTTAGGGTTGTCAAAAGTCAGAAGTGACTTGAAGGCACACAACAACAAAGTACCACTGTCAGAGAGAAGTACATTCTGAGCATTATGTCTCTCCCCTTTGAAAAACTAACTTATGGCAACTCTAAGACAAACCTATCATGAGGGTTTTCTTGGCAAGATTTGCCTTTCACTGAGGCTGAAGGAATGTGATTTGCCTGAGGTCACTCAGTGGGTTACTATGACCGAGTGGGGATTCAAGAGCTGGTCCCCGGAGTCATAGTTTGGGTGCATGTGTATGCCTGCTGCTTTGTCCCTTTCATCAGGGACATGGCAGTGGGGATATGTGTGTGCACAGCCAAATTGCTCCCTCCTTTGCAAACAAGGAAGCACTTTCAACACCTGCAACCCCCCACCACCACATCCCTATTGTTACTTCTATTGGGCAGCAGCCAGGCTTTGCAAACCCACTGTCAGGAATCCACGTATCCCCAAAGGTCCCGGGCCCCCTGGTTAAGAACCACTGGATTATTATAAGAGTTCTCTTTGTCCCTACATCCAAATCATTGGAGAGCTGCTTTCAGAATTCTGATGTTGTTTCTGTCACACTTTACTTCTGCTTCTCACCTGTCTTTAACCATTTGAAATGTTTCATCAGTCATTCAACAACAATTTTATTTCATATTGGTTACATACATTATCTTTCTGCATTCTTTCCTGAAATATCTCTGTTCTTTGTGTTCTTGATCAACTAGACTGAGTAGTGCAAATCTGTTTTTTAAATTCTCTTCAAACTCTACAGCTAAACGTTTTAGGTTGTATTTTGGCACAATAATTGATTTACTGTACTTCTTTAGATTTACTCTAATGTTTAACATTAGCAGTTCAAGCTCTGTGCCCCAGTCTGCTCTTGGTCTTGTTTTTGCAGGCAGAATGGAATGTCTCAGTCTTCTGTTTCCAGTTATGTAGTCTGTTTGTTTTCTATATTGGCCATCTGGTGATGTCCACATATAAAGCTGTCTGTTCATTGCCTGAAGCATGTGTTTGAAATTAATAAACCGAGTGTTGCAAAACTCGACATGTTACTTTTCTGCTTCATTTTTCTTTATCATAGGCAAAATTCTCCAACATTTTGGGGGGTTCTGCTTCATTTCCTAGTTTGGCATTCTAATTATCTATGATTATCAAAGTCAAAATGGTGAAGGGTCTGGAAGCCATGCCCTATGAGGTGCATCTCAGGGAGCTGGGTATGCTTAGTCTGAGAAGGTTAAAACAGGACATGATAGCCATGTTTAAATAATTGAAAGGATGTCATATAGAAGAGGGAACTGGCTTATTTTCCACTGCTCCAGATACTAAGACCAGGAGCAATGGATTCAAACTACAGGAAAAGAGATTCCACCTGAATGAACCTCAAGAACTTCTGACAGTCAGAGCTGTTTGGCAGTGGAATATGCTGCCTCGGAGTGTGGAGTCTCCTTCTTTGGAGGTTTTTAAACAGAGGTTCAATGGCCATCTGTTGGGAGTGCTTTGATGTGTGTTCCTGCATGGCAGGGGATTGGACTGGATGGCTCCTGGGGTCTCTTCCAACTTTATTATTATACGATTCAATGATTCTATGTCCTGTTTTGATGAGTGATAAATTTCCTCCTGGATTCCAATTCTACATCTTTCAATTTCTTCCTCTTCTGCCTCCATAATTGGAACATATACATAGATTATGGTTATATTAATGAGTTTTCCATGAAATCTTAATGATAATATTCAGTTGGACTTTGCATTATATTATCTGACTGTTTCTGTTACATCTCACTCCATTTCTTCGTATATTGTCATTTCTAGAGTAAAACAGTGTAATTATCCAATTAAAAATGTCCCATTCCTGTCTGCTTTAACTTGCTCACTTGAAGTAATGCAATGTTTATATGTTCCATTTCTTGTTTTACAGTTTCTAGCTTCTCTTGATATATGATTCATGTTTCTCAAATTCCATGTTCTATTATATGCATTGGCAGCTTCAGATTTTTCTTTCACAACTGCGCATGTCAGTTTCAGAATATGCTTTCAGCTGGAGTCCAGCAATATAATTAGACATAGTGCTATTTGTGCACGCCCTCTGTTCTTCCTAGTAGTTGAATCAGTGCCTTTTCAGTCTCGAGGTCTCATCTTCTCTTGCTTAATTTTGGAATGGAAAGAGGTAAAGGACAGTCAAATATGATTTACTACAAAAAGCTAACAAGAATTAGCTAAAGATTCACTTCCGTTTTGTCTGAGATCTTCCACCAGTCTCAGCACCTATTACTGCTGCCTGGTAGTTGCTTGATATATTTAGACTGATGCCTTAGTAAAGGCTTGTCTGGTGTGGAAGACCCTACCAACAGCAGTGTTACCAGCAGCATAGCCTCTTGCCTCAAAAGCACACACAATCCTGCCACTATGGAAAGCTAGTGCCATGGTGTGAAGTCAACATGTAGGCAAATCCCACTGACTGAATGGGTCTCCTCTAGCTGGGACAAGCAATACGATTCAGGGCAGACCCTTGTCTTGTGTTTTCTGCTCTTCTTCCGCAGTAGATTGTTAACCTTCTTTTTCTTCCTGTTGGTGCATTACTTGTTAAAATATCTAGCATGATGAACTATTGGAGTTATTACTAGTTGTCATCCAGCTCTCACCCCAAACAAGTTAAATCTCTTTGGAGTTGGACTCATCTGGCTTTTAGTTCACAATGTGAAAAAAAATGTCTGTGCATTAATGCTAAGACCCCATGCAGTGCACAACCTGACATTTCATGCAGAGTAGCTTCTGAGGTATATTTTGTATAGTTGATAACCAATAGTATGACAATTATCTTTTGCAAGCACATCTTTAACAGAAAGAATAATTGCCCTCTTGACTTGAAATCATTGCAGAACAGGCTAATTGAATGTGAATGAACACTGTAGATGCTGAGAAACTTTAAACAGTTCAACATGGGGAGCGGGGAGAGGCTCATCAGTTGGTTGGCTGAAGAACTGGGATGTTATATGCATGACTGTCTTTTAATTGCAAAATGATGGAGGATATATTATGCAGATTTGGGCAAATCTGCTTATGTTCCATAATGTACACTTGTTGCAGAAAATTTTTCTCCCCCAATATAAAATTATGGTTATTTTTGTACGTCAGTACAAAATTACGGTTATTATAGAAAATTTTAACTCAAAAAATACCGAGAATATGCTCAGTTGTGCCCTGCCTGTAGCTTTATCTCATAACATGGCTTAGGTAAACTTGTGGTTTGCACTGGATGCTGCAATGTACCAATACAGAATGCATTGAGGTGGGAAGTACTTTTTCCAGCAGGACTGTCAAGAACTTGGAAAACTTACTGTGCAGTCTACAGCGCCCAGAATCCACCAGCCACCATAACTATGTCTGTGCAGTGGCGTAGGTTGGTACGTGCAGAAGAGGATCAGGGCAGGTGAGGGCAGAGGGGTGATGGCGGGGTTACAGTACAGGGGGGCAATGACACATGGGGTCCAGGCTATAGCGGATGGGGCAGGGCTATGGCGCATAGGGTGGGGCTAAGGGATGGAGGGCAGGACTATGGTGTGCAGGCCAGGCCTACGGCACATGAGGGAGGGCAAGCAAAGAGGTGCAGCGCCCTCCAAAAATTGCCACTGGGGGCACACCACCCCCATCACCTCCATCCGTATGCCACTGTGTTTATAGCCATGCTGGCTGAGGGATTCTGGGTGCGATAGTCCTGAACAGTAACTTTGCCAAGTTCTATTTAATTTGAGCACAAGAAGGCAGTTTTCAAAGGGTTGTTGGCCTGCTGGCCATTCCGTGCCAGGCACGTCAGGGATAAACTCATACAGAAGCACTCTGCCAGTTTGGACTGTTGGTCCGGTGTGTTGAAACAAATTCCCACGAATGAACCCTTCTTGTCAAGCCCCTTGCTGGACTATGTGACCAAATTCCCTGTGGATAGCAGGTAAGCATCTTTAGAGATTTGCCTGTCTGCTTGGCCCAGTCTGAAGAGCTGCCTTCTTTGTCAGTAATAAGAATAATACTGCATCCCTATAGCACCTCTTCCTTCATTGTCACAGGCAAAATGTGACCTTCACTGACCCTATCAAGCTAACCAGCAAGTTTGGAGAGGCGGCTGGATTTCATTGCTCAATTGCTAATTAGGGGCTCCCTGTTGCCTGTCTTGCTCTAGCACGCTAACGGTTTCTATGGCAACTTCAGAAGCAAATGCAGGAGTGACTACACCCAGGAGTATCGTAAAGCAGCCCAGCCACAACCTCCTGAGATCTTCCTGAAGAGAATGAAGGTAAGTGAGTTGAGGGGGCAGTAAGAGAGTTCACCTCATCAATTCAAACCTTTAAATCTTCATCCTTTTGAAACTGAGAAACATCTTGAACCCAAGTTCTGGAGGAGACACTTTAAACATTTTCAACTATGTATATCTACTCTCTTTGTGTGTGCGTGCACGTGTGTGTGTGTGTGTGCCTATTTTAGTTTTCCCTGTGTCCTTTTTCCATCCTCCCTCTGAAAGCGAAAACTCAAAATTAGAGAAGAAAATGGTAGAGGAGCTGGTGGCATATTTGGGCTTAGGTTGTAGGCAACTTGCAATTTAAGTTGTGACCACACTGCTTATTAATGTAGGAACCTACTTCTTATGGTTTTATTCTACTCTTTTTAAAAAATTGCGCAGAGCAACAAACATGAATTTTCAGGTGGCCTCCTGCCGCCTCCTTGGTAAACCCTGTCCCGGGGTCTACAACTTTGATATAAAATTAATCTACTCACCAGAGAGGTCACTCGAATGTGCATGTAGGCAATAACGGTTGTACGATCGAACGAACCAGATCAGGCCAGTAAAATCCCCAGTCATGTAGCCACAGGAGACCTCATGTTGTGCTAACCCATGGTGGACAAATGGTCCTTAACCTTTAAGGAGTCCACTTGAAGGGTCTAAAAGTGTTCCTGGAAAGTTGGGCACTGGAAGCAATAAAACCTTATCAAATCCATCTCCAGAAACTCACACCACAGCCTCAAAGTGGAGGAAGATCCTGTTATTTAGATGACACTTTTGTTATCTTCCAAGAAATGCCAGGTATGGAGTTGTTTTTCTTTTCTGTCCCTGTTTGTTCTCCCTGGGAAAGGATTTGCCTTCAAAGTAATTTTTTTCTACAAATAGCCCCTGTTTTTGGGCTAGTTAAGAGAGAAAAGGCAAGGCAAGGAGAAGGAGTATGATGCCTCCTGGTCTTATCAACTGACCAGTCCTCCCTCCCGATAGCTGTGCGATCTCCTCAGCGTCTCTTTGCTGAGCTGCTGTTCGATCGCTGCTTCCTGGACCAAGGACTTCAGGAAGAGGTGCAGTATCACCCAGACTACAAACCCCTCAACAATTCCTCTATCTTATTTCCACTCTTTATTTCTATTAGCCCTTGGAAGCGTGTGTGCGTGTTTGTGTTGGTGCGAACTATTACTATTCAATAAAGTCATTCATTGGACCTTTTTGTGTGATTTCTGACTGAGCCTGACTCCGTAAACATTGGGTTAAAGATCCTTAATTACCCTGCCCTCTTTGCATTGCTAAAGCATAGCTAATTTTCCCCACCAGTTGGGAAACCCCCTAAGGGACCCCCAGGAAGCAGGGTAACACTCCCATCACAGAAATACTTGGCTTGAACCTAAGAACTTCTGTTACAGGACTACAATACAGTACCCAAGATATGTTTTTGAAAGCTGACCTTCATCTTGTGTCTCACTTTAGCTCCTGACTACTGTAGGGGAAGGGATGGGTTCTTAATGGCTGCCAGTCTTAATGCTCAGCACCTCTGGAGTTTGAAATACTGTTAACTGATGCGTGCTTTCCTGAAGCACTCACAAATGTTATTCTAATTCCATTTTTCCTTCAGAAATAGGAAAAAACTGCAGGCTGAGGAGGATCCCAACAGGCCCCCATACAGCCAGGACAGAGGAGAAGTTTGGAAAGGAGGCAACTAGTTACATTTCTTGAGAGCAGGCAGTGTATACATTTCTGTGTGCACAAAACTGAGAATAAACGCCTGAATTCAGTCTGGGTAATGCTGCTTGTCAAAACCTGATTATTTTGCACCCATTTGACCTCTGCTCATCTTCCAGCTGTTATCGTTGTTCCCAGCCCCTTTGCCTGGGAACAAATTAGTTCAAGGTTCTGGGAGCTGCACAAATTTTGACATATATGACACACTGATGGTAAAATGTTTTTCAAATGAAAAAAGAGTCTCCTTGGGAAGCTAGGTTAATGGTTTTGAACTTATGATCAGTTTTATGAGGATGTGAAAATCACACTCATAGAACCTAACAACTTTTAATAGCCTAGAATGCCGTTAACTGCATCTTAATTATCCTCCTGCTGTTTTAAATAGCGACTTGGAGGGCTTTTATATTGGAAATGTGAATATGTTTCTCAAATAAAAATAATTAATAAAAGATAAAGCAAATTCTAAGGCCCTGGGCCTAACATTTGTGGAAGTCCTCCCTTATCCTTTCAGCCTTTTAGCTAAGATCAAGTACAGCACAGTATCCTCATCTGTTAGCTGCACATTAGAGGAATATCCAAGTCCATAGCAGGCTACTTTCTTCTGCTTCTGGGAGAACCTGGTTGTTTTATGTTGCTGTGATAGGGAAATACTAGCGCTCCTTTTGTGAAATCTACCTGCTGGGATTTGGGGTAGTAGCTAAGCTCTATTTAATTGCCTTGGCAATATTTTGAGCTGTATGCTGTGGATTAGACTCCTGCCACCACATCCTGGCTCTGACAGTAAGAGGCTTGGCATCTGTCCCCATTAGCTGATAAATGGAGCTGACTTCTAAATCTCTGCCAGAAACCCACAGCAGCGTTTACCTGTTGTCAGAGCTTCTGCTTTGCAGTACATCAGTCCCTTCTGTGCCTGAGGTTCTGTCACCTCCCAGCACTGCAGAGGCAGGTAACAGAGCACTGTGTTGTGACAGTGGGCTTGTACCATGTGACACATCTGTTCTGCTCAGATCATTTCTTTTGCTGATTCTTTCTATTTGCAAGAGGGAATCTTGCACTGCTGATTCCTGACTCAAAGTGTTGTGTCTGTGCAAAATAAATTATAAGGGCCAATATATATCAGTGGGAGAATGTATCTAATGTGATTCTAGAGCAGGGAGATGAGAGACAATCAATAGGTCTCTTCTTTATGAATATTAGTATCCATTTGAGCAGGTGCCACTTTTCTTATCCCTGCAGCATCTTGACATGACAAACTGCACTGCTAAAATTTCTCTTCAAAAACATAATAAGGGTACAAAAGCCTTTGCAGTCTGGGTTCCCTGAAGCACTTTATCTTGCCCCTAGATATCACTGCATTTTTTAAAATGATGGTATGAGAAAAGCTTCACTAGCAATTTAACTTGTACTAAAATTTTGGTTTTCAAAACCTGTTAAAGGAGATGGCGCCACCTCTCTTTGGGTGTTGAAGCCCATGGTTGGTGGATGGTGCTGACTTCATTATGGAGCTTGAACATAAATGAAAAAGTGGCAAAGATACCTCTCTCACACATGTCTGAAATTGGTATCTGAGGAATCAAATGGTTTCTAAGAATACAGAAGGAAAGGGCAATAGCTCAGTGGCAGAGCACGTGCTTTGCATACGGATAGACCCTACTTCAATCAGTCCTCAACTTCTCCAGTTAAAGAAAGTCAGAGAGCAGTGAGCTTGTGCCTGAGACTCTAGAGAGCTGAAATGATAGCTAGAAGATCTATGGTCTGATTCAATATAGGAAAGTTTTATGTTTTGAAGTCAGTTGTCCTTACAGTATGCCAATTGCCCTACATAGTGCCTGGTCTGTTAAGGTTTGGGGGTACGTTACAAAGTCCCCAAATGGTCTGGGACATACTTTTTTGCCAAGCACTGAATGCGGGATGAAGGTAAAGAGAGCTTTTTAAGAATGAAATGCAAAATTAGAAGGGCTATAGTTCTGTGATGGAGCACATGGCTTAGATGCAGGAGGCCATAAGCTGAAGGATATTGGATGACGGGAAAGACTCTTGCCAGAAGTCTTGAGAACTACTGCTAGCCAGAGTAGATTACAGACGGAATAGACTAGAGAGATGAGGTAACACAACTCATGTACATGGTGCTGTAAAAATATCAGGTTTGATAGGCTCCTTTCTCAAGGGGACTGACAGTCTAAAATCAAACAGGGAAATGAGAGGAAAGGGTAGGATATGAAGGTTGCAGTTAGGAAGAATGAATATTTCAGCTACACGTGCATTAATCAGTAGAGTTTTGCAGTGGGGGTTGTTTCAAAGGCTTTCCAAAAAAGGTGTTTTGCAGAGGAACATGAAGGCGATCAGTCCCTGATGGGGCCCCAAGGCAGAAAAGGGCAGTATAGTTTTAGGGAAAAGAAAGATGTGGACAGCTGAGGATATTAAAGCTGGATGATTGAAGATCATAGGAAGACAGCCAAGGGGAGTACAGAACCATGAAGAGTTTGGGAGATAAGGACAGGAATTTGTGCAGGAGTGGGCAGGAAGCCATTGTAGGAATTCAAAGAGGGAAATCATAATATAGCAAGAATAAAAGCAGAGCTTGTAAAAGTTATTTTCTTGCAGTACAGAATAATTTTACCAGTACACTGGTGGCTGGAAGAAGATGGACAAAGGCAAAACACTGGACTACCTAATGAAATAATTCTGCGTTAGGCACAATGAGAATTTTTGTTGAGGACTCAGAACTGAAGGGTGGTGTTTCTGTAATGTGCTAGAGGAAGGCATAACATGATTTGGTGATAGACTGGAGGAGGGATTGGATCTCTTCCAGGAGGGCCGGACTCGACGGCGTGGAGTAGTAAACGCCGCGAGGAGGAATATCGAAAACTCGATGGCGTAGCCAAGACGGACGATGGAAAGCACCCAAGAGTCCGTAGTGACATACTGCCACTCCGCTAGGTGTCGAGCGAGAGTCGGTCGGTCTCCAAGCGCTGATGGTAGGCTGAAGAGTGGGTATTGGTGGGTCCTGCCAGGCACGTCAAAACCGAGACTTTGTCTCGGAGGAGGACTTCTTCGACGAAGGCGGGCGCCGCCTAATCGTGCGTCTGGCCGATGAGCCGGAGGACGGTCTCGACTGTCCAGACTGGGCCGAACGCTGGAACGACGAGGTGGAAGATCGTCGCCAGGATGGGCGGAAGGTGGAGGCCCTGCGGGCCTGCGTGGCCGGCTGCAGCCCGATCTTTTTTGCGGTCAGTCTCGCCTTGACGAGATTGTCCAAAGCTTCGTCTGTGGACGAATTGAATAGGCCTTCACCGTCGAAGGGGAGATCTTCAATCCTCCTTCTGGTGTCCTCCTGGATGTCGGCCGGTCGCAGCCAAGCATGGCGGCGGAGGCCGACGGATCCCGCCATGACCCGGGAGGCGATCTCCACTGCGTGCCGGGAGGAGGCCATCTGGTGCCGAGCGATGGAGATAGCCTCATTGAAGATCACGGAGGAGGCTTGGCGGATGTCCTCCGGTACCGCTTCCATCGCTGGTTGCAGGCGATCGAGCACTTTCTTCAGGTATGCCGCGAGGCAAGCCTGAGTGTTGGACAGCCTGATCTGCAAGGAGGCAGCTGAATAGAACCTCCTTGCGTAGGCGTCCAACTTCCTGCCCTCTTTGTCCGGCGGGGTGGTGTGTTGCCTGCCGGAGCCCTTCGTCTGCGCGGACTCGACGACCACAGAGTTCGGTGCAGGGTGATTAAATAGATAACCGGCGTTATCCTTCTGCACCCTGTAGAGGTGTTCTAACCGCTGCGGTATCGGCTGAGCCGAGGCCGGTCTATCCCAGGCGGCCTTCACCAGTCTGGATACCCGGGGCAGGAGAGGCAGCGGGGCCGTGGAAGGTCGCTTCTCCTCGAAAACGGAGAAGGCTGGATCGTCATCCTCCGGCTCCGCATCGGCGATCTTAAGGCCGAGGGTAGTGGCCATGCGGAGCAGCATCGCAGAGAACTGGTGGACGTCCTCTGGAGCAGAATCTGGGATCGGGTCCCCGAATCCCAACGGAGGAGACTCCTGGGAGGCCGCCTCAGACACCTCAGACTCCGCACTCGAGTCGTACGACTCCGAGCTCGGTGAGTCCTCTCGCCGCTCGCTCTCCGGCTCCTTCGTAGTCGCCGCAGGTGTTGCCTTCCTAGGCTTCTCCGCAGCCGGGGCGGTGGTAGCAGCAGCGTCCCGCTTGGGATGGCTGACCACTGACTTCACCCTCTTGGTGGTGACTGGGGTAGTCTGGCAGGCCGACGTCGTCGTAGCCCGCTCAGTCACCACCGACTCCGTAGGGCGCGTCGCCGTTGCCGTGACCCTAGGAGGTGGCGATATCGCCCGATACCGTGGTGAAGGCTCCCTCGCCCTATGATATCGAGGGGAGGGAGAGCGGCTGAAGGAGCGGCGGTCCGACGGAGATCGGCTTCGGCGTCGACGGTACCGAGCCTCGTCCCCTCTAGGCGAGCGCGATTCGCGCTGTCGACGAGGTGACTGGGACCTCCGGAAGGTCTCCCAGCGACTCGGGCCACGATGGTACCGATCCCGGTACGATGGCGAATGCGACCGATAGGAGGCCGGGCGCTCTCTCCATTCAGATTCCCTCGCGTACCTGGCCACGTAGGACGCCGAGGTGTATCTGGAGGCAGACGAGCGAGGTTGTTCCTCTCTTGTCTCCCTCGGAGGCGGCGAGGCCACCGGACGCTCGGAAGAGCGGGACCGGGACCTGAAGGAGGTCGAACGCCGCTCCGGAGAAGCAGAGGGCTCTCTCTGCTGCAGGTCGGCCGACCTGCGACGGCTAAGAGGGCGGTGGCGCTCCTCCACCAGGGTTGGAGGGTCTGCCACAGGCGAGTCCGGGCGCTGTTGGGGAACGTCCTCGATCTCATCCTCCGAGAGGTCGACGGACTCGCCTCGCCCTTTGGAAGGCTGCTGAGTAGGAGGAGGAGTAGGAGGTTGAGCGTCCCCAGCCGGGGAGCGCTTCTTTTCCTTCTTCTTCTTCTTCTTCTCCTTCTCCTTGCCCTTGCCTCCGTGCGGAGCAGGGCGCTTTTTTGCAGGCGTCTCCGTAAGGGGAGCCTCAGCCTTCCTCGCCGTCGAGGATCCTTTCGCTGACTTGGCAGCCGCCGACAGCTTCGGGATCCTCGGTAACGCCGAGATCGGCGTTTCGCCGGTACCGAGCCCGATACCGACGAGGTGGACGGAACGGCAGCCGCCGATACCGTCGATGGCGTGGTCGTCTTCTTGTCGGCCATCTTGGAAGTGGAGGTCTCGTCTATCGCCCGCAGAGACTGTTCCCAACAATAAGATTTGAGTCTCGCGGAGCGGTTGCGAAGAGTTTGGGGAGTAAAATCCCTGCAAATTGGGCAAGTCCGGATGTTGTGGGACTCGCCCAAACAGAAGAGACACTCCTTATGGCCGTCGTTGAGGGCAACCTTGCGGCCGCAGGACACGCACTTCTTAAAGAGCGCGGACATAAGACGAAGAAACGCCAAACTCCGAAATCCAAAAAGACGAAAACCGAAGGGGGAGTCCGAAAGAGAGGTCAAAGACAGTCCGAAAGTCCGTAAAACCGTGAAAAAACAGCAAGCCAAGCACGACGTGAGAGGAACAAACTAAAGAACCTTCCGTACGCGGCGGCGGACGAGAAAGAACTGAGGAGAGACCGTTGCTCGGCGGGAGGAGCATGCGCAGTACCGGCGTGGGGGAGGGGTTCCCGCCAAGCGAACAAGCTCTAGAAGTTTCCGAACGCTACCGCGCAGGCGCTAAAGCTCCTAGTGTATGAAGGCACATGAAGTGCCTCTGTGTGAGAGGCACTGCAGTTCAGCTTAGCCTAGTTCACTTAGTTCACCTGAATAAGTATGGGAAATCACTCTGTATGATTAAAACTGATAACACGTCTTTTATCTTACCACGTTTGTATCGTAGCCTTCCATAGGAGGTCACCTTGTTTTATTCTCACAGCTCTGTGAGACATGAGACACATACTGCTAAGAGGTGGTGACCACTAAGAGAACCCATCAAGCTTTGTGGATAATTGAGAACTGAACTCAAGCTTCTGCTATGTGGCTAATACAGGATATGCTGCTGTACATGCTCCAAAACTGAACAAAAAGACTCAATATTCTAGTTTTTTCAAAAGTCAAAATTAATTGAATCTTCATGGGAAAACTCAAAATGTATGTCGAATATCTGTCTTCTATTCAGCAGTTTTAACCTCCTTCGTGAAGTTGGTTTTGACCAAGTATCTAAGTGGAAGTGCCAGATGTGTGAGTTCTCAGAAAAAAATTGTGGTTTACTTTTTATTTATTTACTTATTACTATTAAAAGTTTAAGTTTTAAACATGCATACTAAAAAGACAAACACCAATCAAAACAATACATCCAAAAAGAACAAAAGAACAGAAGAAACATAATTAAACTAGGAGATATACACAATTACAGATCACTTTACAATTATTAAACCAAAAATAAAACTAAACTAACAAAGTTAACTAAACAAAAAATAGACTTCAACTAATTAAAAATGGTTCCTGCCCTTGTTTGCAAACAGCTCCTGCTGACATAATTGTACTTAACTTCAAGTCATTACTTAAAACTGCTATTACATTTGTTGCTCATTATCATGATACTATTTTAAATTCTAAATTTCTTACTTTTTTATTTTATGTTAGGTACCATGATTATTAGTCACTACAAGATATTATTATCTAATTCTGTAAATCGTTAATCAATCCTCAAAAAATTTATTACCTCTAAACACACTATACTTAATAATATTAAAATAGCAACAACTAATAATCTAATTTAATTTTCATAATACCATTCTCATGATAACAAAAATGGTGATTTACGACAATAATTATGCGTTCACTTTAACTGAAGTAATGAGTGTGGTCATCAGATAAATCCTTCATAAATCCAAACTTTCCTCTTCTGTCTCTTTTCTTGGCTCCCCCATTCTTTTACTGATTGCAGCGCTTTGGAACCTTAGAGGCCATACAACATATTATGTGAATTCATTTAGCCTTCTAGCCCAATAGAGATCTGAAAATGCTCCCAGACCTGTTGTATTTGTTTTTCTCCACTGTCCCAGGATGTTGGAAGTTGGTCTTCCAATATATTTCTTCTTTCTGGAACTGTGGGCTGATAGTTTAATTTTGCTCCTTAAAGTTAGCAAATTGGTTAAATGATTCTTATATATACCCGGATAAATTTGATCAGGTTGCAGGAAAAATAAAGAGTGCCATCAAGCGTAACAAAGGATCATGAACCAACCAAATCACAGTGTTGTGAGATAGATGGTATTTAGCTTGGGTGAAAAAATACACTTAAAAATATCAACAAAATTAAAATACTCAGACATAGCATGGTGAATGGGCTTGTAGGTACAGTAAGGACACGCTGCATGAAAACAAGAAGCGTCAGATGCTTCAGTAATGAAAGACGAAGGGAAACATGATGGAAACACAATTTAGAATCATAGTCACAGAATCTTAGGACCTTTCCACGCAATGCACCCAACCCATCATAGGGATAGGAGAAGGACAGGGCGAGGATGACACTTTATGCACATTGTTGTCCCAGACCTATCCTTCTCCTGTCCCCAGGCAGTGCGATCGCACCACAAATCACTGACAGGTTTTCCCCATCAATGACTGGCAATCACACCGCCCTCCTGTCTGGAAGTGCAAAGGCTGCATTTCTTGCCCTAGTGCAGCCTGGGACAGTATCCAGCTGCCCTGTGGCAGGAAGAGGTATGGCCATCGTGCTTCTTGGATCCTGGAGGCAGCTGGTGTGCAGGGGAGTGCAATGGAGTTCCCCTCCTCATCATCACCGGACACCACCGGGACAAAGGTAAACTGCGGAAAGGGCCTTAGAGTTGGAAGGGGGCACAAGAACCATCTCATCCAACCTTCTGCCATGTAGCAATACCCAATTAAAGCACTCCTTAAAGGTGCCCATCCAGCCTCTGAGGCAGTCCATGAGCTGTCAGTCAGTTCTTACCTCTGTTTGATGATGGAAAGTTCTTCCTAATGTTAGGATGGAATCTCTTGTAATTTGAATCCATTGGTTTGTGTCCTAGTCTCTGGAGAAGCAGAAACAAGCTTGCTCCGTATTCTGCATGACACCTTTTCAGATAAAGATAACTATCATGCCACCACTCCAACCTGAACATATCCAGCTTCCTAAGTCATTCCTCTTAAGCCTTGGTTTCCCAACATTTTACCATTTTGGTCATTCTTCTTTGGATACATTCCAGTTTGTCAATATCCTTCTTGAACTGTGGTGCCCAGAACTGGGTACAGTAGTGCAGATGTGTTCTGAGATCTGAGCAAAACAGAACAGAATGGCACTAATAAAGTCCTTCCTCCACGTTTGCAGATTTGACCTTTGTGAATTTGATTATTCGCACAGCACGTGCTTGCTTCCCCCTTTCATTTTTCTCCCCATTCCCTTGCATTCCTCACCCCAGGTTTGCAAGACTTGTGTTTAAAATGGACATTTTTTTCCTTTTGAGTGAGCAAGCCCTCTCCCACTGTTGGAGGCATCTCCTCTCTGCCATGTGGCTGCACACTCTGCTGTGTATCGGCTGCAGATTGGTCAAGTGCTCTCTTTATTCCTACCCCTTCCTTTCTCAAGATGGTGACTTGAAGTATCTAGAACCCCAGAACTCTGCTCTTCTCTGTCTGAGAGGTAAGTAAGAGTAAACCTTTTAGGTTGTCCTTTTTCTCCCCCCACCCCACCCCATGGCCAGAGGCAAAGGAATAAGAGGTAGGAAGCTCCAGAGGGGGATGGGAGGGAGATCACAGGGAGGAGTTATTTGGAATTTTCCACTTTTACTAGGGTTCTGCTTCCCCAACCCTTGCAAATGTGGAGGGACCACTCTACTTCCTTTGCTCTCTACTACTTCACTTTACTCCTGTTGATGCAGTTCAGAATTACATTGGCTTTTTGGTGCTCCATTACACTGGATTCACATTTAGCTTGTGTTCTACTAAAACTCCTAGATTCACAGGTACTTTCGATCCATTTTTCACACGTCCTAAATCTGTGCGTTTCATTTTCCCTGCCTAGCTGTAGTACCTTATTTTTTTATCAGTTGATAAATTCATTTTGTTAGTTTTGCCCAGCTCTCCAATATGTCAAGGTCATTCTGAATTTGGATCCTGTCCTCCAAGATACTTGCTATCCCCCCGCCCAAATCTAGTGTCATCTGAAAATTTGATAATCATGCCTTCTGTTTTATCATCTGCATCATTTTTAAAGATGTTAAACACCAGATCCAGGACAGAATCCAGAGGCTTCCCACTGGTCACTTCTCCCTAGGATGAAGAGCAAACAATGGAAGATACTCTCTGAGTTCAGCCTGTTAACCAGTTACAGATATTGTAACAGTGTCTAACCCACAGTTCACCAGCTTGCCTGCAAGAGTATCACTGGAAACCTTGTCAAAAATCTAAAATCCAAAGCATCAACAATGAAGTGGAAGAAATGTAAGAATCCCATGTGGGCTAACTGCAAGAAGATGAATACTTCCTTTCTATTAATGCAATGAATACTGTCATGTAAGAAAGAGAGAGAGATATGCCAAGAAGCGTCACAGATTATGGTATGGAACACTTTGTGCAAAATCATGTCACATGGCGCACACACACACACACACAAAACCCCTAAAGAAAGCAAATACCTACAGCTCATGAAGATAGGTACGCATACTATTAAATAATTCAAATTGGTACAGGCTCATTGGAAGTTGGTTATCCTGATAACTATTGGATAAAAAATGCAGTGTCATTTGCTCCATTGGAAAATACCTTTGATGAACATGTGAAACACCTGAGGAATGACTAAACAAGTGATGACACATTTCCTAGGGGACATGCAGTAAGGGCTGAGTCATGATACTGCAAACATGGCAAGGTGTTGCATCATGCTAATGGCCCAGACTGATGACCTGTACTCAGGAGTACATAAAAGAGAAACATGAATGCTTGCTCTCTCTCTGCTTACTTGAATCTATGTCTGCCAGTATCCCTGCATGTTTCTCTGCTGTGTATCTGCTATTGATCTGCGTATCCTGTATATAGTTGCACGCATTGCCACTGAGAAGATTAAAGCCTCCAGGTATTTTGGATGACACACTCCGTGTCTGTGAGTAACTAACCTGTGGGTAGAGTGGTCAGAGGAATAATGTATCTTTGTTGTAGTTGTACTCGGCTGCACATGCTTTTGATGTTTTTGAAACTCTACTATATAAGATTGCCTCTGAGGCAATGCGTCCAGAGAGCATCAGCTTCGGAGATAATTTTGTCTTGGTGCTTTAAACCATCTCCCAACGGTAATTACTCCTATCCTACAGAGATGAGGAACTGAAGCTGAGAAAGAAAGAATATTTCCACTGCTGAGAATTAAGTAATACTTCCCCTGCTGCATATAGTATACCAAGATGTGAAAACAGATATCCTAAATGCTGGTCTAAATGCAGAGGTCTAATTCACCTGGTGTTTTTAAAAACTTAGTGTCTATTTGATTGAGACATCACAACTTGATCTTTGTACAGATTTCCAATGACTCTTGATTATGGGCTTCCCTGGAAGCATTTGGTTTGAACCATGTTGTTAGAAATTAGGGTTGCCAAATGTCTCCTTATTATAAGGCAGTATCCCCTTATTTCAGATGAGAAAGTTTGTCCCTTATAGGATTGGCAGATGCCCCTTATTGTAATGGACATCTCTCATTTGAGGACTGGAAAGCTTTTCATTTTATATAAACTAAACATTATACCAAAAAAATCCTGTATTTTTCAGTTTGGGCACTTCATTGCAGGTCATGAATTTTGATTGTCCCATATTGCTGTTTTGAAAACCTGGCAACACTATGCTAGATATTATTTCGTTTTGTTGAGTTTCAGGAACAATCTCATGTTCTTAACATTAAAAGGCCTTCAGAATGCTGTGTGTAAGATACGTTTTAGTACATCAGTTCAGTTCAGTCTGGAAAATAATCACACAGTCAACTGATTCAGAACATGGGATATTGCAGCTTTTACTGTTTTGACTACTCACAAGATTGGCCAACAGGACAAATAAATCAACTTGCAATGATCTCCATATGACTTCTTTTAAGTGTGTGAAATGCTATAACTGTGGATAATTTGTGCTGTTTGTGCAACAAAAAAAAAATTTTTTTAAATGAATACTATTTTTCAAGATTTTAAAAACCTAGTATGTTTTTTTGAGACTAGCAAGGTCTGCTGCTGCGCCTGTAGTCTCTCCCTGTCCCGTTTGGCATATGAGCAGGCTTCAGACATGCAAAGCATGGGTAAATTCTGTGGACACCTACTCAATGGGAAGGCCAAAGCAACAGTGTAAGGCCTGGAAGCACAGCTTGATTCTTGGCATTTCAGGTTGAAATGTCTGCAAAGAAAAAAGAGAGTTTAATTGTCTTTAAATAATTCAAGAAATATCCTTCATGGGTAGCCATGTTGGCCATACAGCAAAATGCAACAAAATCTAGAATCCACAAAACAGCAAAACCGTTATTGGGTCAACTAAAAAGCACAAAATTAATCACGCAAGCTTTCAGAGTTACGATGGCTTCTTCATTAGGCAAAGATATTAAAAATCATATGTAAGAAGAATATCCTGGATTTGAAGATACCAAATTTGACTGCGACAGAATCATAAACACTAGGGAGCCAAGGTTTCTACCTCCAGCAAAGGTAAAACTCTTTCATTTGGACTACATTTGGCAAGTTTTATGTCTGTGGTACCCAAAGGTTTTTTTTTCAGATGTAGCAGGGACTTTTTGAGAAATTCAATGTTCTCTACTTAAGAAAGGGGCCGGGCCTTGCACAGGACAGAGATAACTTGAATCTCAAGGCAAGTTTATTTTGCAGCTTCTAATGGAACTGAAATTTTATTACCTGGTTTTTACTGCCCATTGTTCCCACTCCCTACATGGCTAAGAACAGGATTGGTCACTGCCTGCATTGATATCATTCCAGACCATCATAACTGACAACAGTAGTAATATCTGTGACAAAGTGTAGGCCTGTGACTCTTAACATTGTCACTTTTCTTTTCCTGTGTGATTTTTTTAAATGTCTTTGCCTGTTGAAGAATCCTGTGTAGCTTTAAAAGCTTGCATTATGTATTTTGTGCTTTTTAGCTGACCCAATAAAGGTATCACTGTCCTGTGGATTTTGGATTTTAAATTGTTATCTCTGAACACAAATAAGAATGGGTTCCCTGGCTAGGTGTTAATGTCCCTTTGAGGACCCTGATTGCTATAGGGCAATTGCTATAACAATTGTCCTCTTTGTGCAGCCTACTTCATCCACTGGCTTCTGGGGCAAAATGGGTGGGAGCTGCACTTCCCACAACCAAGGGTGACACATGGCCCATGGGTTGTGTTCTTTTTGCAAATACTTATTACAAAAGCACCATAAACTCCCAATGATCTTTCTAAAAGATGCAATCCTTTAAAGACCGATTTGGATTTTTGTTCATTAGCACATCAGTTCTATATAGCAGGTAATAGTAGTTTCATCACCCAGATGGAAAACCTGAGGCTGAGATATAAGGCTGGAAAGAGGGTAAGTATTCCTCCATATCTCCTCAGTTTGTAGAACCTCTAATATGTGGTTATACTTGTTTTTAGCAAGTCCCCTAATATTACCAAATCTCATTTCCGTTCCATGTTGGTCCAGCTGCAATTAATCTTGGTTTGTGTTCTTTTCAAGGAAACCCCTTCAAAGCACATATTCTCCAAGCACGACAACAGGCATGCCTTCCCAGGATCGGCTACCTATTTTGAGAGTGTGAGTGTGTTGGCAGGATTCACATGTGTGGTTTTCAGTCCCTTGTCTCCCCACCCCACCTCACCTCATATAGCGAACGAACAGGCAGAGAAGTTAATTAAAGGAGTGTTTGATTAGGGCCATCATTTTCATGCCTAATGTGATTAGCTCTCCCTTGGCAGCTGCCAGGACTCCCTCAGGAACTGTGATGACACTGACTGGCTACATTTGATAAAACACGACTTAAGAACTCTGTGCTGCACGGGTAGCCGGTGGCTGAGCATGCACCCCCGCTAGCTCAGTTTCACATCCAGTGGGTGCCTGATGTGCTCCAAATAGTGGCTCAGAGCTGGGTAGGAATAGGTCCTGCGTTTGGTGGTGTCATACCACATCATGAATTGTTAAAACACATGTTCCATAGGAGTCCTCCCACAGCCGACCTGTAAAAACATAGCTGTTCAGACATAGCTATAAGGAAACGATCAGGCAGAAAGCAAGAGGCAGCATTAATGGGTTCCCCATTATCTTCTTTACTGCATACTGGCTTGGAGAACCTGTAGCCTGTTGAATGTTGTCCAGCTATAGTTCCTATCATTCTCCCTCACTGGGCACGCTGCTGGAGCAGACAGGAGTTGAAGTCCTACAATATCTGATGGGCTGTGTATTTCCTGTCCCACAGCAGAGATAAGTTCTGGTCCTCAGTAATGTAGTGACAGATTGCTAAATCTAGTAGGACCACACAAATTGGGTGATTTGGTACAAGAACTTGGCATCCTGAAATTCTCAGCATTTTTAACAGCATTTTTCTAATGATTTATGGCTGCAAAGGCAAGGTTTGAAACGGGGATGAAAATTTTCAAGTCTTTCATACTTGCACCAAGGACAAATAATTGGTTTTTTCCCTGATGTGGGAGAAAATGAATTTTCTTTTGCTCTATTTTCCCCATATTCAAATGTCTCAAAGTCTTGTGTGGGCTTTTTTGTGCAAAAATTTGTTTCCTGTACAGGAAAATGGTTTCCTGCACAGTAAACAGTGTTTTCTGTGTAGAAAAAAACATTTTTTGGGGGGGACATAAAAAACCTGTTTTCAGCACAGACCTCTCCCATCGTGTTTTAATACCCATAATAATTCCTCCACCAAACTTCAGGATATTTAAGAAATGGGAGAAAATTGTACAGGATTCTCAATGCTCTACCATTCTTCCCATTTTTTGACCTGGGAAAGTATAATAACAAATATTCCTTCCATCTCTACTTGGGAAATATTAGGTAAATGGTAGGCTAATTTGCAGAAGTCAAAGGACAGATGTTCAGACAGATTTCTGTTGATTAACACATGGACTCACAACAAGCCTTTATAGCTCTTCCCAATAGTAAGCATTATATAATAAGCAAATGAGAGCATTTTTTAAAACTTTGCCTAACTAATGCAGAGTACAGAACAGAGTTCTTCCTAATGCAGAATTTTAAATAGTTTTGCTGGCTTTTAAAGAGGGGAATAGACATATTCTTGGTGCTAGGTATAATAGCATTCAAGATATCCCCATCAGTTTCCACAGGACTTTTAGGACAGTGGTGCCTATAGTATACAATAATATGAAACAGAAGAAGGAATTGTGTGCTTGTGGTATGAGATAATCTTTAGATTGCTATATGTACGTACACACACACATACATATACATACAGGATAAAATTCTGATGGCAGGAGATTCAACCTAGGGTGAAGGCAGATTTTATTACTGGAACAGTCACAGTAAATGGTGTGATTCCATTTTTAAAGCCTGGAAAAGAAGTATTCGTTCCAACTACTCAAACATTTGATTGACCAGTTTGACCCACCCCTGCCTTCCCCTGTAATCATGTCTCACTTCCAGCTCTCTCCAGGAGAGAGCTTCAAAGACCTACCTCATCACTGCTGTCATGGTGACTCGAATAGGGTTTTTGAATTGGCCCTAGAAAAAAATAACTGTTTTCCAGCTTGGGCAGCTGGGAATAGCTCAGTCCAATTCAGAACTCAGAAAAGCTACTTTAAAAAACAAAATAAAACCCCTACAGTCCTCCCTTTGCATTTCTGGGTTTGACCTTTATGTATTTGATTATTCACGAGGTGCGTACCTCCCCCCATTCTCTGCCCAGGTGTAGAGAAGGAAGGCACACACAGCAGGGCAAAAGGCAAGGGAATGAGAGGAGGCGTGTGGGAGGGGGAAGTTATTCATGATTTTCCCACTTTCACAAAAATTCTGTGCCCCAAATCCTGGTGAAAGTGGAGGAGCCACTATATAACTTGCAGAATTTCACAACATACGTGCCATGTTGCTGTGCTTGTTAGAGTGAATCTGGGAACAGTAGTCCAAAACTAAATTTCCCTAGCTGTGGTCCAATGCCAAATTGAGTTCAGGGTAGTTCACTCATCACTAGTTCCTACTAAGCATGATGAGATCATTTTCTAATAACCTTCAGTCCCCTAAATGTTTTTGCATCTGTCTTCGCTTATAGTAAACCTTCCCTTTTCTTGTTGCCTGATCCAAAGGATTTTGTTAGATGGTCCTTTTGCAGTGAACATTTGGAACAATCTGCTCATTGCTTCATAACAGGGCTTAGGAAGGAAGAGAATAGAGGGGAGTCTTCCCAGCACGCAGAACTTAATTGACTGGATCCCCCTGAAGGAAGAGTTACAACGTGAGAGGCCTCTCATCTCAAGCTACCAGGCTGACTTCCGCTCCAGAGAGAAAGTCCCCCAGTTGTTAGTCCATCATGCTTACCTGCAAGCACAGCCCCTCCTACGCACCCCCAGTACCACCTACCAGCACACGTTCCGGAGCTATTCTTTGAGTGAACCCAACCTCAGGGTACTCAAACAGCAGGAGGTGGCCAAAGAGACCGAATCTAAAGAGCCTGAGACCACTGTTCCTGCCTCCAGTGAGACCACTGCTCTTGCCTCTGGTGAGTCAACTGCTGCTCCCGTCTCTGGTGAGCCCACTACCCCTGCCTCCAGTGAGCCCACCACGACAGGAGCCAGCACAGTGGCAGAAACCCTTGCTCCAGGACCCTTGTACAGGCGCCCGGTGTCTTCCAGGCTACCCCAATGGACGGTCTCAGACTGTTTGCAGTGGCACAATTGCTGATTGCACATCTGATATTTCTCCTGTTTCTGTCTGGGGAAAGTTAAATGCTCCTTTGTACAGGGTTAAGAATGGGGGAAAAAATTAAAATCTTGCTGGACTGCGTAACTTCTGTCGTGTCTGAGAAATGAAGGGCCTGCCCGGTGAGTTTTACAGGCCTCTCCGTAAAAGAAAAAAACCACTCAAAAAGAGTGTATTTTTTGTCAGGAAAATCTTGCAACCTGCAATTGGGCTTTGTCAGCAAGGAAAATTGTGCCTGTATTGGCCTGTAAATAGCATGATTGTCTTGTCATTCAACTTAGGTTTAAAGTAATGATTTTTAAAGTAAGGGTTGGTGGGGGAGCAGCAAGGGTAAGGGAAGCACTAGGTGAACTGGCTAGTGACATTAGTCTGCTTCTGTTCTGGAATGTGCTTTATTCTTCAGAGCCTTTGGCCATTATTGTAAGTAGCCTTAAGATGGTCTTTTAGCCTTTTATGACTGTAATATTCATATGTACGAAACTTGATTTTAACTTAACAGCAGCATGTTTCAAAGCTGGTCATATTAGGATTTAAACCAGTGGCAGGGAAAATGTGCCCTGTGGACTGCACTGGTCCAACCCCATTTTGTTCAAGCCCTCTAGAACACTGAGAAAGCCCTCAAAAATCCCTTCCCAGATGTTTTAAGTGCAGTGCAACTACCTGCCCCATTCCAATGCGAACACCATGCTGTGACTCTGCTGAAAAAAGGGTTCACGTGGGAGGCAAAACTTAATCTTAAGCAAAAAAGCTGAAGAGTCCCATTAACAAACCCAGATTGCAAAGCTGAGTGATGTTACCACCTTAGGTATTCTGAAATACTATGCCCAGTCAGTTGATGGACCATAGTACTGTGGATTTTAAAAGTACCACCAGCACAAAAATGTGACAGCTGAGGCCCGCTATCTATTTATAGTGACAGGTTTTAAAAAAAAATACCCAGAATCCTGCAGAGTTTGCAGGGCAGTGCATATGATGAAATTGAAGACGATGGCTGCAACCACAGGCGGCAAAGATCAGTCACTCCAAAAGTTATCACCGTCACTGTGGATCCAATTGCCTGCACTGCTGGTCATAGATCCTAGTAGCCAACTGGTGATGCTAGGCCGGCTCAGCTGACCCAAGAATGGATCTATATACAGTTGCAAGTCACCATCTAACTCAGTTGAGCAACAGGGCACCCTGCATTGGTCCAGCATTGCTTTCTCCTTGGATTACCCTCTATTATTGCTCTGTTTTGCCTCTTCTCCTATTTCCCACTTCTCCCTCCTGTTTTTAATTCCCATGATCAACATAGGTAAACCTTGTAAAAATGGCTTTAGAATTTTTCAGGCTTCACTACAACATCCCAGCATCACACTGAAATGAAATGCTCCTTTTGCAACGTTCTTGTTTTCAGTATGAAGGACTGATTTGGGATTCCAAATGCATTTGACTGAACATGCCTAGAGTCCTCCTTGCACTTGAGAACCCTGATAGCAGGATGAGGGACTGCAGGGAAAGTCTTAAGTACATCCAGCTGAATCTGCTTCAGCCCTTGACACTAAATCTATAAATGAAAGGAGTTGGTGCATGTTGAAACACTGGGAATGGGGCTCATATCTATATTCCACTCCTTCCCAGTCCAGATGCGTTTACCTTTTATATGTTAACAGGGTTTTTGATTCAAGCTAATGTAGCCATTTAGCCTTTTGATGAGGGTAGGCTGATTCTTTAGCTAAGAAGGGACAGACACTCTGTCAATTGTAATGGTGCTTGAGCATGTGCTTACAGTTCATTCTGCAGCATATCGAAGTAAAATGCAGAGCAACAGTCAGGGTGTGATACCAGCCAAGACAAAGAATGGATTGGCACATAGGATATAACATCAAATAAGACACAAAGCCAGGAAAAAAATCCCACTGGTTTTATTGGCATGAGGTGCTACACCACCTCCTAGGCACTGAGCTAGAGGGCACCTGATGTGCTACATGAGACAGGGGACTGGGTTAGGAACACACCACAGGGCGTCACGGCTACACCCAGCCTTCCTAGAGTCAACTCAGCTGTACAGTATAAGAGACATCAGCACAAGGATAGCAAGGACATCTGAAAGCAGAAACACAGGAGTACCTGCTCTGCTAGGAAAGCACCTTCCTTAACTTTTCCTCAGAACCTGCTGAGGAAACCTCACTCCCCTTTGCAACTGAGGGCCAGAGATGGGAGAAAGTATTTTTTTTGGACTACAACTCCCAGAATTCCTCAGGCAGCAAGGTGGGAGTTGCAGTACAAAAACTGAACTTTTCCCATCTCTGTTAAGGTCTGCTCCATGTCACCAAACAAACATGACAAGAACAGGGGCAGAATTGTGTCCTGGGCTGTGTGATTGCTTAACCGTGAATTTATCTATACTCAATTCATGCTTGCCATAACCCAGTTGTTTCCAGGCAGCTTTGCAGTGGAGCAATCCATCTGAGTTGTCATTAACACAGCATCATCAGTATACATGGGCAGCTTACAGAGTAGCATAAGCAAGGGAGAGAGATTGACAGAGGGCTGTGCTCTGAAGAGTTTACAATCTAAAATTCAACAGTGATAACAAAAAAGAGGGGAGCTGAATTGCAAGTTTTGGTTTGGGGAAGCAATCACATTAACAGTGAGCCCATCCCAGCCCACATTCTCACCATGTTGACCTGGAGACAGAAGGTTGCATGCAATGAAGGAACCATGGCTATGCAGCAAGGCCTTCTGCTCCTGCCTTAGACAACAAGAATGCCAGCCCAGGCCCTCCTCTTGCCTCACCAGGCAGAGAGAGCACCCACATGCTTGACTCTCACCCTGCCTATGGCACCCAGTCTCTATGCTACTCTATGCTTTGCAATGGTTGAATGAGTTACTGGGAGAACAGCGAGAGGAAAAGTCACTTCTGCAGGCTGCCACATAGGCGATGAAGCACGTGCTCTCCTCCTGGCTTCCTTGTACCTGCATCCATTCTACCACCATCATCAGGCACTTCAGTCTTCTTGGGTTACGTTGGCAGACAATGTTCCACCACAAAGCATCATTCAGATCCCTTGCTGGACACTCAGGGCCTCCACAGCACTGCTGGGGCCCTGGGCCACCCCTCCAATCACAAAGAGCAGGTTGGGAGTCTCCAAACTCGAGCAGGAGCAGCGCCCTGTGGGCATGGAGGGCAAGGGCTCCCATTTTTTTCTTGCCAGGTTAAAGCCCTCAACAGACCCCAGAGGACAAGATTGGTTCCCTGGAAGGGAAAGAGAAAAAAAGAAAAGAAAAAAAGAGAGAGAGAGAGAGATCTATGAACCAAATAGCAATTGCTCTAGCAAGAACGAGACTCTGCTGCTGTGGGTCAGCAACTGAAATGCCATATGGCAGAGGATCTGGGAATGCATGCCATTTCCATCTGTGCAGAGTGGCATCTGTGAGCCACACGGCAAGCCAAACATCTCCTCAAAATTACTGTACATATGTCCCACTGCAGTTAATTAAGAGCTTGATTTACAGGCCAACATGACACTTACAAAAACCAAAAGGCTTGGAGCTCAAACTAAAGCCCAAAAAAGTTCAGGTAGATCTTGGTACACTTACTCACAACAGACTACTTTGCCAGCTCCCTTGATATTGCCAGCTAGAAAGGAAGGTCTGTATAAAAGATGGTAACCCAGTGCCAAGGAGTGTGCATGCATATTTTTAGAAAATCCCTGACCCTGACTCCCATTTCAAAGCGCGATTGTCTGTCTTCATGGATTTTAATTTTTATTCCTTGTACCTTTAAGTCTGTATGTTGCTAAGATGTCCTAGTGCTGCTTTTAAGGCAGACAAGAAAGCTGGTCAGAAAGACAAAGTGGGGGGGGACAAAGATCAGTAGGAATAATTCCCCTTCCACAAATTTAGCAACAAAAGAAAACTTCTTGGCATCTCTCAACAGCAGACATTCTACCTATACGTGGGAGAGCTGAGCTGTGGCTGACCTTGTACTACTCAGAAAACAGAGGAGGAAAACGGGCCTCCAACATCAGTGCTTGAGAGTGCAGGGGAAAGAGCTTTAGATTCAGTGCAAAAGGAGGGTGCTGGCGCATGCATAACTGTAGCAGCTAGCAGGATATACCCTTGCCATACTCTGGAGCAGAAGCCTCTTCAGAAGCCTTAACAAAGGAGCAGAATGCAAGTCAATAGGACTGAAGGCACAAACAAAAAGAGAAGCAGATAGAACTAACAAACTCAAAAATTGCATCTGGGAGGGCAATGCATGGCCCTTCTTGGCATCGTTGGACTGCAGTGCCCATCAGCATGTGGTCAGCACAGTCAAAAGTGAGGAATGATGGGAACTGCAGTTTGTAGTTTGGGGGCCACATTTTCCCCATGCCTGCACTACACACTCTAGAAAGCCAGCAAGGCCAAACTGGCTATTGTGGGCATGGTCAATTTTTAAAACTATTAATAATTTAAAACGTAACTATGATCAGGTTTTTTTTAAAATCTGCATAATGCAAGCAAAAGTGTTGCCAAGTGGTTCCACCCTTGCAATTCACAAGGCTGGTCAGAATCGTACCACACACAACTGGTCATCTGAGTTGGTGAAAAACACAGAAGAAAACAATGACAACAAAACCATGACTACAGGGTAATAAGAAAGGACAACCAAGACGTGTTAATTTGTACCAAAGAGTCTTCAGAACTGTTTCTGTAAATAAAATGCAACCTCCAAGAAAATCACAAACATTTTCATCCAATCACCCTTATTCTCCTATATAAGACATATAATCCCTTCACAAGCACCATCTCCGGTAAATGTACACAAGATGATCTTCCTTCTTTTTAATTGAAAAATCAATTAAAAAGATATAACATTTCAAATGGATTAAGAATATCACGTCCCAGAGCATAAACTCAAGCATGGAGGAGATAATATCTCCTACAATAATCTCTTCATTGCCTGAAAGATAAAGTTTGGTAAAGAAACTAGATATTTCCCCTCTTTTCATGTATTTAATGGGCTTTAGTCTGGCAAACTTACATAAATCCGTGACTTCCATTCATGATGAGTTGTCCCAGAGAATTCTCACAAATATGAAACTGCTTCACAAGAAAGAGTACCACTCCGAGACCCTGCCTACTGCTCTGTGCTCCAAATGCTCTTTGCTCAGTTATCAGCCTGCATAAGAATGTCTGCTCAGTCCATAACTCTCCACTATCTTGAATAAAAGTATGACACAATGAATGTGTAATACCAGGTGTCAAATCCATAATAAAGTCTGGAACAGCAGATTAGCCAACAGTCTTTCGTACCTAATACAAGTGTGGCAGTAGAGTTTGGCAGCGGAGATGTAATGGGTTTATTTCTATCTGCCATGTTCTCTTACAACCTTTCCTCCCCAGGCAATTGGTTCTTCCTTAGGGTTTCCTAGCTGCAAGAAGGGCTACCCGTAGGAGGGAAATGGTGGGCAGAGAAAAGATCACTGCCACCTGCAACATGTAGTCCCACGTGTCTTTTAAAGAGACTATATATCCAGAGATGATCCTATGTTTGCTAGGAACCTACTTCCAAATTAAATAAAAAGCAACAGCTTTATTTTTTATTTTAAAAAAACCCAACAGATTCAGCCAAGAATGTCTCCAACAAGTACAGGGAAGTGACACACCTGAAGGGGATGCTGTGGGGCTATTCATCTAAAGGGGTTACATTCCAGGTAACAAGATCTCAGGCTCTAAGCTAAACTTCTCAATGTAACAAATTCCCCAATCTGGAAATCGTTACTGGGCAACTCTCTTCATTCCATGCCTCCAAAGCCAGAAGTCCCAGATCTGCAACACTTACCAAGGCCACCAGCTGCCACCACACGTCCACCCAGGTGACCTGCTACAAAGTCAGCCCTCTTGTCCCTCATGCGGATGGTTCGGTTCAGCCGACTCCAGGATCCTGAATGGGAGATTGGAAGAGAGGGAGAATTTAGCTCCTTGCAAAGGGTTAGGAACCAGATGGGGAGTAAAGGAAGTGGATTTAGAATGACAAAGAACCCTGAATGTAAAGATGGGCTGGAGGCTATATGCCCCCATTTTGGAATTGGAATCTTTCTATAGTAACAGGGCACTGTGCAGCCAATTAAGGCACACGTGGTCCACCAAGGCCTTTTTTGCCTTGGTGGACCACATGTGCCTTAATTGGCTGCACTGATTCCAATTCCAAAATGAGGGCATATAGCCCCCAGCCCATCTTTACATTCAGGGTTCTTTTTGCATCTCTACCTTATCCCCTATTTCCCCTGCAAATTTCCCTCTAAAGGAAAAGAGAGAGAGAGAGATTGATTCACCCTTTCAGAAGCTTCAAGGAGAGAAAATTCTCAGCTATCCCCTAGAACAATGCTACTCAAAATCATGGTCCTTAGACCAGTGATGGTCCCTAAGCCATTAGCTGCCAGTCCCTGGTGAGTTTCCAGGAAACAATGACACAACTGTAGCCAATGAGCACAAATATTGTACTGGCTTCTGATGCACTGGAAAAATGAAACTGACAGTGCCCCACATCAAATAGCCTGAGAAGAACTGCCTTAAACCAAAGTTTAAGAAATCAGAAGAAACTTTCTTGCTGAAAGGTCCCCTGTGATAGAACTGGGCAGGTGGAGATTGCCCCCAAAGCTTTTGTGGTTGACCACTCCTGAATTGGATAGGTTAGGTTAAAGGACTGATAAGAACAGGTTGCTTACCTGTGACTGTGGTTCCTTGAGTAGTCATATGTGCCCTCACACACTAGGAGCTTTGGTGCATGTGCGGTAGCATTCGGAAGATTCTAGAGCTTAGTAGCTTGGCGGGAACCCCTCCCCCATGCCGGTACTGCGCATGCTCAGCCCGCAGAGCAACGGTCACTCCTCAGTTCCGTGGTCCGCCGTAGAGATACAGGGACCTGAAAAAGAGGGGAAGGAAGGGCGGGCATGTATGAGGGCACAGATGACCACTCGAAGAACTACAGTTACAGGTAAGCAACCTGTTCTTCTTCGTGGTCTCTGTGCCTCATACATTAGGAGGCTGTGTAGCTTACCGGTAGGATGGTGGGTCAGGTCCTAGAGTACAGAAGCCAGTACAGAACGTCCAAAATGAGCATCTTGACAGGAATGGCAGTCCAGCCTGTAGTGGTGCACGAAGGTCGATGGTTGGGACCAGGTCGCCACACAACAGAGTTCCTGCAGGTCGACTCCTCGCAGGAGGGCTGCAGATGTTGCCAGAGCTCTAGTGGAATGAGCTTGGAGGAATGCTGGCGGATGCTGCTTGGCAAGCTCGTACGCCAGCAGGATTGTCCCAGCCACCCATTTTGAAAAGCGTTGGGTGGACACCTTGTGGCCTCTCCGACGTCTACCGTAGCACACAAAGAGGTGCGGAGTCTGTCTGAAAGAGGCAGTCCTGTCCGTGTAGAAGGGCCCGACGAACATCCAAGGAATGAAGGGATCATTCCAAAGGTGTAGTCGAGTCCGGATAGAAGGCTGGCAAGATGATGTCCTGAGTGAGATGGAAGTTGGACACCACCTTCGGTAAAAATGAAATGTCAGTCCAAAGGACCACTTTCTCCCTGTGGAACACCAGGAAAGGCTCGTCAGACCTTAGGGCTGTCAGCTCCCCCGCTCGCCTGGCTGAGGTGACAGCCACCAGGAAGGCAGTTTTCATGGTGAGCAGTCTGTCATCAGCAGTCGCCATGGATTCAAAGGGCAGTCTCGTTAGCTGTGATAGCACCAGAGATAGGGAGCACGGCGGTAGCGGTGGTGATACTGGCGGGTACAGGTGCTGTAGGCCCTTCATAAACTGCGTGACGGTACCGTCCCGAAAAAGCGCCGCCGATGGAGATCGTGGAGGCTGGTATGCCATGATGGCGGCGAGGTAAACCTTCAAGGAAGGGAAGGCCAAGCCCTGCTGTCAAAGGTGTAAAAGGAAGTGGAGCACGGTAGGCAAGTTGACAGGCGATACCGGCTCCCGTCATGCTTCAGCAAAGGTGATGAATCGCCGCCACTTGTAATGGTAGTTGCAGCGTGTCGATTCCTTCCTGGCCGCGGTCAAGACATTACCGATGACGGGATCATCTACGGCAATATCCTCCAGGCATGAAGGGCCAGGAGTGGTAAGTCTGGGTGGAGCATGAGACCGCTGGATTGTGACAGGAGGTCCGGTGTCGTTGGGAGCCTGAGTAGTCGATTGCAAGCGGCCTCGAGGAGAGGGCCGAACCAGTGCTGCCTCGGCCAGTACGGGGCTACGAGGACGATGTCGGCTCGGTCTGCAAGGATCTTCGATATCACCCGGCCCAGAAGGGGAAACGGAAGGAACGTATAGAGAAGTCCCTTGTTCCACCTGAGCTGGAAAGCGTCACCGATGGAACCGCGATCGTGCCCGGCCCTCGAACAGTACCGACAACATTTCGCATTCTTGCTGGTGGCGAAGAGGTCGATCATCGGCTCGCCCCAGCAGTCTCAGATCATCTGGAACGCCTTGTTGGAGAGGGACCACTCGTGGTGGCAAGAGGTGTCCCTGCTGAGGGCATCCGCTGTGGTGTTTTCCTGCCCGGCCAGGTGAACTGCCACCGAATGGATTAGAAGCGAGACGCACCAGTTCCAGAGATCGAGGGCTATGTTGAGGAGGGTGGTTGAATGGGTCCCTCCTTGACGTAGCAAACCGCCGTCGTGTTGTCCGCGAGGATCAGCACCGTGTGGCCGGTAACGAGGTGGCGAAAGGCCCTCAGAGCTTTCCAGACAGCAAGCAGCTCGAGGGTGTTGATGTGGAGGACAGTCTCGTCGATCCACTGGCCTCGGACTTTGAGATCGCCACAGTGGGCTCCCCATCCGAAGAGGGAGGCGTCTGTCGTTACCGTCACCTGCAGAGCCGATTCCCGGAAAGGCATGCCTGACAGGAGATGGTTGTAGGACTGCCACCATAGGAGGGAGGTGTGCACCTGCGGGGGCAGTTGAAGGAGACGTCTCTGCTCGTCCAGTAGCGGGTCGAAGACCCAGACGAACCAGTGCTGAAGAGGCTGTGCACGGAGCCTGGATAGGTAGGTCACGGCGGTAGTGGAAGTCATGTATCCGAGGAGCTGCTGGATTCTCCTTGCCGATACTGTCAGGGTGTTGAAGACTGTCGACGCGGCCCAACGAAGTGTCTGTGCACGGTTGATCGGTAAGTAGGTCTTCGCCGATACTGAGTCCAGGGCTGCCCCGATGAAGTCTAGCACCTTCGCGGGCTCGAGGTGGGACTTCTTTGGGTTGACCAGGAGACCTAGACAGGTCAGAAGTGTCAAAGTCCGATGGATGTCTCTGTAGAGTTTTTGCCTGTAGGACGCCACCAACAGCCAGTCGTCCAGGTAGGGGTAGATCGAGACGCCCTTCATCCACAGGTATGATATCACTGGGGCCACGCATTTGGTGAAGACCCTGGGAACGGTAGAGAGGCCGAACGGTAGCACCTTGTATTGGTAACAGGTGCCGTCGACTGCGAACCATAGGTATCGTCTGTGCTGTGGGCGAATAGCGATGTGAAAATAAGCATCCCGAAGATCGATGGAGGCAAACGAGTCCCCTCGTCGAGGGAAAGGTAGGATCGAGGATAGCGTGACCATCTTGAACCTCTTGGGGCGGACCTTCTGAGGTCTAGGATAGGCCGCAGACTTCCATCCGTCTTCGGTACCGTGAAGTACCTGGAGAAGAAGCCGGTGTTTTGGGCTGAAGGCGGAAGTTCCTTGATCGCCCTTTTCTGAAGTAGAGACTGGATCTCTTCCAGCAGGACCGAGCTGGCCGGGGTGGAATAGTAGACGCCTCACGGTGGAATATCTTGAAATTCTATGGTGTACCCAGGATGGATGATGGAAAGTACCCAAGAGTCCGTGGTGACGTGACGCCACTCTGCGAGGTGTCTGGCCAAGCTCGGCTGGTCTTCAAAGGCTGCTGGCAGGCTGAAAGCTGGTTGAGATGGCAACCTGCAAAGGCGGTCAAAACCAGGACTTCGCGTCGGAGGAAGACTTCTTAGAAGACGAAGCTGGGCGTCTCCGGAACGGTCTTCAGGCCGAGGAAGCAGTCGATGGTCAGGACCGAGTGGATCGAGGTGATCGCTGGTAGGTGGAGGAGGAGGACCTGCACCACGATGGTCGTGAGCCGAAGGACCGACGGGGCTGAGACGGTTGGTTTATGCCCATCTTCTTAATGGTCAGGCGCGCTTTAACAAGATAGTCCATAGCCTTGTCAGTCATGGCGTGAAATAGCCCCTGGCCGTCAAAGGGGAGGTCCTCAATCCGCCTTCGGCTGTCTTCCTGCAGTCCCGACGACCTCAGCCAGGTACAGCGACAGAGAGTGACGGAGCCTACCATCACCCCTGAGGCAACCTCCACGGTGTGCCTCGAGGACAGGATCTGCTGGTTCACCAGTGCCACCACCTCGTTGAAAAACTGTGAGGCACCTGGGCAGCTCTCTTCTGGGTGTCGAGAAGAGGAGCAAAGAGGTCCAGCGAATTCCTGAAGTAGGCCACGAGGCATGCCTGTGTGTTGGACACCCTGGCAATCAGCGAGGAGGCGGAGTAGAACCTCCTGCTGAAGGTGTCCAGCCTACGGCCCTCACGGTCTGGCGGGGTGGTATGGGCCCTGTTGCCGTCCTTGGTTTGGGCAGACTCCACCACAACAGAGTTCGGCATCGGGTGGCTGAAGAGGAACTGCGCGTTCTCCTTCTGCGTTTGGTAGAGGTGCTCCAGTCGGTGTGGAATTGGCTGGGAAGAAGCCGGCTTGGCCCATGGCTGTCTCAGGGCCTCCATGAGCGCTGGCAGGAAAAGCAACAGAACGGTGGATGGGTGTCCACGTAGTGGAAGACTGGATCGTCCACCGCTGGAGGCGGGTCCGCGACTTTCAAGCCGAGTGCCGTAGCCATGCGGAGGAGGATCGCAGAAAACTCTTTTACGTCCTCTGGCGCAGACTCGGGTGCCGAGTCTCTGAAGCCCAAGGGAGGCGACTCGTGGGATGGTGGTGTCGAGTCCTCCGACTCCATATCCGACTCGTAAGACTGGGATGAATGAGTCGGAGACCTGTTGCCAGACCTGTCCCTGCACGGTCTATGGGGAGGCAGGTCTAGGGTCACAGTTGGTGTCGCTGTAGCTGCAGGTACCGCCGACGATGTCGTGGTTGGAGCCGTAGTCTGAGGCGTCGCTGTTGAAGTGATGGGCACTACCGCAGGATGCGCTCGGTGGATCACCTGGTGACTACCGTGGTCAGCTCCGCCGCTTGTGTCGAGGTGGCTTCTGACACCAGGCAGGTTGCGGTCGACGTCACCCATGGAGGAGGAGACACAGCCCTATAGCAAGGTGTGGGCTCCCTGGATCTCCGGTGACAAGGAGAGGGCGACTGGCTTGTCGACCTCTGATACCGGGAGTGGTGGCCTTCCCTTGGAGGCGAGCGGGATCGGCGATAAGGTGACCAAAACCGGGGGTCAGGGTGGTACCTATCCCTATAAGATGGAGAGTAGGATAGGTACGATCCCGGATACTTGCGCCATTGGTGTTCTCGGCCGTACCTTCCGAGATGGGAGGCAGAGGTGTACGGCAAGTCGGTAGAGGTGCGAGAGTGGTCTCTCTCGTAGCACAAGTCCCTCGGGTGCGGTGGTGGAGGCCTGACTCTCCGCTCGGGAGAGCGAGATTCGCTCCTGTCGGAGCCTGTCCAGTGCCTGGGCAAAGGCCAGTGTTGGGCCCTGATCTCCTCCCGGTGGTCTACCGACCTGCGGTGACTCGGCAGGCATTCCACAGCCATAATCTCCTCCCGGCGATCAACCGACCTGCGGTGACTTGGCGGGGGTTCCTCGGCCAATAAGACGGGCGGTTCAGAGGGCAAGACCTCCATGGTTTGCTCCTCGTCCAACACCTCAAGGACCTTTTGTGGGTCCGACTGCTCGACCAGATCCCCAGCGAGCTGAATTGGTGGAGGTGTGGGAAGGTGGGCCTCTTTAGAAGGGGAGCGCCTCTTCTCCTTCCTCTTCTTTTTCTTCTCCTTCTGCTTGCTGACGTCCTGGACAGCAGGTCGCTTCCGTTGAGCAGCAGTTGGAGGTCTGGTTGACAAAGTGGCCTGCGAGCCTGCAGGTGCCTCCTCAGTTGTCTTAGCAGCCGCTGACAACTTTGGGATCCTCAGCAGTGAGGAGATGGACGGTCTCGATGTCGGTACCGAGCCTGGTACCGAGGTGGACAGTGTGGCAGCCGCCAACACTGTCGATGGAATAGTCGCTGGACGTCCAGTGGTTGATTTCTCCGACATAATGACGCGGGCCTCGGGCTGGTCTCTTGCTCGTAAGGACTCCTCCCAACAGTGCGACCTAAGCCTTGACGAGCAGTTCCAACGAGTTTGAGTGGTGAACTCCCGGCAAACAGAACAGGCCCAGACGTTGTGTGTTTCCCCCAAACAAAAGAGGCGCTCACGGTGTTTGTTGGATAGAGTGACTTTCCATCCACACGATACACACTTTTTGAACAGGGCTGACATAGACTAAGAGTCTAAGGCGGGGCAGACAAGCTTGAAGAAGGAGAAGAAGTCCGAGGATTCCAACAGAAGCGAAGGAAAGGAGAAGAAAGGAGGGGGTTCAAAATACCAAATCAAGTCCGTAATCCAAAAGCCGTAATCAAAGTCCGAAAAAACCGAGTCAAGCCAAGAAATCCGATGAAACAACAATAAAGCACAAGCCACTAGCACTGTATGCCACGGCGGACAAGAAAGAACTGAGGAGTGACCATTACTCGGCGGGATGAGCATGTGCAGTACTGGCATGGGGGAGGGGTTCCCGCCAAGCTACTAAGCTCTAGAATCTTCCAAACACTACCGCGCACGCGCGAAAGCTCCTAGTGTGTGAGGCACAGAGACCACAAAGAAGAAGTCATAGTACCCAGGCTCAAGCATTAGGAACAGGAAATATTTCTAATAAGGCTGAATAGGAAATAAGAATCTACGCAGTGTAGATGCCCAGCCTGATCCCACCACTAGCATCACCATACATGCTTGTCCTGCCCTCCGTGCGCCCCAGCTGACTGGGTTCACATAGGCAGAACCACTCCTTCAGGCAAAGGCCCAAAAAGGGGAACAAAGAGCTGGAGACATCTTGGGCCGAGCTTGTGCATGCACTCTCATCCTCACTATAGTTCAATCCCCATCCACACCCCCATGAGGAGCCTTAAGGTCTGCACAGGGCTAATCTTGACTTCATTCATTCTGTTACAAAGGGGCAATCATTCTTCAAGCTCAAGAATCCTGACTCTCTCTCTTGACTCCAGTACACAAGTCCATCCTACCCTCTTCCAAGTCAAACATCTCCACGGTGTTGACAAAGTGGGGCCGGGAATAGAAGTTGTGGGGGCCTGGCTGCTGCAGTCCTCCCAGGCTAAAGAAGCAGCCATCCACCACGGCACAGCTGGCAAAGGCACGCCGGCTGGGCACACTGGGGTAGCGTGTCCAGCTCCTCACTTCCAGATCAAAGGCTTCAAAGGCTGTGACAGGCAACTTGCCTTGCCGCCCACCTGTGGAAAGAGGAGAAAGCCAGATCAGAGTTCTTCTTGGTTTGCCATGAAGTGAGGCAGACAATCCCAAGATTCAGAGGCAAGGAGAAAAAAACTTAAAATTTTTTTGTTCAAGCAGGCTTTCAGTGTGTGAGTGGGAGAGTTTTTTATTTTTATTCCAAAGTTTTTAGTTTTTAACTTTTGTATGCTTTTACAATGATTCTATGCTGTTTCATATGGCTAATTTTAATAGTTTTCAATTTTACTGTAAATTGTCTTTAACTGCTTTGAAAGCTGTTTTGGGTCCCACTCTGCAAGAAAGGTGGTACAAAAATTCAGTAAATGAACAAACAAACTTACAGCTTAGGGCCCCAGACTTTGCCTTTAAGAGCCGGGACTATCTGAGGGTAAATATAGTTGAGATGGGACAAAATGCTGTATGGCAAACAAGTTGTCAAGATCTCATGTAAACGAGCTAAACCACACAGAATTTACTTTAGCTCCAGCTCCACTTCTGCACCAGTTCTAGCTCACAACTCTAAGACTGCAGTGAGTTCAAAATGAGGAGATCTAGCTGTAGAACAGTTGAAACCTCTTGCCTTTCTGGCTGTATTTTGCAATATTTGTAAGCATATACACCTGAACAAAGCCATCATCTCTCGTGGATGGCGCCTATAATCACACAGAGAAAGCCAGTAACCCAAGGTGGTCTCAAACTAAAGGAGTGTAACTGGAACATCCAGAGAACTCTTGTCTGAAAACAAAGAGGTTGTGAACTCACAACAACAACTTACGAGTATATGATTCTATGTAGGTATTACCTCTTGTGCTTACAATTCTGTGGAGAAAGAGAGCAGGGATAGAAACTGAATATTGTCCCCTGCCCATGGAACTTCTAGTACCCCTGCCATCCACATTTGGGGAACACCTGTAAAGACAGCCTGCTGAATGCATGTCAAGTCTCCTTGCAGCTGGCAGTCACAGAATCATAGAGTTGGAAGGAACAGTAAGGTCCATTTAGTCCAAATCCTGCCACGCAGGAACACATAACTAAAGCAGAATTCTTTATATGTGTGTCCGCATTCTCTGTAGAGCCAAAGTGTGGCCAAGGCTGGGTGGGCTTAGAAGGTGTAGCTCTGCTCTTCCCCTCCACTTAATTACCATCATGCAGAGGAAATTCCTGAACAGACTTAATTCAGAACTGTATGTGAACAAACCCAGACCAGTCAGCAGTGAGGCCATTTAGGTTGCACAAAACCTTTAGGGTAAGGGTGAGAAAACTTCTTGTCTTTCAGATGTTTTAGACTTCAACCACTATAATTCCCTGCTGCTGGCCATGCTGGATTTGACTTCTGGGAGGGGAAGCCCCAAACATCTGCAGGCCTAAATGTTCCTTATTCCTGCCTTTGTGATGCAGTTAAAAAAAAACCTGCATGAAAAACGTAGATTCATCAAAGCCAGCAGTCCAACTGTTTTGCACTTCAGCTTCTAGGAGCCTCAGCCAGCTCGGCCAATGATCAAGGCTTCTAGAAGATGAACTCTAAAACATTTGGAGGACCAAAGATTGACAACCATTGACCTATGCTTCATCCATTCTGTGAACTCTGTGATGAACAGGTTGCTTACCTGTAACTGTGGTTCTTCGAGTGGTCATCTGTGCCATCATACACTAGGAGCTTTAGCGCCTGCGCGGTAGCGTTCGGAAACTTCTAGAGCTTGTTCGCTTGGCGGGAACCCCTCCCCCACGCCGGTACTGCGCATGCTCCTCCCGCCGAGCAACGGTCTCTCCTCAGTTCTGTCGTCCGCCGTAGAACCTACAGGGACCTGAGAAAGAGGGGAGGAAGGGCGGGTGTGTATGATGGCACAGATGACCACTCGAAGAACCACAGTTACAGGTAAGCAACCTGTTCTTCTTCTTCGTGGTCTCTGTGCCTTCATACACTAGGAGACTGTGTAGCTTACCGGTCGGACGGCGGGTCAGGTCCTACAGCACGGAAGCCAACACCTCACGTCCAAACCGGGCATCTCTGCGCGACCGGCAGTCGAGCCTGTAGTGGCGCACGAAGGTCGATGGTTGGGACCAGGTCGCCACACGGCAGAGTTCATGCAGGTCAACTCCTCGCAGGAGGGCCGCAGAAGTAGCCACAGCTCTGGTGGAGTGGGCTCGAAGCAGGACTGGCGGAGGCTTCCTCGCGAGCTCATACGCCAGTTCAATAGTCCTCACCACCCACTTGGAGAAGCGCTGGGTGGACACTTCTAGGCCCCTCCGACGTCGCCCATAGCAAACAAAGAGATGCGGCGTCTGTCGGAAGGAAGCAGTCCTGTCCTTGTAGAAAGCCAATGCCCGACGCACGTCCAGGGAGTGGAGGGACCGCTCCAACGGTGTCGTCGGGTTCGGGAAGAAGGCAGGCAGGATGATGTCCTGGTTGAGATGGAAACTGGACACCACCTTTGGCAGGAACGAGATGTCAGGTCTCAGGACCACCTTGTCCCTGTGGAAGACCGTGAAGGGCTCATCGGAACGAAGAGCTGTGATCTCACCCGCTCGCCTCGCTGAGGTCACCGCTACCAGGAAGGCAGTTTTCATTGTCAGGAGCCTGTCATCCGAGGTCGCCATTGGCTCGAAGGGCGGCTTCGTCAGCTGCGAGAGCACCAGCGAGAGGGACCACGGCGGTAGCGGCGGCGATACCGGCGGGTAGAGATGATGAAGTCCTTTCAGGAACCGCTTAACGGTATCGTTCCTGAAGAAGGCCGAGGCAGCAGATCGTGGCGGTTGGTATGCCACGATCGCGGAGAGATACACCTTCAGGGATGGAAACGCCAGGCCCTGTTGCCGGAGGTGCAGGAGGAAGTGCAGGGCGGTCGAGAGCCCCGCGGGCGATACCGGCTCACTCCTCTCGTTAGCGAAGGTCAGGAAGCGTCGCCACTTGTATTGATAGTTGCGACGGGTGGATTCCTTCCTGGCCGCGACGAGGACGGTACCGAGCACGGGATCGTCTAGTGCGATATCCTCCAGGCATGGAGGGCCAGGCGTGGCAGGTCCGGATGGAGGACTCGGCCGCCGGAGTGGGAGAGCAGGTCCGGTGTCGGTGGCAACCGGAGCAGGTCGTCTCGCGCGGCTTGTAGCAGGGGTGCGAACCAATGTTGCCTCGGCCAGTACGGGGCTACCAGGATCGCGTCGGCTCGGTCGGCGAGGATCTTCGATATCGTCCGGCCGAGCAGCGGGAACGGCGGGAACGCGTAGAGGAGTTCCCCGGTCCACGGAAACTGGAAAGCGTCCCCGATGGAGGCACGATCGTGGCCCGCTCTGGAACAGAATCGGCGACACTTCGCGTTTTCCCTGGTCGCGAAGAGGTCGATCGATGGTTCGCCCCAGCGGTCCCGAATCAGTCTGAACGCCTCTCCGGAGAGAGACCATTCGTGATGGGATGAGGTGTCCCTGCTGAGGGCGTCTGCCGTGGTGTTCTCCTGCCCGGCCAGGTGAACCGCCACGGGATGCGTGTGCAGGCGAATGCACCATTCCCACAGGTCGAGCGCGATGTGGAGCAGGGTCGTGGAATGAGTCCCACCTTGTCTGTTGATGTAGCAGACGGCGGTGGTGTTGTCCGTCAGAATCAGGACCGTGCGCCCCGCCACGGCATGGCGGAACGCCCGTAGGGCTTTCCAGACGGCGAGCAGCTCCAGCGCGTTGATATGGAGAGCGGTCTCGTCGTCGGTCCATCTGTCGCGGACTCTGAGATCGCCGCAGTGGGCACCCCATCCATACAGGGAGGCGTCGGTCGTTACCGTCACCTTCGGTGTCGGCTGTTGGAAAGGCATCCCTGACATGAGATTGCGTCGCGACTGCCACCATCGGAGGGATGAGCGGACGTCTCCCGGCAGCTGCAGTCGGAGTGTCTGTTCGTCTCGCAGGGGGTCGAATATGCGGACGAACCAGTGTTGAAGAGGTCTTGCTCTCAGCCTGGCGAGATATGTCACAGCGGTCGTCGCAGCCATGTAGCCCAAGAGCTGCTGGACGCTTCTCGCAGATAACGTCGGGGCCGTACGAGCGTGAGCGGCGGCCCGGATCAAGGTTCGTGCTCGAGACTCTGGTAGGTACGCCCTGGCGGAGGTCGAGTCGAGCGTCGCCCCGATGAAGTCCAAGATCCTCGCCGGCTCGAGGTGGGACTTCTTCGGATTCACTCGTAGACCAAGGCGGGTCAGGAGTGACAACGTCATGTGGACGTCGTGGTAAGTCTCTGTTTGCAGGACGCCACCAACAGCCAATCGTCGAGGTAGGGGAAGGCGAAGCGCCCTTCGTCCGCAGGTAGGATACCACCGGGGCCATGCACTTGGTGAAGACCCTTGGGGCAGTCGAGAGTCCGAACGGCAGCACCTTGTAACTGGTAACAGGTGTCGTCGACTGCGAAGCGGAGGTACCGTCTGTGCTGCGGGCGAATGGCGATATGGAAGTATGCGTCTCGGAGATCGATGGAGGCGAACCAGTCCCCTCGATGTAGGAAGGGTAGGATCGACGGTATCGTGACCATCTTGAACCTTTTGGGGCGGATGTAGTAGTTCACCCCTCTGAGGTCTAGGATCGGCCGGAGGGTACCGTCGGCTTTCGGACCGTGAAGTACCTGGAGAAGAAGCCGGTGGTCTTGGCCTCTTGCGGGAGCCGCTCGATCGCCCCTTTCTGGAGGAGGGATTGGATCTCTTCCAGGAGGGCCGGACTCGACGGCGTGGAGTAGTAAACGCCGCGAGGAGGAATATCGAGAAACTCGATGGCGTAGCCAAGACGGGACGATGGAAAGCACCCAAGAGTCCGTAGTGACATACTGCCACTCCGCTAGGTGTCGAGCGAGAGTCGGTCGGTCTCCAAGCGCTGATGGTAGGCTGAAGAGTGGGTATTGGTGGGTCCTGCCAGGCACGTCAAAACCGAGACTTTGTCTCGGAGGAGGACTTCTTCGACGAAGGCGGGCGCCGCCTAATCGTGCGTCTGGCCGATGAGCCGGAGGACGGTCTCGACTGTCCAGACTGGGCCGAACGCTGGAACGACGAGGTGGAAGATCGTCGCCAGGATGGGCGGAAGGTGGAGGCCCTGCGGGTCTGCGTGGCCGGCTGCAGCCCGATCTTTTTTGCGGTCAGTCTCGCCTTGACGAGATTGTCCAAGCTTCGTCTGTGGACGAATTGAATAGGCCTTCACCGTCGAAGGGGAGATCTTCAATCCTCCTTCTGGTGTCCTCCTGGATGTCGGCCGGTCGAAGCCAAGCATGGCGGCGGAGGCCGACGGATCCCGCCATGACCCGGGAGGCGATCTCCACTGCGTGCCGGGAGGAGGCCATCTGGTGCCGAGCGATGGAGATAGCCTCATTGAAGATCACGGAGGAGGCTTGGCGGATGTCCTCCGGTACCGCTTCCATCGCTGGTTGCAGGCGATCGAGCACTTTCTTCAGGTATGCCGCGAGGCAAGCCTGAGTGTTGGACAGCCTGATCTGCAAGGAGGCAGCCGAATAGAACCTCCTTGCGTAGGCGTCCACTCTGCTCTTTGTCCGGCGGGGTGGTGTGTTGCCTGCCGGAGCCTTTCGTCTGCGCGGACTCGACGACCACAGAGTTCGGTGCAGGGTGATTAAATAGATAACCGGCGTTATCCTTCTGCACCCTGTAGAGGTGTTCTAACCGCTGCGGTATCGGCTGAGCCGAGGCCGGTCTATCCCAGGCGGCCTTCACCAGTCTGGATACCCGGGGCAGGAGAGGCAGCGGGGCCGTGGAAGGTCGCTTCTCCTCGAAAACGGAGAAGGCTGGATCGTCATCCTCCGGCTCCGCATCGGCGATCTTAAGGCCGAGGGTAGTGGCCATGCGGAGCAGCATCGCAGAGAACTGGTGGACGTCCTCTGGAGCAGAATCTGGGATCGGGTCCCCGAATCCCAACGGAGGAGACTCCTGGGAGGCCGCCTCAGACACCTCAGACTCCGCACTCGAGTCGTACGACTCCGAGCTCGGTGAGTCCTCTCGCCGCTCGCTCTCCGGCTCCTTCGTAGTCGCCGCAGGTGTTGCCTTCCTAGGCTTCTCCGCAGCCGGGGCGGTGGTAGCAGCAGCGTCCCGCTTGGGATGGCTGACCACTGACTTCACCCTCTTGGTGGTGACCGGGGAGTCTGGCAGGCTGACGTCGTCGTAGCCCGCTCAGTCACCACCGACTCCGTAGGGCGCGTCGCCGTTGCCGTGACCCTAGGAGGTGGCGATATCGCCCGATACCGTGGCTAAGGCTCCCTCGCCCTATGATATCGAGGGGAGGGAGAGCGGCTGAAGGAGCGGCGGTCCGACGGAGATCGGCTTCGGCGTCGACGGTACCGAGCCTCGTCCCCTCTAGGCGAGCGCGATTCGCGCTGTCGACGAGGTGACCGGGACCTCCGGAAGGTCTCCCAGCGACTCGGGCCACGATGGTACCGATCCCGGTACGATGGCGAATGCGACCGATAGGAGGCCGGGCGCTCTCTCCATTCAGATTCCCTCGCGTACCTGGCCACGTAGGACGCCGAGGTGTATCTGGAGGCAGACGAGCGAGGTTGTTCCTCTCTTGTCTCCCTCGGAGGCGGCGAGGCCACCGGACGCTCGGAAGAGCGGGACCGGGACCTGAAGGAGGTCGAACGCCGCTCCGGAGAAGCAGAGGGCTCTCTCTGCTGCAGGTCGGCCGACCTGCGACGGCTAAGAGGGCGGTGGCGCTCCTCCACCAGGGTTGGAGGGTCTGCCACAGGCGAGTCCGGACGCTGTTGGGGAACGTCCTCGATCTCATCCTCCGAGAGGTCGACGGACTCGCCTCGCCCTTTGGAAGGCTGCTGAGTAGGAGGAGGAGTAGGAGGTTGAGCGTCCCCAGCCGGGGAGCGCTTCTTTTCCTTCTTCTTCTTCTTCTTCTCCTTCTCCTTGCCCTTGCCTCCGTCCGGAGCAGGGCGCTTTTTTGCAGGCGTCTCCGTAAGGGGAGCCTCAGCCTTCCTCGCCGTCGAGGATCCTTTCGCTGACTTGGCAGCCGCCGACAGCTTCGGGATCCTCGGTAACGCCGAGATCGGCGTTTTCGCGGTACCGAGCCCGATACCGACGAGGTGGACGGAACGGCAGCCGCCGATACCGTCGATGGCGTGGTCGTCTTCTTGTCGGCCATCTTGGAAGTGGAGGTCTCGTCTATCGCCCGCAGAGACTGTTCCCAACAATAAGATTTGAGTCTCGCGGAGCGGTTGCGAAGATTTTGGGGGAAAGTAAACCCTGCAAATTGGGCAAGTCCGGATGTTGTGGGACTCGCCCAAACAGAAGAGACACTCCTTATGGCCGTCGTTGAGGGCAACCTTGCGGCCGCAGGACACGCACTTCTTAAAGAGCGCGGACATAAGACGAAGAAACGCCAAACTCCGAAATCCAAAAAGACGAAAACCGAAGGGGGAGTCCGAAAGAGAGGTCAAAGACAGTCCGAAAAACCGTAAAACCGTGAAAAAACAGCAAGCCAAGCACGACGTGAGAGGAACAAACTAAAGAACCTTCCGTACGCGGCGGCGGACGAGAAAGAACTGAGGAGAGACCGTTGCTCGGCGGGAGGAGCATGCGCAGTACCGGCGTGGGGAGGGGTTCCCGCCAAGCGAACAAGCTCTAGAAGTTTCCGAACGCTACCGCGCAGGCGCTAAAGCTCCTAGTGTATGAAGGCACAGAGACCACGAAGAAGAACTATTACTTCTATTCATGTCAAGCCTTCTACTCTCCCTAGGTTTCATGCTCTGCCCTCCTTGACATGACTGCAAGTTCCTGGGAAAGAATCCTAAAGATGACACTTAGAACCTATATGTTTTATAAGTAGCAGTATTTAAAACCAACATAAAAATTTGCCACCTTGATTAACTGGCAGGGGGACTATTGCAGTCAATCACAATGTTTTCAGTTGACTGATGTAAGTGATTAACCCAGCACCTTACCCATCACAAAGATCTTGTTCCCATGCAAGAAAGTGGAGGCTCCGTAGCAGGGTGTGGGCATAGATGGGAGGGGCTGCCAATGATCCTTGGATGGCTCATACATCCGCACCAGAGCTTGTGGAGAAGTGTCTGCACCCATCCCACCTAAAGCATATATGGTACCATCTGAAAAAGAGGACACATGGGCACAGATTAACAAGGCTGGCTGGTGGAAGTATGTAACAGTTGGGCCTCCATATCCACGGATTGTCTATCCACAGATTCAATCAACCACGGCTTGAAAATATACAAACAACAATGACAACAACAATAATAATTTAAAAATCCAAAAAGCAAACTTCGATTTTTATATAAAGGATGCCATTTTACGACACCATTGTACATAACGGGACTTGAGCATCCATAAATTTTGGTCTCCACAAGGGGTCTTGGAACCAAACCTTAGCAGATACCATGGAACCACTGTACAGTCAGCCCTCCACATTTACAGGTTTCACTTTTGCAGATTTGACTATTCACGGATTATTTGCTGTCAGCTCTAATGCTGCCCTATGCCATTTTTAATAAGGACTGCAAGCCTCGTGAGACAGAGAAACTGCGAACGAGACTTGTAAGTCCCTATTAAAAATGGTGTGGGGGGAAGCAGTGGAAGTGGCAGTAAGCCCCACCAGCCCCTCACTTCTCCCTTGTGAAGGAACCCTGATGCCTCAAAGGAATCCATGGTGGGCTGAATATGGTGATCATACTTTTTTGTCTGTTAAATGTGGTTTGGGAAGGTCTAGAGTTATTCATGCTTTTTCCATTCTCACAGGGGTCCTGTGCCCCTAACCCTAGCGAATATAGAGGGACTACTGTAGTTAAGCAAGTATTGGGTAGCACACAACACATGAGAGCTGGCATGGCATAAGCATTTTGAGTGTTGGGCTAGGATTTTGGGAGACCTGGATTTGGATACTTGCTCAGCCATGGAAAACCACTGGGTGATCCTGAGTACACTCTCTCAGCCTATGAGTAAGGTGATGGCAAAGCTCCTCTCAATAAATCTTGCAAAGAAAACCCTATGATGGGGTTGCCATGAGTCAGAATTAGCTTGAAGGCACATGACAACAACAAATGAAGCAACACAGGAACAAGGTAATAAAAACAGGCATTGGCAACTGAAATCACTATTGCCTAGAATGCTCTTTCTCACTCTAACCAATCCAGGATATCACAGTACAATGTACAGAAGGAAAAAAAGGAGGTTCAATTTCTGAAAAGCCAAGGTTTATGTACATCCAAACCTTAAAGTGGGGAATGGGAGGACCTCTGATTTGTAGGCCTAATCCAACCCACAGAAGGTTCACAGCCAGCCCATAGAGAGTCTGAGGCCATTTCCGCACTACACCCTTATAGTGCTATTATTCCACTTTCAACCTCCTGTGGAATTCTGGGGTTTGTAGTTTGCTGAGGCCAAAGAGCTCTCTGGATGAGAATTCTAAAGGCCCTTCCCTAAACTGCAAAGCCCAGGGTTCCATAGGAGGTTGAAAGTGGAATCATCGCACTATAAGGGTGTAGTGTGGAAAAGGCCTGAGTCTACACGCTGATATAGGTGGAACACAAGGGTCATCCACAAGAAGCTTGTTTTCTGCTGCTGCAGAGACCAGGACACAGAGCAATGGATGCAAACTACAGAAAAAGAGATTCCATCTAAACATTAGGAAAAACTTCCTGATGGTAGGAGCAGTTCAACTGTGGAATACACTGTTGTGGAGTCTCCTTCTTTCGAGGTTTTTAAACAGAGACTGGATGACCATCTGTCAGGAGTGCTTTGACTATGTATTCTCTTCCAATTCTATGCTACTGTCTAGTCCACGCCCTTCTCACTGCTAGATCCACAGCTAAGGCATCCATGATAACTGGCTAAACCCACGCCCACAATGAAGGCCTGCCCTCTGCCAGAACTAGGGAAAAGCCCCCCTTTGTGTATCCAATTAGTGGTAAGAGATAGTGAGGAATCCCTTCTCTGTTCTCAGGTCCTTATCACATTAGTTATAGCACTGTTATTCAACTTTTACTGCCATGGCAATGTCTTGTGGAATCCGAGGGTTTGCAGTTTAGGGAGGGGCATTCAGAATTCTCAGCCAGAAAGCTCTTGGGCCTCAGTAAACTACAAACCCCAGAAATCCACAGGGTGTTGCCACTGTAGTCAAAGTGGAATATAGCACTATAACAGTGCACTATGACAAGGAATGCCCCAAAGGGTGCAGCTGAGAGGCTTTGCTCCTACTTTCCATTTTGTTCCCTTCAATGAAGAAACCAGCCTCAGCGCCCAGACCGATTGCTCTGCCTTTCTGCATTAGGCTAGTTCCTAGCCAAGTGTTCCTACAAGGAAAGCTGAATCTATTATTAAGCTGTCTTCAGCCTATTCTTAGCAAAATCTGCACTGTGTGATTTTTATGCTGTACTTTTTCACAAGAGAGCCAGTATCGTATAGTGGTTTGAGCACTGGACTGAGACCCTGGAAACCAGGGTTTGATTCCTTGCTTGGTCATGGAAACCCACTGGCTGATTTTGGGTGCATCACACACACTCAGCCTATGACAAATTCACCTTAGTAAGCCTGAAATGACACAAAGGTGGTATACAACACCAATCTTCTTGTAAAGAAAGCAGAGCTGAGTTTTTATTTTAAATTCACTTAGTATCTCCTCTGTATTATCTAGGGCAGTGGTTCTTAACCTGGGGTCAGTGGACCCCTGGAGGTCTATGGAGCCCTCACAGGTGGTTCTCCAAGCCCTGCTGCTGGACATCAGAAGCAGCAGCAACAGGGACATGGCAGTGGGGGGGGGTTGCAGATGCTTAAAATGCTCCCTTGTTTGCAAACTATGACTCTGGAGACCAAAGTTTGAATCTCCACCTGGCCAAGGAAACCCACTGGATTACCTCAGGCAAGTCACATTTTCTCAGCCTCAAAGAAGGTAAAGGCAAGAAATCTTGCCAAAAAACCCCTTAATGACAGGTTTGCTTTAGGGTTGTCATAACTCAGTTTTCAAAGGGGACAGACATGAGGGCAACCCTAAGGTGAACCTATCACAGCTTTTTGGCAAGATTTGTTCAGAGGGGGGTTGCCTTTGCCTTTGAGGCTAAGAGAATGTGACTTGCGCAAGATCACCCAGTGTCTGAATGGGGATTTGAATCCTAGTCTCCAGAAGTCTTTAATAAATAAATAAATGTTTGAATATTTAAATTTAAATTTAAGTATTTACATATTAAGTCTTTGAGGTCCTTAGCAAAAATTTATATTTGCCTAGTCCCTGGTAAAGAAAAGGTTAAGAACCAGTGATCCAAGGAACGGTCTTTTCAGAATCTGGATCCATCCTTAACCTCAGTCTGCAAAATTTCTGAATGTACAGGTCCATCTTCTTCTTTCTAGGTTAAGTTGAGCAACTTATGGTCATCCAGATGTTGTCAGGTTCTTAGCTCCTGTAAGCATGAACCCATATCTTCTGGAGGGCTAAAAGTTTTCTCCCTTGGTTCATGTAAAGGTGGAGATTTTAAAACCAACCAATTCTCTCACCTCAGCTTAACACAGTGCAGCTGCCCCAATTCCATCTTCTACATGACTATCAAAGGTAAAAAGGCTGTGCCCTTGGGCAATCCTTGTCCTTTGTTATCCTTAAAAAAATATTAAACAAACAAAATATGCTGGTACTTTTTCTTTGACTGCACCTTTATCTTATGTTATGTGTGCTGAATGATAAATTTAACTAAACTAGCATCTTCTGGCCTGGGGCAAATTTACTGGACTTGTCACACCATCCACCCCTGTATGTATTAATGGTCTTGTCCTTTCAGCCAAATGCTTTAAAAGAGAGAAAAAAAGGGAAGGAGTGGGATTAGGATAACCCTTGATGGACACTGGAAAGCCAGAGAACAGAAGCTGTCAGATATCTAACTTGGCAGTCCAAAGAGATTTGTAAACTAAGGCAGGTACCACTCACAGTTATTAAGAAACTCAAATAAAAATGATCCTGGAGGTAGTGGCAGCATTACTAACTTACGATGCAACATTAGGCAGATGTGGTCTCAGCCACAAATCTGAAAAACCAGACCCCTGGCCATTTGCAGCCCCTTTTCACTGCCTCCACAGGCTGCCACCCCACCACCCTCTAAAGCCCTTTGTTTTTCCAGACACGAACACGCTGACTTGCCAATCCACAATGCAATAAGGAGTAGGAGGACGTACTTCCTGTACCCTCAGATAGCTGGTGCAGACGAATTTTGCCTGTAGCTCCAGCAGTGCCAGGGACCTTAGTGGCAGCTGAAGTCTGGCAGTGTTTATTCCCACTGGTAGTTTAGACAATGGATGGGTTCCACCACTGTGTCTTGTGCTGGCAGCCTGCCAAGGCTTCACAGCTGTGCAGTCAGGCAGACAGCAGCAACTAACAAGCAGCATTTCTTAAAGCAGCTCAGGTTTACAGCAAGCCCTGAGCAACTGAGTCAGAATTTACCAATAAGTCCAGAGAGGGAATATCCAAAAGCCAAATCTATAGTCCAAGCAAAGGTCCAAGGAGCACAAGCAAGGAGTGCAGGAGTCAACAAGGTTGTCACCACCAATGGAGTCAGTAGATTCCAGTAGCTTTTCTGCCATCCTGACCTCTGGTTATATATAGTCTCAGTGTTCTACCCAGTTGTGGCCTAATTAACAAGCTCTTCTTATACAAACACTGCCAGAAGCCTGGACTCTTCCTTTTCCTCCTGCATTTGCTGCTGTAAATACTGTCCCTCTCATGTCTTTAGGCTATTGAGAAGAATCCTGTCTGGGTCCTGGGGCAGGGGCATGACACACTGGGAAGTTGTGGTGACTGAACACAAGTATAAAGGGGTCTCTGAAGCAGTGTTTCTTATGCTGTTTGATGTGGGGAACTGGCAGGGTTTTTTTTTTAAATCCCAATATGCAAGGGATCAGTACCATGTTCGTGCCCACTGGTTACAGCTGTTTCATTCTTTGCTGAAAATTGTTGTGGATCAGCAGCCAATGGCTTACAGACCAGGACTGGTCTCTGGACCACCACTGTGAGTAGTACTGCTCTAAAAATCATTGAGGCTGGCATCCAGCTAGGGTACCCACTCTACCTTTGAGATGTGGTGTTATCTAGATATATACCCTGCACTTTCCCCATTCTTCACATTTGATGTACAGTCTTAATCCCTGCACTTCATGGAATCTGAACATGCTCTAAGGCCACTGCCCTTTCAGAAACCCCAGTGGCTGATGGACTCCATTCCATTCCACTGTGTCCTGTGGCAGCCATCCCCTCTCTCCAACCTACTCAACAATGAACAACACAGGGATACCATACAATCACATCTAATTATATTTGCTACGTTGTATCCCTGGAGACTCCATGGCAACCCAGCCATGCAGCCAAATTCTACTTCCAGCACAGCCTGCCCACCACTCTGCAGACAATTACAGTAAAGGCAGGGGAAACACACAGGCTCCCCCACATCTGAGATGGGGAGTTGTTGCCATACTCATTATATAGGAAGAATATTCCTAGCCAATATACACATGCTCCCTTCATCCAATATCCTTGCTTCCCCATTGTGCAGGGCTGATCAGATCTAACATGGGCTCAAAGAAATGACATCAAGAACCAGGACTCCCACCACAGATGGGAGATCCCAATGGACATCCAATACCACCATCTAGCATAGCAGCGAAATTCTTAGGGTACTGATCATTTCTTGCATATAAACAGCCTTTTGGGTTTGACCAACAAAGGAGAAACCCTACCAAGCTGGGTAGAATTTTGCCAGTCTGCTAGTATCAGTAATTTTTATCTAAAAGAAAATCCCTGATTTCTTGAGTAAATGAAAAACCAGGCAATGAGTACAGCTACTCAAACAACCGATTTTATTTTTGAAAACTAATATAAGAGAGAATTAGATTTCAGACACATGAAAATGTTAAATGCACTGAGGGGAAAAAGTCACTGCAGCAAACATCAGAAGCTTGTAAAGTGCAATTAAGTTCAGTATAATTAGGGTACATGAACAGATGAAGTGGATCGGTTATGTACAGATCATTTGAATTGTCCATTCAGGCAGGACAATTTTTTAAACCGTGTGTCCTATGCTCCACAGATATGCACTGCCTCGTTCTGATATAAAAAAACATTAAATGGGGTAAGCAAGATGAACACCTCTAACAATGTAGGGAATCCACGGATCAATGGCAGAATATCTGCTTTGCATGTTTAAAGCTGCCAGACTCAGTTATTAGCAATGTTCATTCTCAGGATTAGGCAAAAGTCTGTCTAGAAATTCCAGGTTGCTATCAGGGGTTGAAGAGGGGGAGAACCAGGAAGGACAGAGGGCAGGCGGTTCATGAAAGTAGATACATTTATTCTGTATTATCTGGGTGGCTACAAGTTTTATATGTGCTTTTAAATGTATTATTTTAAATTTATTCCTCTACCATGGAAAACTCTGGCCAGGTAAAATGTAATTGCCACAACTGCCTCACTGAAGGCACTTACTGTCTGCAGCCACTTCTGCTCTTGCTGAAGCCATGTGTGCAAGCCAACAGCAAGCCTATAGCTATGATACAAAGGCCTTTTCTCTTCAAAGTGAGTGCACTTGGCTAGGCTTGTTTTGCGTGGTACATTAAAATCAAAGCAGCTTGTTGTTGTTGTTGTGTGCCTTGAAGTCATTTCCAACTTATGGTGACCCGAAGGCGAACTTATCACGGGATTTTCTGAGGCTGAGAGAGCCTGATGCTCCCAAGGTCACCCAGTGGGTTTCCGTGGCTGAGCAGGGAGTCAAATCCTGGCTTCTAGGATTATGGTCCACTGTTCAAACCACAACATCACACTGGCTCTCTCAAAGCAGCTTAGCTTTCATTTTTAAAGAATCCAGTTTCTCACTTTTGGGGGCAAAAAGGGCTTTGACCATTAATCTTATTCTTATACCTATAATCATTCATGTATGAATCTGCTTTTGCTCAGTACCATTATTTCTCTATTTATTTAATTCTTCATATACTTAATATCCTCCTTCACTCCCAATACAGGATCTTATCTATTTCTACAGCCTCATCAAACTTGTGCTGCCATAACTGGTACCTCCTAAAAACTGTCCCTCTGCACTCCAATTAACAAGAATCCTTGAATAATTTTGAAGTTTCTTTCATAGGGGTTTCTGTAGTTTCTGCTCATGCTATTGCAAATTTCCATTCCAATATCTCATCTCTAATTCATAGCATGTAATTTCCCTTATTTTGCAACTGCATGTCTCACAGCGTTCAAACTGCAAAACTTTCCCACAACTGCACACAGAATCCCTTTGCTGTCTAATATTTTAATGGCAATATCGTATTAGCAATCTTTCAAGCTTGTTTGCATGTGTAATAGTGAGAAATTCTTGAAAAGAAATCTCCAGAAACAATGAACACAGTCAAGGCAGAGCGGAAAGGTTCAGAGAACAAGAGGACATCAGTGCCCTGCATAGGTTCTTGTTCTGCTTTGCAATAAGCAAACACGTAACTCTGCATCATTGCTCAGTGGCAGGTTATTTTTCTCACACCAAAGGTCTCGGGCTCAGTCCCTGGCATTTCTATTTAAATTGTGTGCAAATGGTGAAGCTTTATAGTGCACAAATTCCTCTAGTGTGACCACTAGCTCTTCCCCAGCTCCTACTATGGGGAAAAAAAACCAGACTAAAAACAGACAATAGAACCCAACCAAGTCCATTGGGACACAATTGTCCAAATGGAATCACTAAAAATGATTTCTAGTTACTTTTGGTTTTAAAAAGGGCCGCCACAGCACCCAAAAATCAAGAAGGGTGGAGATGAAAATAGGACAAGTATGGTTCCCAGACCCTCTGCAGCTGCCCAATTCTGACTTAAAAGAATCCAGTGGCAGATAACAAGAAAAATCTCTGCACGATTCCCTGGAGAGCCAGTGGTGGCTGGATGGAGAAATAGTCTTGACACCATATAACACAGTTTCCTTAATTTTCTTTTCCCTTTACAAGAAAATTTTTTGTAGAAATCAGTTTTTCACTGATTGTGAAACACCTCCTCTCTTTTCTGAGTAGTCTTCACTACTATCTAGTACCCAGGCAGAGCCTCGTTTTCAGAGAAGCAGTACCACTCAAACCTGGGAAAAAACATCACCTGTTTTTCCAGACGGAAAGCAAGCTAGTACTGTATTTTTCTATGCAATGAAGTCACAACTGAGCAGTACCGGGAGTAAGTGTAGCCTTTTGCCAAAAACAAACAAATTAAAAAATGAATCTGGGAGAAGCAGATTAAGCCCAGAATGCTAAAAAGGAGAAGCAGGAGCAGCTCAGGCCGTTCAAATATTTCTATATCTAGTAGATGATACATCTTTATGAGATATATTCAGGAGCAGCTGTGTTGGGCATGAAGCAAAATACAACAAAACTGAAAATTCACAAAAGAGCAATCCCTTTATTGGCCAACCAAAATGTAGAAAATATAACGCGTAAGCTTTCAAAGCTTCACTGGCTTTTTCATCAGGCAAAGATATTAAAAATCATAGAGGAGAAGAAAGGCAACGATGGTAGAATCACAGGCTACATTTTGACTCAGATGTTAGTCTGTTGTCAGTTAGGATGGTATGGAGCGATCTCAATAAAAACAGGGCCACTCTTCATCTGAGGTCTGGGGATAAAGTGCAATAAAAAGTAATAAAATTTCAACCCTGTTAGCAACAGAAAAGTAACTTTCCTTCAAATCCAGCAGTCCTTGTCCTGTGTGAAGATGTGAAATATCTTTTTGTGTGTTCTCTAAGACCAACGAAGAACAGAACAATTTTTAATTTCATTGAAAATCCAGAAGATGAAGGGGAATAACAGAAAGAAGGAGGCAAAGGAGAACAAAAAGGGAAAAGTGCATAAAATATAGCCATGGGCCAGGCATATGTATTGATACAAGCTGAACAAATGTCTCCTGTTCCCCCCAAAATCAGCCCACAGGTGGCATCTGCAGCCAGGAAAGCCAATGAAATTCTTGGTTGCATCAATAGGAGCATAGTGTCTAGATCGAGGGAGGTAATGGTACCACTCTATTCTGCTTTGGTTAGGCCTCATCTGGAATACTGTGTCCAGTTCTGGGCATCTCAATTCAAGAAGGACATCGACAAGCTGGAGCGTGTCCAGAGGAGGGCGACCAAAATGGTGAAGGGTCTGGAAGCCGTGGCCTAGGAGGAGTGGCTAAGGGAGCTGGGGATGTTTAGTCTGCAGAAGAGAAGGTTAAGACTGGACATGATAGCCATGTTTAGATATTTGAAGGAATGTTATGTCGAGGAGGGAGCAGGTTTGTTTTCCACTGCTACAGAGACTAGGACAAGGAGCAATGGATTCAAGCTGCAGGAAAGCAGATTCTACCTGAACCTCAGGAAGAACTTCCTGATGGTCAGAGCTGTCCAGCAGTGGAATTGCTGCCTCAGAATATGGTGGAGTCTCCTTCTTCAGAGGTTTTTCAATAGAAGCTGGATGGCCATCTGTTGGGAGTGCTTTGATGTGTGTATAGCAGGGGGTTAAACTGGATGGCCCCTGGGATCTCTTCCAACTCTACATTTCTATGAATAGCAGGCACTAAGATCTTCTGACCACTGAATTATAGATCTCAAATAGTTACTCTTTCAATATTACAGATGGAATTTTGCTGCTGTGAGAGCCCATAAGATCCTACTATGCCAACCATTCGTTAAATTCCAGCTGACAGGAATATGACTTAAAAGTACTCAAGAGTCTATAAATATTAATGATCATTGTAATTATACCACAAAATCCTTCCAGCCAGAAAAGGTCCATCACTGAACATATGCTACAAGGAAGCATGATGCATGTTACACTGGTAGTGCTGGCCCATTAGAGAAATGTCAAAATCCTGTTGGGCAAATGGAACCAACAAAAGTGTCACAAAACAAAACTTGCTCACTATTTTGTCAGTCCTTTTTCATTTATGTTTTATTATATACTAGTGTATTCATATATATATACTGTATTTGCCGGTGTATAAGATGCACCCCATTTTTGGTGGTTATTTTTTGGGAAAAACTTTTTTACTACAGCAGCGAGGCTTCCCATTTCCTTCCATTTCACCTTGGTGGGAATTTTCTCCAAGGCAAAACGGATAGAAAAGGGGGGGATGTCTAGAGAAGCCTTGAGGCAGTGCTCCTGCTGCCCCAGATCCTCCCCTTCCTTTCCTAGGCACAAGGGAAATGTCTAGGAAAGACAGGAGAGGCTCTAGGGGGGCAGAGCCAGCACCAGGCCCCCCAAGACCCTTCCCTGCCTTTTCTAAGCTTAAAACAAAATGCCTGGAAAAGACAGGAAAGGGTCTAGAGGAAAGGGAAAGGAAAGGCAGGAAAGGGTCCAGTGCCAGCCCCAGGCTCCCCAAGACCCTTCCCTGCTTTCTCTAGGCATTTTATGCTTAGAAAAGGCAGGACAGGGTCCATGGGAGGAGCCAGCACAGCAGACCCTCATGGGAGTCCTCCTTTCATCTCCTCCCTTTCATATGCATTAAGCCTCAGTGCGGGTGGTGAAAGGAGGACTCCCAATGAGCACCCAGCATACAAGACGCACCTCATTTTTAAGGGCTATTTTGGGGAGAAAAAAGGGTGTCTTATAAACCGGTAAATACAGTACTCGGTTTTGCATGGAATTTTATTTTCTCATAGGTATTACTTGTTAAAAAGATTTGAGATCCTGTGTCTCTAATTCCCCAAACTGTCTTGCCCAGTACCTGTAACTTTTCTCCATATTCCCCAATCCAGTCTGTATTCAGTTATTAACATGCAGAAGTTGGGCTCCTGAGGGAATACACTGCCCTCCTCTTTGCTGTTAGGTCTCACTCCGTAGCAACTGTCCAGGCCCAAGAGCTCTCTAGCTGAGAATTCTAAAGGCCCCTCTTTAAACTGCAAACCCCAGGATTCCACAGAATCTTCTTAGGCAGCCAATCATATGAGCTCTTTGCCTGATACAGACAAATAAATAAACTTTGACTTTTATATATTAGATAAAATCATATAAGAAAAGAAAACAGTGGGTATGGCATGAGGAAGACAGAAGTATAATAGAGGAGAAGGAAAATGTCTATAAACCTTAATGAAAGGCAGCCAAACGTCCAAAAGATACCCAACTGAATTTTTTGCCTCTAAGCCGTATGTTTACGTGTTAAGACTGCAAGGTCCTCAACCCGCTGCTTAACATATGGTGCTCCTATAAATGAGACATGTCCAAGTCACACCATCATCAACAGCCTGCAAACATAAGGTCATGGCTTCCTTTATTGAGTGCATCCACCTGTAATGTGGTCTTCCTCTTTTCCTATTGCCTTCTACTTCAACAAGCATTACTGTTGTTTCTGGTGTGTCATGTCTTCTTGTGGTATGTCCAAACAAGGCAGCAGTTTGGGCATATATACATACCCACTGCCATGCCCCTTTCTTCAGGAATATGGCAGGAGGGAGTGTCCGTGATGAGAGACGTGGCAGCAGGCATTTACATGTGCCCAAACTATGGCCAATTCCACACTACACTGTTATAGTGCTATTATTCCACTTTCAACATCCTGTGGAATCCTGGGGTCTGCAGTTTAGGAAGGGGCCTTGAGAATTCTCAGCCAGAGAGCTCTTTGGCCTCAGTAAACTACAAACCCTAGAATTCCACAGGTTGTGGAAAGTGGAATAATAGCACTGTAACAGTGTAGGGTGGAAATGGCCTATGCATCTGGAGACCAGGGTTTGACTCACCACTCAGCTATGGAAAACTACCAGACAACCTCAGGCAAGTCACATTCTCTTAGTCTCAGAGAAAGGCAAAGGAAACAAATATTGCCAAGAAAGACCCCATAAGCCAGTTTTCAAAGGGGAGAGACATGATGGCTAGAAAAACCCTCACCTGTCTGTGGTACTTTGTTATTGTGTGCTTTCTAGTCATTTCTGACTTATGCAATCCTAAGGTGAACCTATCACAGGTTTCTTTCTTTCTTTTTTTTTGCAAGATTTGTTCAGAGATTTGCCTTTACCTTCCTCTGAGGCTGAGAAAATGTGACTTGCCCAAGGTCACCCTGCGTCTGAGCAGGAATTTCAACGTTACTCTCCAGAAACCTTAAATAAATAAATGAATAATTAAATAAACAAGCAACCAAACACATATTTGAATATTTAAATCTAAATTTAAATATTTAAATCTTGAGTTATGTCTTGGGGCCTCTGGTAATTATATTTACAGGGGTTCCTGGTAAAGATAAGGTTAGGAACCAGCGATTTAGGCAGTTGTACTTCCAATCAGAAGGCCTTAGAAGCACCATGTAACTGACCTTCTACTCCTTCTCCTGTCCCACACTAAATCAGAGATCTGCATTGAATTATAAGAATTTTTTCACCACTCTTCTAAGGCACCTGGAACACCTCAGAAGGGCAGAAACAATGCCTGTCCCTCACTAGTACCACATAAGAGTTTGTTCGTAATTTCATGCTGAGTTCAGGGAACAGAAAATGAGGTCTTGGTGACCACAAATAAAGGCATTAATGAGAGTCAGCCATAACTGAGGAACACCTGCTCTTCAAAGTCTCTATTTATTTTATCCAAAAGACCCAAATAGCATAATAATTCTGCCTGCTGTTTTGCTATCACAACAACCTTGAAGAGCTGGCTAGGCTGAGAACTAGCCCAGGATCAAACTGTGAGCTTCATGGGTGGGTGGGAATCTGAATCTGGATTGTATTCAGAACCCCTAACCACTATACTATGCTGGCTGTCTATGACTTATAAAGCCATCCAATTATAAAGGGCAAGTCATGACTCCTGCCCCCTCCTGAAGGTTTTAAAAAGAATCAGATACCCCTCTTTTTTCTCCTCTTCTGGATAACCCTATATGATACCTTTGCAATAGACCTTTGGCTCAGCTGGAGCTGCTCCTGATTGAGAATGATACCAAAAGCTATTCAGGCAATGCCAGTTTGAACTCTTATGATGTGCTTCAAACAAAAGCCTGTAAGAAGAGCCTACAGGTTTTTACCTCTGTAAATTCATCCACTAGTGGTTAAGTTAACATTTAGTAACTTAATTTTGGTACATTTTTCTGCCTTTTCTCTATACAGAGAAAAATCACAGTAATCTAGTGACAAAACACATGCTGCACATGTAGAAAGTCTTTGGTTGAATCTCTTGCTTTTCCAGAGAAGGCCATGAAAAGATTCTGCCCCAAGCCCTGGAGATCTGCTGAATGTTGCTGCAGTACAGACAAAACTGGGCCAGAGGGCCCAGTCACCTGATTCAGCTTAAAGCAGCTTCTGAGACTAGTAGTCCAAAACATTAACCTTTCCACACTCTATTCCTGACCAAACTGGCTGGGGAACTGCAACTGATGTAGTCTTAAAAAGTAACTTTTCATGGTCAGGACAGAACAGCAGCCTCCAGTTGGTGCAAAACATCTTGTCATGTACATTCTGCAAGAAGGTCAACAAGGCTGGTCTGGTCCAAGACATTCTGCTGCCTCAACAAACATGTGTCCCCTCACCAAACCACAAAGTCAAGGAGCAATGTATGGAAAGTCAGCAGAAAATAAGAGTGGAGAATGCAGGAGCACACTCCCATTTTGGCACAGAACAGACAGAGATACCATTAATTCACACAGCTGTGATCAAAACAGGGCGGATATGGAACCAAACTGTAGATCTAGTTGTCTCAGCTTTCACTTTGATTTAACAAATTGCCAGCCTGCATTGAGAGCAGAGGGAAACATGAACAAATGTGGTACAATTCACCACATCCCACTACCTGGGAACAGGTAGGAGACTTAACAAGCAGGCATCAAATTTCTTCCCTCAGCACAACTATTCTCTTAGGATCCAGCCTTTAGAAACCAATTGCTTTCTAGTTCTTTTGAAATCACTCATCTAAAATGGAGCCAATTCTCCAAAAATGAACATAAAGAAAAAGACAGCCCTCAATCCTCTGGATAATACAGCTGAGGAAATTGGTGTATGCAAATTTAAGACATTTATGCAGAAGTCACTTACAACAGGTCCCGAATATTGACAGGGGATGTGACTTATCATGGATGGCAAAAAGCGTGCATAATGCCAAACACTGCCTCAGACCACAGATTCTTAAATCTTTTAGAGTCTAAAAATTTGTTGTTTATATTTTATAGGAATACTTTCACAAACAAAAAGAGAAACAACATGTGAAACCTTAGTAGGGCTAACAAAAGCACTGACAGATTACGATGTAAATTTAATTACAATATATCTGATTCCACTTAAAGAGAACAAGTTCTAAAGCAAAGACTAAGGGTTTTAAAACCCGGTAAGTTTCATTTATTACATTAAATATTACAAACTACTGGCTATTCCTGATAGCATAAAATGTGTAAAAATTGCAGACAAATAAAATGAATAAATAAAAGAAGACTGGTAATATTTATACTTAAATCTCTTGTCAGCAAAATATTATCTCTATGTCCATCACATAAGGCTTTTCAATCTGCTCCCAATGGTATAAAATACGAAATTAACCAAGTTAAGGGAAGTAAACAAGTAAAGGGAAGGGAGGGAAGCAAAAAAAGAGATAAGCCTTGGACCAGAAAAGTTTGGTCAGTTTCAAAGAAAGCAGAGAATAAACACCACTCCAGAAATGGAGAAAAGGCACCCTGCAAAATTCCAAGTATATCACTTTAAAAGCAAAACAAAACCAAAAAGCAAAATGCAAGGCATTCATCTGCAGAAGCTAAGATCTGCTAACTGAAGATTACTGAGGATTTTCATAAGTAACTGATAAGCCACCTATAAATGGATCTTCCATTCAGAAAGCATTTTTTTATAATACTGCAACTGTCGGCAGGTCCAGATTTTATCAGAGCACAAACAATGGGGAAAGGGCTATTAAACTGTTTCATATTCTCATTTGATTTGCTTCATCTAAATCATCCCACTAAACTGCTATAAAGCCTTTGTTGGGGGAGAAGATAGATTCTTGCATGGGGCTAACAATGTCAGAGAATGATTTAGACTAAGACAACCACAGAGGAAAAGACAGAAGTCTTAGACAATATCATTTCTTTGACTGAACTGGCCCCCTTCTATGACAGCTTTAAATTGAAAACAAAGATGATGGGAGAGGAGATAACAGATTTCCAACATAAAGAATGAAAACTGGAGTGGGGTACTGAATAGCATGTCTGACTGAAACTTCCAAGATCAAAGTTCCAGTCCCTACAAAGCTGTGAAATGCACTTGTTGATCTCTCTTCAGCCTGGCCTACCTTATCCTTATTTTAAGGATAAAGTGGAGGGGAAGGGCATGTTAAAACTGATTAAAAATAACAAAAATTCCAGATTGTGTTCTTACTCTTTCCAGTTTTATTTTGGAGATCCATAAACGTTTTGTTGCCAGAGAATATTTTTCGTCACCTCCCGGTACAATCAGTGACTTGTAATATCAGTTCCCCAATATAAAATCAGAAAGCACAAGGACAAAAACTAGGACTTTAATCTAGGACTTTACATTTAGTCTGGATGAACTCAAAGACTGCTACGCATGCCACCCTGAGTTCAGTGGAGGAAAGACAGAACACAAATGGACTCTTCAGCTTTATTACTTTCCAAGGCCAAGGTGGGGTCTCACAAATAAGTTCACAGCATGTTCTTATTGCAGGCCTGTGTCAGTTACCAGAGGACTGAAAGAATGACAAAAACAAAACTGCACTTGTAAAACTTCCCCGCCAGGAGGCAGTGTTCTCCTGGTCACCTCACAGCAAGTCAGAATCTCAGCTCTCATTTGAATGCAATGCTGGGTGAAAAAGAAGAACTTACCAGGGTTACATTAAATCAAGTCACCTGTGTATCTAGCGTTAGTCTATCAGGTATCCATAGCCCAGGTAGGTATAAATCCTAGCATGGTAACACTGCACACACAGCAGGTGAAGAGCCAGGTTGAAGTTAACCCTCAGGCAGCAGGATGGAACATTTTAGTTCTTCCAGATCACATTTTATTGCAGCATCCATGTAGAATTAGACCTACAATCTAGGTATTCTGTGGCATTGTCATTCACATAGTTGTAAACGATCATCTTACATTCCTATCATTTACTACACATATTTCTTCTACATACAAACAAACAAAATAGTGGGGAAAAACATGTTCTAAGAGCTCTATTTATTTTTGCCATGAGGTACTCTTTTTTTTTTGTCTCAGCCATTGCAAGATACTGGGACCAAAATGCCATTTTTCAGGGTTCCAAGATACAGAAAAGCAGAAGCACATGCTTTGATTGTCAGGAGGTTGTCAGTAGCAAGACACTGAAACTGGGATTCCTGACTCTGCATTAAAACCAAGTTTCTTAACAGAAGCTTCTATTTGATCCTGTAGGTACAGAACCCACTCTTCCTCATGATGACAGCAAAAATACTGAGAAATTCTCATCACACGGCCTACCATGCTACCAGTTACGCTGAAGTGAACTACTACCTACCTTTCTCAATAGCTGACACACCCATGGAAGGCTGGGCCAAGTCTGTTTTCTTCTCCCACTTGCCCTCATCCATGTGGTAGACTTCAACTGAGGCCAGGGGGCTCTGCGTGGAGTCCACCCCTCCAATTACCAGCACATCCTTGCCAAGCATCACTGCTGCAGCTCCTGCCCTTGGGGTGGGCATAGAAGGCAATACTATCCACTTGTGAGAAACAATATCCAACATTTCCACAGTGTCCAAGGGCTGACCCTGTTGGCTGCAGCCACCCACCACAAAGAGATGTCCATCCTGGTAGGTTGGGCTGCAGTATACCCGACAGGTAGGCAGGGGGGGAAAACCTCCCAGAAGAAGGATTTGGCATTGGCTGCTTCCATTTTGCCTGATGGCCTGGCATCTCAGGAGGCAGACATGGCAACAGTCCCTGTGCTGACTGGAAGTCTCAGTATGGCAGCCTTCCACACAGCACTCCAGAGATCTGTATGGATTGGCCTGAGGCAGAGCGAAGGCCTTACTTCCTGTGACACTGGAATTCCACATACACAAGGCATGAGTAGACTGGGAAGCAAATATGGCTGCATGGAGTGTCTGGGGTCTCCTGAGGGAGTTGGCAAGGAGCGCCGTGATGCACCTGGAACAATGCCTCCACAAGGAGGGAAACCATTCCCTTCCAGAAGAGCTAGGGAGATCTTGAAAAGATGCTCTGTACACCCTGGTCTGGTCTACAATGCTGGAAACACGCCACAAACATCAGCAGATCAGCCAGTCTTGGAAAGCAGGACTCTCTGAAAATGTTCTCTTCTGTCATTTGTGGCTCTCATATCTTTGTATCAACAATGAGTCCTGGTGCAGCCTCAATGAGATAAAGAGGGGGCAGGAGAGAAGAAGAGGAAAGTATAAGGTTAATTATGTCTGTTATGGGAGCCATTTTGAGAAATTTGGACATAATGAAAACATGCCATGCTAGATTACAAGAAGTATCCCAGCAGCACTGTTCTTCATGTTTTAGTATCAGTCTTTTATCCCTAGACAAAAATGGCTTTAGGCTGCCTGGGCTTTAGTCCGAATTTAACATACCTAGTACAAGTTCTGCTCTTCCTACAGAGTTAGACAGAAATATGCAGCCAGTATTTGTTATTTAACTTATTTGTATCCCACCTTTCTTCTGATAATGGGAATCAAGGCGGCTAACATTAAAACAATACAAGTTAAAACATGCATAAAAGTATAAAAATAAAATTTAAAAAACAATTAAACAATTTAACATTATATGTTAAAAACATTAAATACATTTAAAATACAACAATCAAAAACCAATACCAACCTTAAAAACAGAGTCATACAACATTAAAAGGCCCAAACCTATCAATTTATAAAAGCCTGATGGTACAAAAGTATTTTAACCTGCCAATGGAAGGAGAGCAAGAATGTGGCCATCCTGGCCTCTCCAGGGAGGGAGTTCCAAAGTCTGGGAGTGGCCGCTGAGAAAGCCTCTCCCTTGTTCGCACCAAATGCGCCTGAGAGGGTGGTGAGATAGGGAGAAGAGTCTCTCCAGATGATCTTAAGGCTGTGATGGGTTCATAAAGGGAGATATAGTCTTTCAAATAACCTGGGTCCAAGCAGGAGAGCTTTATAGGTCAAAACCAACACTTCAAATTGTGCCTGGAAACAGACTGGTGGCCAGTGGAACTGTTGCAACAAAGGAGTTCTGTGCTCCCTGTAGCCAGCCCCAGTCAACAACCTGGCTGCAGTTCCTTGGGCTCACTGTAGTTTCTGAGTACTTTTCAAAGGCAGACCCACACAGAGTGCATTACAGTAACCCAAACAGGATGTAACCAAGGCATGATCTGATTTCTCTAGGAACAGGCACAGTTGATGCACTAGTTTTCACCGTGCAAAAGCACTCCTAGTCACTGCTGAAACGTGAGCCTCCCGGCTCAGAGATGAATCCAGCAATACCCCCAAACTGCTGAACCTGCATTTTCAGAGAAAGTGTAACCCCTGTCTCTGGCTGAATCCCTATTCCCAGATCTGACTTTCACCTAACCAGGAGCATCTCTGTCTTCTCTGGATCAAGTTTCGATTTGCTCGCCCTCATCCAGTCCATTACAGCTGCCAGACACCGGTTTAGCACAGGAACAGCTTGGAATTAGGTGGAAAGGAGTAATAGAGCTGGGTATCATCAGCATACTGGTGACACCTAACCCCCAAAACTCCAGATACCCTCTCCCAGCAGTTTTATGTAGACCTTGAACAGCACAGGGGACAAGACTGAACCCTGAGGGATTCCACAGGCCAAAGGCCAAGGAGTTGAGCAGAATCCTTCAGCACTACCCCTGAAATCAGCCCTTCAAGAAAGAATGGGACCACTATAACACAGTACCTCCAAGCCCCATCCCAGTAAAGCAACTCACAAGAATACCATAGTTGATGGTTGTCATGGCAGACATGAAGTCCTGAGCCACTTCCAACGGGGTAGCCTCAGCACGAATGCTGAAATCCCCAAGCATCACAAGCTGTGGAGACTCCAACACCACCCCCAAGACAACCCTGGCCAGCTCAGAAAGGGAGTAGTAGTGGGCAGAACATCAACAGAATCCCTAATCTGTCCTGGCTACCAACCTTTAAATAAACACATTCAAACCCTACAGACTGAAGGGCAGGACACCTGGTCAGGGGAATATTATCCCAATAGCCCAGTGCAATTCCACCTCCCCACCCCCCAGGTCATGCCTACTGCTTCACAGAGAATCCTGGTGGGCAAAACTGAGAGAGATTAACCTCCACCCACCAATATGGTCTGTTTAAGGCCTTTCTCACAGAAAATCTATCTGTTCTATTGGTCTTCAAAATAGGTGGCTCTCTATGAACCTTCCCAAAGATGCCAGTGGAAAGGCTGTTTCTAGTTCACTGCTGCTTCTTTCTGGTGGTCCAAGGACCCAGAGTAGTTATCACTTCCCTGCCTCAAGGATGAAGAACCTTTGGCCTCCAGATGTTTTAGACTTTAACTCTCAGAAGACCCAGCCAATATGGCTAAATAGTAAGGTGTTAAGGGAGTTGTAAAGGCATCAGATCCCATCTGATCTTGGAAGTTAAGCAGGGTCTGCTGTGGATGGGAGACCACCAATGAATATCAGGTTCTGTAGGGTGTATATCAGAGGAAGGCACTGCCAATACCACCTCTGAGTATTCCCTGGATAACAAAACCCTGTGAAATTCATGGGGCCGTCATAAGTCAACAGGTGATTTGAAGGCACGTACACACACAAGAGTCCAAAGCATCTGGAAGGCGAAATGTTCATTAGCTATGTTCTATCCTTCTGCATATAAAATCAGGACGGTTAAAGTAGTGCTTATCTTCCCTGCCATGCTGGAACAGACCAAAGGTCTATGTAATCCAGAATTCTACTTACACAATGGCCAACCAGTTGCCTGTTCTATAAAGACATAGGGAGTGAACCTGCAAATCTGCATTTGTGGGTGCAGAATCATGAGCTAACTGTTATTTTGAACTAGCCAATACTTCTTCAGAAGAGCATGGGTTAATAGAAACTAAAAGAGAAACAGCTGGGTTTGGGACTGGGGAAACTACGAATGATTTATTCTGCAAAGCTCCCAGCAACCTTAATAGCAGTAGTGGAATTAGCCCAGTCTAATGCTTCCAGAAAAGAGAGGCAACCACTAGCATCCTGAGGTTGGTATCACTGGATATCATGATGGTCCCTGTCAAACAAATTGCAGACACTGCAAGAGGATACAACAGACCTGTCTGGTATATTCACACTTTGGCAGAAGGACAACCAACATATAGTGGGTGGAGAAAGAGAGAGACAGAGAAAGACTTAAGCAAATGTGAAAGGCGCCCGCTGGGATGCAGTCAGCTTCAAAACACATTTTTTGCAAAATTATAGGAGTGAGGAGGGTCACCAGAGGATACGAAATAGATTCAGGATGTGGAGATAACAGCAGCAAGAGTTAGGAGGTTCTATAGCATAGCCAAGGGCCCCTGCTCCTGTCCCAGGAGAATGTCTGCTACAGCCTCGGTCTAGGAAAATGGTTAAATAACAGGTGTACAAGACCCACACCCACCCGGGCTTACCACCACCTACCACTATAGCTCTAAGTACAGTTGTAGAGGTTGAGTATCCCTTATCCGAAAATCTGAAATGCAAACTGCTCCAAAGTCCAAAACTTCTGAAAAGCGGAACGCAGTCTTTTCTCTGCAGGGAACATGAGGGAATTACAGAGGCAAACTTGCTTGCACGCATGTGCTGCTTGCAAAGCCTCTCAGCTGACTCGGCACCTTCCCCCACCCCCTTGGCTTGTTTTGCAAGGCGTGTGCACATGCACTCCAAAGTACACTGAAAGGGGGGAAAAGGTGCCAAGGCAACTGACTTTTCGGGTGGCACACACACACACGCGCACAAATGGTCCCAAGTGAAACTCCGTATTCCCACATGCATCCTACAAGAAGAAGCCAAGAGGAGAAGAGTAGGCTCTATGCTGGAAAAATGGTTATATATATTCCTATTATGTATATGCAAATATTCCAAAATTCACAAAAATCCAAAATCCAGAACACTTCTGGCCCCAAGCCACTTTGGATAAGGGATACTCAGTCTGTATCAACAAATGTAGCATGTGACCCTTTCATGTATCCAAGTGTTAGCAGTGCTTCATGTATTCCAGTAACCAAACAGAAATGACCAGAGGTATTCTATTGATCTTACATTTAAGAGCTCCATTCTTTTAACAAGAGCATGCCTTGCCACCGAGTTCAGAAAAAGAAATAGTGCCATCTCCTGACAGTTCAGAAATAACTATACAGTGAATACTGAGTGTGGGGAAAGTGTGCTCTGTGGGCCACAAGTGACCTCAAGGCAGTCACTCCTGCTCCCCATGCCCTCCGAAACTCCAATATATTCCTCCCCCAAAGCCTCTGTGGGACATTACTGGTCATCTTGCTGCACTTGAAATATTTTGGATCATTCCCTCATCCAGGTCTTTTTCCCAAACAGGAAGTGACTTACTAGTAACGTCCTGTTTTGAAAATAGACTAAACAAATTTTTGGCCCCCAAAATTTTGTGTGCGTGAAAAGACTGGGGACAGAAATAGGTGATCTGTTTCTCCAAACCCTCAAGAAAATGTGCTACCATCCACCCTGGGTTAGTCTGCACACCCCTGATATATACCAATGCATTCCAATGATTTCCAGCTAACTCTTGATTATTTTTTAATAAAACCATGTAAGATTTCAAGTGGATGTTTGTAGGATGTAGTTTACGATTGTGTAGTAGCCGCAAATTGGTGTTTCAATAATCTTAACAACTACTCCACACAAACAGAAGTGCAGAACAGATGCAATTAGCAGCAAATGTTGAAAAATGTCAGTATAAGCACATGAATCAGCCCCCTTTTTTTTACCAAAATCTTCAGTGGAGGGTCATCTGAAGGTGCCACTGCCATGCGAGGGAAAATGTGTGTGTGCAGGAAGGAAGTCTTCTTGACTGGGGCTCTCCAATAGTGGAACACTCACCCAGGAGAAATTCATGTAGCTTCTATATGATTGCTTTTTTCGGGGAGCCAGGGTACTAGACAAAGGTAAGTTTATTTTCCTGAGCTTTGTAGATGCAGTTTTATACAGTTTTGTGGGTTTTAATTTATTTTTTCCATTTACATTTTAATTGTTTATTCTTTCTGTTGTTTTTAACATCCTCAGAATGTTACTGAAAAGTAGCATAAGAATACTAAACCGATAAATACATTAAATAATTGGATCTCAATCCCACTCTGTGGCAGGAAGGAGAAATCAAGTGAAGGGAGGAGTGAGAGCTGGTTATAAAGGGCTTTTTTGTAGTTCCTAGGAGCAGCATTTTGACATTAGGTCACCAATCACCCTCCATCTTGTACCCTTAACAGCTGTTTAAACAAGGTATGTTAGCAAAGTGTAATACAACAGTCATTTTCTACCATAAAAGTTTCCCTCGCTGATCTCTGAAAATTTAGGTGTTGTGATAACCACCGAAGCAGAGCTGAACCCCTATTTCCCCTCAGGCCAGGTAGCAATCCTGCTTGCACAGCTCAAGGGTTGTTCGCTAATATCTCTCCTTTGTCACATCGTTTTGGCTGAAAATATCAATGAGGCTGCACTGGAGTCACTGTACATTACATTATTGTGAAATGAAGAAAGAGAGCAGGGAAACAGCAGCTGTCTTTGGGACTCAGTTTTTTGGCCAGACCTCCTGCCTCTGCTATGCTGCCACCCTGGAGACCAGAGCCCTACTCCCCTGCTCTGTGCTCCACCTGAAGTTTTTAATTGGAATATGGCTCTCCAAGTATGATAAATCCCCATCTTAAATCTTGTCAACTTCACAGCCCATTTATCTTCTTCCTCACAAAATTAGGCACTTCAATAGTTTAATAGCTGAGAGCTGCATAATTTAGAAACACAAGCATGAAATATTGATAAGAAGTCCCCAGATCGAGAAGAGCCGTTTGCCTCTGGGGGAGAGACTCTGTAAAAGGCACTTTTCCCATCTTCAGAGCCCAAGGGAATTGGGAATATGCTGGCTCTTGAGGTTTGCAGGAAACATGCAAGTTTAGTCTGCAGGCAAGGTAACGTTCCCAGTGCAGAAGAAATGAGCAGAACTCAGGAATGCACTGTTCAAAAGTAATTTGCTGGGTAATTCATTGTGAGGAGAGGCCAGTAACTCATTATGTTCCATTTTTATTTTTTGTTTTATTTGCTTAGGTAACTCACTTCCTTACACACTGTGTTAACTGTCACTATTTTCTAACTTTTTGGGTTCTTTTTAATTAAAGATCTACCTAAAATAGTGCAAATGTAGCCTAGTATTTGGTTTAAAAGGCCTCCAAAATGGCCTTGAAAAGCATATTCAATTCTTCATAAGTAATAAGAAAACACTGCTACTAACACAGGGAGAATGTATTCACATTACTAGCCGTTACAGTGTCCACTCCACTTGTGCAAAGTTTGGGGTGCAGAACCCTCGCAAAAGTGAAAAAATGCGAATAACCCCCCCCATGGTCCCCTTCTCATTCCCTTCCGGGGCTCCTCGCTGAGTTTTGCCTCAGTGTGCATGGGGAGCTCTGGAGGGGAAAGGAAGGCTCATATGAGCCTAACCTCCCTTTCAGTTTTGTCTCAGTGTGCATTCTTCCCCTGGGGCCAAATGCATGGGAATGGTAGGAGGAGCTCCAGAGGGGAGAACATACACATTCCTCCCTCCTATTCCCTTACCTTTTTCCCAGGAGTGCTTGCCTTCCTTCTCCGCTCTTGGCAAAACACAGGTGAATGGGAAGAGGAGAATAGAGGGAGAGGTATGCATGCTCACGAACAATCAAATTCACAAAGGTCAAACCTGCGAATGTGGAGGGAGGACTGTACTTTCAAAAGAAATGATGTTACGTCCTCGTCATATCCAGAGATAACATGTTATAACTAATGTTGTTGACGCCACTACTTAAGGTGTTACTTCTAAGTTCTGAAACTCAGTGGTCCCCAATGCTACCAGCCCCTCGAGTTTGCTCTCAGATATACTATAGTTACAATATGTATCTATGAGGAAACAGAACATATGCTGTGAGGGATATGAAAGAAAAGGACCATCCTTGGCAAAGATGCTAGAAAACTAGTTAAAGAAGCCTTTGCAAACATCTGTAAAAGTTGAGGAAAAATAATAAAAGATCAAGACTACAGCCATTCAGTAATAAATGCCACACTTACTGGATTTGGCTACAGAGATGAAGGTTACAGCTGCTCCAGAACCCCTTGACAGCATGCGTTTCCAATGGCAAAGATTTTATTTCCTTCTCTGATTATGAGGGCTAGAAAGTTATCATTAAACACAAAGGCAAACAATATTATGACAGAAGAACAGTCCTATTGGACCAGACCAAAAGCTGATAAAGTCCAGCATCCTTTTCTCCACAGTCACTTGCCATTATGAGCTGCCCAGTAGGTTCAGGTGGTCCACTGTCAGAGAGTGGAAGTTGAACTTTTGAACTAGATGGGGCAGTGATCCATTCCTGAAGAGTTTTTATGCATATTTCTACAGCCAGGAATAAACAGGAAACTCACCTGGATAATAGATTTGTCCTGGCTGGAAGGAATGTTTGCTCCGGACTCTCCTGAGAAAAACAACGGTAGCTTGAAATGACACTACCCTGTTAAGAAAAGAAATAGTAGTTATCATTATCAAATGGGTATGTGGGGAAATAATTTCTGATTGTGGTAGAGGAAAGACAGGGAAGAACGAACAGCCAATACCTTGTGTGTGTCAAAGATGTGGCAAAGATGCTAGAAAACTAGTTAAAGAAGCCTTTGCAAACATCTGTAAAAGCTGAGGAAAATAATAAAAGATCAAGACGTCAGGCCCAGAGGGGGACGTCAGGCCCAGGGGCCAAATCAGATCCTCTGGGATTCTCCAGATTTTATTTATTGAAATATTTAAATCCCATCCTACGTTCAAAGAATATAGGGCAGCTTACAGTAAAATCAGATGGCCACATGGTTTCATCTGGACACCAAAAGAAGTAGAAACTGGGAAGCATCCCTGGTCCTCTTTATTTGATACATTAAAATATTTATATCCTGCCCTCTATCTAAAGCTCTCAGTGCAATGCACAATAAAATCAACTTGACCAACTTATAAACAAGGTAAATAATAAAATGATTTTAAGAGAATATACTAAGCAATTTAACAAGTTCCAAGGAGACAGAATAAAATTATTTTAAACCATGCACATGTGTAGATTTGTATAAAACCAATTAGGCCCCAAAGGCTTTAATAAACAACCATGCCCTATAGCATCCATGCATTGTCAGCGATTTAGAAGAAAGTGAGACCAGCTTTTGCTCATGTTAAGTTTGTTAAGGTGCCAAGATTTAGTTTCAAAACAACAAAACCTGGTGAAAGAAATACAAACACGAGTGGCCCTTTCCATGCTGAAACCTTGCAACATCTATGCAACCATTCCTCTTATTTGATATCACCTACCTTGTTCAAAAGGGAAAACACGCTTCAAGCAACTTGCTACAAGATATACAGTGCTCTCCACCTGCATTTGGCAGCTTCCAGTCCTGCAATATAGATCAGTGGGGGTGGGAGGAGAGGAACCCCTTCAGCCTGCGGTTGTTCTTGTTGGGAGAAACAGCAACCTGGGACTACCTTGGACCCTCTGAGCAGCCAGCTTTACCACAGCAAGCTCACAGAAGCTGCTGCGGAGCTGCATGGGAAGCAACTGCCCGGACAAAGGGAACCAGCTCACACTTTGCTTTGATCGAATGCAGAGGCGTTGACTGCATTGCTAAGCATTGCTTACTCAGCACTCTCCAGCTCTGGCCACCCCTGCAGTTCAGCGCAAGCAGCCAAAGAGTTTAAAATATGTATCATAAAAATAAAAGAAAATAATCCCATTGGTGCTCTCTTAAAACACAATGTGCAGGCAGACCAAATTAATTCTGTTGTTGGCACCTTAACCATCTCATACCTCAAAGGAAGTCTTGAGGCTTCATTCTTAAGCTGACAGAAAATTCCCTTTTTATTAGCTTGAGCCTGATAAGCCCACACTGATTTGAAGAATCACGCTTACTATATGTAAAGGAAGGTTAGAGGGCTACTGAAACACACACACTCAAAGAAACAGCCCCTGCTCTGCACCCAGAGAAACTCAACAGTAATTATGCAAACTAAGTCAGTATATGTTCTTAACTTTGCCTAATATATTCTGCTTCTGAGATTAAGGTTAGCAAATAACATAGAATTTTAAAGCAAGATGTAGAAAATGAAAGGCAAAGAGAGAACAGTATGAGGTACAAGGAGCAGGAGAAGGGAACCAGGAAAAATATACAGATTAGTAGATCTAGAAGGAAAGAGATTCACTAGGACTTGATGCCCATAACTCCTTCTTGCCTACTCTCCATCCTCCACATACACCTTTGGATCCATGCCAGATACTTCTCATAAGTTTCTGAGTTATTCTTCACAACCATGAGGACTAGAAGCTTGAAGATTTTTGAAATGCCCAGTTCTTAATTATTTGGGGGAAAGCCAACCTTTGCCTTTGCTGTGCATGCTAGAATTTCCTCCTTGGTTCCAAGTACACATGGTAAAGGCACAGATCAGACTTCTCCAAACCGGCACCCTCAAGATGTGTTAAACTGCAACTCTCATCTTTTGCCATGCTGGTTGAGGATGATGTGAGCTATAGTCTGGGAACATCTGGGCAACACCAAGCTGAGAGTGGGGGCTGGCATAGATTACCAACACCAAGAAAGATTCCTACACATTGCTAACCAGCAGCAGATTCAAAAAGTTCTGTAACTTTCATCTCCAATGACTGACTGAGTCACTAACTAAACCAATTCCACAGCCCACCAAGTCTGAGTGAAAGGAGACCAAGAGAGTGGAACACAGTGGTTTTATAGGTATAGGACTTAATTGCTGCAAGTAAGAACACCATGTATCCTACACATTATCTCAGTAACTTGAAAACAGAAATGAATCCAGTGGTTTTGCCATCCATTTTCCAATTAGCCCAGGAAGCCCAACTTGATGACTCCTTCACAGGACTAAATTCATTCATTACCACAATTTATGTTATTGTAATGTGCTGTCAAGTTGGCTCAGACTTATGGTAACAATATGAATGAACATCTTCCAAAAGACTCTATTAATAATAGCCTTTGTTCTGCTCTTGCAGACTCAGGACCATGGCTTCCTTAACTGAGTCAATCCACACACATTGCAAAATTTTTACCCCACTAAATTCCCAGGGCTGCTAAAGATGGCACCGGGGGAACCACGACAGGAACAACTGTTGAGCACAGAAGGAGTTAAGTGTCTTTCCCTCCCCACTTCATGGATCTCCACAGTAAAGTTTCCCTCCCTGCAATTTTGGCAAATATGTTGCCTTTGTTCAGAAAACACATGGCTTTGTTCTCATTTGTACAAGAGGTGAGGTGCCTTTAAAATACAGAAAGAGAAAGATGTGGACTTAGGAGATGAGAAGAATAGCAGCAAAAGGCTTGAGAGATACAAGCATTCTCCAGAGATAGCTATGGCTGGCACTGGATGAGATGTACTAAAGCTTTAAGTCAACTACCTTTTAACAAGACATCTACACTTCTGTTTCTTTTCAGAAAAAAAAGGAGGAGTTTGGTATAACAAGGTGTGCTGGAAACAAAGTTTATAAACAAGGAATGGGGAAAGGTTTAGAACAGATGACACAAAGGATGGAGGAAAGGGGCTTTCCCCATTCTGATCTGGATTAAATGCAGATTTTTGTGGGAAAGATTGAGACAAAAAGATAAGAGTATTTTGCGCTGAAATAAAAATGTAACTGCCAGATGTGCACACATGGAAGGCATACACTCTAAATGTTTCTTCATGCCCCTGCTTTGCTCACTGTTTCCTACTTGGGGTTCACTAGCAAGAAGCACATGATTTAATTCTAAAAACATTTACTGGTACTTGGAAAGATATTCCACTCTTTTCAATGCAAAGAATATTACATCAGACTTTTGCTTTACGTTCAGGCACAGTAGCATAGTGGAATCAAAGCTCACAAAGTCAAAGCATTGTGAGTTTCTGACAAGCAGGGCTGATGATTATCATATATGCTGGTCATTGACTGAAATAAATATATGTATGTATGATGATGATGATCATGTGCCATTTCCCTTACGTTCCTCTAAACTGAGCTACGATATCTGGGGGGTGCAAGGAAGAAATGATCAGTCCCAACTAACTATATACTGTTGTGAGCTACCCCTATTGTATGATCTGGTCTTGAATAGGCAATTAAAACCTTTTAGATTACCAAAAAGCCTGCTCCTGGTAGAGATTAAAATTGCAAGGCCTGGCGTATTGATATGGATCAAAACAATTCTTAAAAACTATTGGATTTTAAAAGAAACAGGAGGAGATAAAAAGAGTTTTTTAAATACTTTCTGCAGACATGGCTATGGGAGCTGTCATGATGCGCACTCCCATTTCAAAACATACCACTACATCAGTGGAGTCAGGCCATAAAAAGCCACTTTAAAACATACATGATTCAGAAGAACCAGTTATTGCCTGGACCATTACAAACTACCCATTTTTGGTAAAATGCCAACAATCTTGCAATTACAAATTCATTCTACCCCATAATAACTGGCAGCCTGTAGGGAGCTATCAGATCAACCAGCTTTTAATTTCTAACAGGCAGGCATGGCTTCAACCTCTGCCTGGTACATTACATACTCTCTCCTGGAAGCCTTTCCCCTCAGTCCTCAGATACGTGCCTGTACAAGGCCGAGGGAAAAGACAAACCCCGTGCGTGATCAAGGCAGTCAGTCCTTTCATTACTACCCATGTTCTTGGAGGCCAAGCTTCGGCACTAAGAATACAGCCAATGGTCAAACTAATCCCTGTATGTTAGGCAGAGCTGAAACCGAATCCTCGGAGTCATCAGCTCCTCTTCTCAAGGGCTGTTTCTTGACAGCCGTGATGTTTTCTCATCAGAGTTCTCCAAGCTATATCCATCAGCAAGCACACATGTGCACATGCACGCACAGACACAAACTGATAGAGGGATCCATACAAATCGGATTCCAAAGTTACAGTTCTGCTATGTTGCTTCAAAACACTCAGCATACAGGCTGCAAGTGTCAGACAGATAATAATGCATGATTCAACATTTAATGAATGCTAAATGTAGTCAGAGTGCAAGCACAGCTATAGCCAGACATAATTTTCCTCTGCCTAAAGAATGCTCCTCATTCTAAGCCCCAACTGGTCCATTGAGAACAAGCTCCCAGGCTATCGGATTTTCCTGTTACAACATAAGCCTTCAATGCCAGACAGATTGCTCCTTACAAATTTCACAAGTCTCTGATTTTTTTTTTCAACTGGGGCATTCAACCACTGAATGCACTATATTGTTTGGCTGGTAGCCAATAGATGGCTGTGTGGCTCTACCCAGCCTGCTGCCCAAACTAAGCCTCTGAGGAAACTCATGCACTGCTTTTCACTTACTATCCTGAAAACTTAGTGAAATGATCACACCACTCAATACAGTAACATTTTTTCTCCCTTCTGCAACCCTTGCTAGAAAGATAAGAGCCTGGTCATTTACTCAGAAGAAGCAACTGCTGCCTATGATCTTTTAGATATTTTTGAGCCAAACTCTCATTAACCACAACCAGCATGGTCATTGGTAAAGCATTATGGAAACTGTAGTTAAATGCCAGTACTGCAAGCCACAAGGTTGTGAGTTTGATCCTGCCCGGCTCCAAGGTTGACTCAGCCTTCCATCCTTTCGTAGGTCAGTAAAATGAGTACCCAGCTTGTTGGGGGCATGTATAGAAATGTTTCAAAATACATGCTATTTGTAAGTTGTTCACCGCCTCGATCCATATGGAGAGGTGGGATACAAATAAATAAAATAAAATAAATAAAATAAAAAAAATACTTATGAGGAGTCACAGGGTGGCATAAAGACAGAGAAGGAATTTTATTTCCTCTCTCATCATATTAGAACTGAGGGTCATCCACTGAAGACCAACGGCAGGAGAGTTAGCGAAAGGAAGTAATAGCTCAAATATAGATAAACTATGAAATTCACTACCATGAGCCAAGGGGACGACTACAAACTCAGGCGGTTTTAAAGGACAATTACACAGTTTATGAAGAATAAAGCTATCAATGTGTGTCATACAGACAAGACGGTGTGCTTCCAAATACTTGATACTGGAGAGCAGCAGCAGAAGAGAGCTCTATTGTCCTCATGTCCCAGTTGGGGGCCTCTCAGAGGCATCTAGCTGGCCAAGGTGGGAAACAGGATGCCGAATTTGACACCGTTTGATCTAAAAAGAGCAGGATTCTACGCATATGGGGAAGTAAATAAGCTGGAGGGGTACTGACAGAGAAGCTCTCCTTACCAGAAACACCAAGGCCTGAGGCAAAAACACAGTTTTGAAAAGAAGACCTGAAAACACAGCGGATATTTTTAAACAGACATTCACAGATATGTTTAGATCTGACATTTTATATGTCACCATTATGAAGTTCAGCTTACAGGCAGGGACCATACAGGCAGCAAGCTTTTAGTTTGGCCAAGGAAGCAAAAACCAAAGGGGAAAGTCTCTGTTTTGCCCTTGACCTCAAATCTAAAACAAAGCTTTCTTGATTCTTTTTTTTAAATAATAAACACGGTTGCCTTCCAGTTAGTCTCCTTTCATGGCAATGCTTCTTCGCAATCGTTGCTGGATCAATAGTAATATGCTGGGTGTTACTTCCGAGTAAACAACACAGGGAGGATGAGCTACATACACAACGGGAGCTGTGGGGGGAGGGTTGGGGAACCGTAGGAAAACCATTCTGCACAAGCCTCCAAGTTACCCTCGGCAGGACAATGGGAAATAGGGGCCGGTCCGCACTAGACTGTTGTAGTGCTATTATTCCGCTTTCGACATCCTATGGAATCCTGGGGTTTGCAGTTTAGGGAGGGGCCTCAAACTGCAAACCCCAGGATTGCATAGGATGTTGAAAGTGGAATAATAGCACTACAACAGTCTAGTGCGGGAATGGCCAGGGTTAAAACAAAAGGGGTTTTTGTCAAGGTTTAATTGACAAAAAGGGGCTTTGGAACACACGGTGTCCCAGTCCTGCGGCGACATTTGGCGCCGCCTTGCCTCAGCAGACAAGGAAAAAGAGGGCTGGAGTGAATCCCAGCACGCCTCCGACGGACTAACGCGCTGCGTCCTGAAGGCTCCGGATACCCTCCCCGTCCCACGACCCTCCCCACAACCTCTCTCGCCATGGAAAGAGTTTGGAAAGCGTGGCCGACCCCGGCGGGGCTTGGGCAGGGCTTCCCTCCCGCAGGCGCCGGTTCCGGCTCCGTCCCGCCCGGCCAGCCCAGGGCTCCCCCACCGACCCAGAGTTCGAGTCACCTCCCTCAAGAAAGGCTCCGGAGCCGCGTCCGTGCGCCCTCGCCGACGCTCCTCGCTTCCCGCCAAGAAAACTTTGGCGGGGGAAGAGCCGGCCCTTCACTGGCACCCCGGGCTCCAAGAGGGGGCGAGCCAGTCCAGGCTTCTCCTCCTCCGCCTTCTGCAGCCCAGGCAGCCCACCCGCAGCCCACCCACCCCCGGCCGAGCTCGCCCTCCCTTTCCACGCTTTGGCGCTCACCTTCTCCGGGTCGACGCGGTCCCGCCTCAGCCCGGGCAAACTCTGCAGGCGTCTGGTGGTTGGCGGTGGGAGGCGCCCCCTTCATACCGCTCGCCTTTGCTCCTCCTCGCCCCTGCCCGCCCGCTCGCCCGCCTGCCTGCCTGCCTGCCTTCGCTGCCTCCCCCTCCCCGGTTCCAGCGCTGCCGCTGCTGCTGCTTTCTTTCCACTCGGTCTCAGTACGGCGGAGAAGGGGGAGGAGGAGGCAGGCGGGAAAACACACACGCGCAGCCCGCTCGCCGCTTTAACTCTTGCGCCCCTGGGCGGAGCGCGCTCGGGACAGTCGCCGCGCCCCTCCAGGAGGCCCTTGGTGGCACCTCTTATTTATTTATTTCCCCCCCCAGGCTTTTTGTTCTTCTCCACTTTGAATTTTCACAATTCCGAACGAAGGGTCGTTTTTCGTTTTCTGAAGGGAATTAAAAACCATATATAGAGCCATTACATAAATGAAATGGGAGAAAACCCCAAGGCCATTTCCGCACTAGAGTGTTATAGCGCTATGATTCCACTTTCAAGATCCTATGGCATCCTGGGGTTTGCAGTTTCGGGAGGGGCCGTCTGGCCCCTCCCGAAACTGCAAACCCCAGGATGCCATAGGATCTTGAAAGTGGAATCATAGCGCTATAACACTCTAGTGCGGAAATGGCCCAAGAAAAGACGGCGCTGACTGAACCCACCCATCTTGGAAGGGAAATGTAAGGGTTGAATTTTCAGGACGCAAGGCTGACCCAAAACATTTTGCTGCCTGAGGCAAAAATGGTGTTCCGTCATCACCGTCGTCGTTTGTACAGGGCCAGCAATGTACAGGGCGCTTTACAAGTAACAACCCAAAACAATGGGTCCTGTCAAAGGCATACAGTCTAAAACAGTGGTTCTCAACCTTCCTAATGCCGCGACCCTTTAATACAGTTCCTCATGTTGTGGTGACCCCCAACCATAAAATTATTTATTTATTATTTACAATGCCTCCCCCCACCCCGCAAAGGCCGCCTCACCGGCCAGGAACGGGGAGGGGTGGGCAGAGAGGGAAAGAGGAGCTGCGTGTCTCCCCCTGGAAAAAACTCCAAGAACCCCACCGGGCTCTACTTCTGCTTCGCTCTGTTTCCGCTGGGGGGGCAGTATGAGAAAAGTTTCCAGAGTGTCCACCCTGGAGGGCGGGGGGAGGAATCCCAAGGCCTTTGTCTTTTGCGCTGGGCCCAGCTCACTCCCCTGGAAAAGCGCTGCCTTGCAGCCCCCCGGCCCTTCTGCAGCGCCCCCCTCCGTGGCGAGTCGGGCAGGGGCTGTGGTGAGGAGGGGGCCTGCCCCCCGTGCTGCCTCGCCCCCCCAAGCTGGCCCGTCAGACGGGAGGTTCTCCCGGTAGCGGAGAAGGGGAGCAATTTCAGTCACTTGTGAACAGGGGCAGGAGGACGCAGGCTCACGCTTGCGCACCACCACTCCTGCTGTGGCGACGCTGTGGCTGCATGCGCTCCCGCCAAAGGGGGCAGGACGACGCGAGCGCACGGCTCACACTTGCGCACCACCACCGAGGAGGAAATGGAGCCTACGTATTTTCCGGTGGTCTTAGGCAACCCCTGTGAAAGGGTTGTTCGACCCCCAAAGGGGTCGCGACCCACAGGTTGAGAACCGCTGATCTAAAATATACGTGTACACATGCGCACACACACAGAGGGAAAAGAAGGAATAATATAAATCTATACAACACAATTGTAAAACAAATTGTCCAAATAAAATACCAAATACACGAGATAAAGCAAACTGACCAACACATGTAATCAAAACATACAAAAATTATAAAGCACTATTAAACTAAAGTTCCAAAGGCTTTGGGAGGACAACACTGTTTTTAACTGGGACTATTTCTGCGCTAGACTGTTGTAGTGCTATTATTCCACTTTCAACACCCTGTGGAATCCTGGAGTTTGCAGTTTAGGGAGGGGGCCTTTGAGGCTCCTCCCTAAACTGCAAACCCCAGGATTCCATAGGATATTGAAAGTGGAATAATAGCACTACAACAGTTTGGTGCGGAAATGGCCTGGGATTTAAAAATAAGGACGGAAAGATTATTCTGCAAAATGCTTGGGGACAAAAGGCAAAGGGACTTGATTCCTGAATATTTTTAACAGGACAGAGTCCTGCTAGGATGCCTGAGGGCAGCAGGATAGCTTAGGAGACTCAAGAGATGATGGGGGATGGCAGGCACAGTTAAGGCCTTGCTAGCTGCTTAGTGCTCTCCACCTCCGGCATCTGTTGCCTGAGGTGGGTGGCTTCACTCTTCCTCGCAGAAGCGCTGGCCCAGCCGCCTGTCTCCATAGTTATATGAAAGGACGCAGCACAACCTAGCAGTTATTATCTTGGGCCTTTAGTACAGTGTTTAGGTTTCTGTTGGCAGAAAGCAAATATTTCAAAAATTTAATTTTGATTTTTTGATCCAAATATTACCTTTAAACAGAGAGAGGTGCAGCCTCCAAAACACCTCAGATCTCTTTTTGTCATTTTTGCTTGGCTTCCCGCTTTGCCTGGATACTTAAGGCTGAACAACAGGGTCCATAAGGAGCCACGGTGTGACAGGATGTACTGGATCAAATTCTAGAAGTGACATTCACTTGGGTAAAAAGTAGGCAATCAGGTTGTTTAATAGCGAGGAAAGGACATTACAATCGACCTTCCACATTTGCCGGTTTAACTTTCACTCATTTGGTTATTGGTGAGTTTCTCTAACCCCTGACCGCCCCCCACTTCAAGCACTTCTTTTCCTGGGGAACCTTCTCTCTCCACAGTTCCAATCAGGCCGCACACCCCTTTAAGAACCCAGCCAGTTCCTCCTCCTCCACAACCAGCTGCTGCTGGCTAGCTAAGAACCTATTGCAGCCCAATTTCTCAGCACCCCAAACCCTCTCTTGGTGCTCCCACCCGCAACACCCAAGGAAGGAGATGGGTGAGACAGGAAATATAACGCCACCATGCTGATCCAACCCCCTTTCCTTCTCCTTTCCCTGACCTGAACCATTTCCGCACTAGACTGTCATAGCGCTATGATTCCACTTTCAACATCCTATGGAATCCTGGGGTTTGCAGTTTCGGGAGGGGCCAGTTGGCCGGCCCCTCCCGAAACTGCAAACCCCAGGATTCCATAGGATGTTGAAAGTGGAATCATAGCGCTATGACAGTCTAGTGCGGAAGTGGCCCTGGTTTAGACACTGAGTTCTCATTCTCCCCACCATGCCTCAGCTCCCTTCCCACTGACACACATACCCATTTTGATATTTGCAAGTTTTCCACTTTTACAGTGCCCCGAACCCTAGTGGATGTGGAGATCTGACTGTATATCATTTACTTCCTTAGCTAGAATTCTGCCACTTGGCAATTCTGATACCCTCACCCCATACCAATGACCCATAGGCATAACACTAAAGGGAAGCTTGTTTTTCAGAAGATCCCGTACTGTACAGAAGGTCCCATATTTAAAGATCCCTTAAATATTAGTAGACATTGGCTGGCCAAAGACATTTTGCTACCTGAAGTGAAGAACAAGATGGATCCTCCTCCTCATTCTTCATATATATAGAAGCCAACTGGACTTGCATTTGACTCTTTCTTTGTCACTAGCAATTTGTCCAACTAACACATTTAAAGCAACAGGATTGTTTAGGAGGGCAAGGACAAGTCAGATGGCATGGAGACAAAGCACATTTCTGCAACGGAAGGAAGCAGCCATAAAGTTCATGAGGAATGTCTGGGCAGCTGCCAGTGCGGATTTCAGCCACTGTGGCCTGATGTGATCATCGCACTCTGTACAAGTCTCAGTGACAATAAGGACTACAACACTGAATCAGTGAAACTGTTAGATTAATACTCTTAATGCAAACATATATGTGGTCTTTTTGAGAAAAATGGCAACAGGACTTTCTCCAAAGTGTGCTTATAAGATTGTACCCCTAGGCTGCAGCTCTGTACCAACTAACTTGAGAGTAGGTTCCGCTAAAGTCCACAGGGCTTACTTCTGGTTGGAAATCTAAAGGAATGTTCTGTTAGTCTACTAAAAAGATGCCAGTTGAGCACCAGAAGGTTTTTTTAAATAAAAGGTTAAGGCAAATATTCTCCCACATAGTGTAGTGGTTTGAGCATTGGACTATTGGGCCCTGGTGGCACAGTGGTTAAGTGCTGGTACTGCAGCCACAACGTTGTGAGTTCAGTCCTGCAGGGCTCCAGTTTGACTCAGCCTTTCATCTTTCTGTAAGTCGGTACAATGAGTACCAAGCTTGTTAGGGGCAATTAGCTAAAATACATTGTAAATTGCTTAGGCAGTGCTTTGCACTGATAAGCATTATATAAATTTAACTGCTATTGCTATTGACTAGGACTCTGGAGCCCAGGGTTTGAATCTCTGCTCAGCCATGGATGACCTTGGGCAAGCCCCTCTCCGACTCAGAAAGTGGCAAAGGCAAAGCCCCCTCTGAACAAATCTTGCCAAGAAAACCCCATGTTAGGTCTGCCTTAGGGTTGCTGTAAGTCAGGAGCGACTTGAAGTCCCACAGCAACAATTCCCATGACTGCTCCAAGATATTTTGCTGCCTGAGACAAAGAACAAGATAGCACCCCCTGCACTCCATGTAAAGAAACCAACAGGATAGGCAGCTAAATTTTATTTCAGTAGTACTACAGACAGAACACTGTCTTTCTCTGCAACTGAAAGCTAGTTTAGCAAGTGGAGGGCAGATTGTATGGCCACACAGCTCTCTCTTCCGAGACTTCATTGTTGCTCTACATCACCTAGCATCACCTGCAGAGATGACCACCTCACTTTGCCTCATGGTAGAGTTGCCCCTGAGTATTCACTGAAACTGCAGATAGCAAGTGCTAGCTTATGAGTAGGGATGGGCCAACTGAATCTGAGAATCCTCAGATCCTTGGGAAGGATTCGAGATTCACAGATCTGAATCCCTGGGCCAAAATAGGCGAGTCGAATCTTTTGAATCCCTGCACGCCTGGAGGCCTGAGCTGGCACAAGTACCCCGGATCACACCCGCGCAGGTGCGCAGGGCCGGCAAGAGCCATTTTCCTGCACGCCTGGAGGCCTGAGCTGGTGCAAGAACTCTGGATCAGGCCTGCATGGGCACGGAGGGGTGGCAAGAGACGCTTTCCTCCATGCCTGGAGGCCTGAGCTGGCATGAGCACTCTGTTATCAGGCCCGCAAGGGCATGCAGGGCTAGAGGCTGGTGTTAGTTTGTTTTTGTTAAGTGCCTTCCTTGTTTTAGGACTTGAGACTGGACATCAGGGTAGAGAACTGAGACTGGGCTAGAGGCTGGTGTTTTTTTGTTTTTGTGTGTGTGTGTGTGTTTTGTTTTTTAAAGTGCCTTTCTTTTTGCAGGACTTGAGACTTGACTGGAAAGTACAGTGTTCGTGATATTTCAAGGACAGCTGAAGATTCTTTGCATGGCTCCCATGCAAAGCTCTTTCATACACAGTTCTGGGGTTTGTAGTTGGACAAAGTGTTAGAGCCTTCTCTGCCAAACTGTGCTGGTGCATCATCAAACTACAAACCCCAGGATGCCATAAGGAGCTGTGCAAAGAAAATCCAGTTTTGACCTGGATTATCTCTGTACTGTAGTATGTGGCCCTGTTTACACAGGCAGGAAAATGTGGGATTAATAATCCACATTTTCCTGCTTGTGTGGAAAGGGCCTTCATGTCATTTTCAATCTGGGGAGATCCTGAGGAAAACTATGACAATTGTCCTGGCCAGATTTCTTCAGAGGAAGGTTTGCCTTTGCCTAGGCTTTTGCTAAGGCTGAGAGAGTATGTCTTTCCCAAGATTATCCTTGCCCTGTTTTGTTTTGTTTTTGTAATAGTCAACCCAGGAGATGGCATCATCTTGAGCATCCTCCAACATCTGGAGCTACTTCCAAATTATGTGTAATTCTTAATAAGAAGTATATGGGTATGTTTTCTTGGAAATGAAAACTATTATTTAATTTTTTTTATTAAACAAAGATGTCAAATACTGCTTCAAAACACTTTTCAGTAGAAGTGCTTTGTTTCCCTTGCTTTTTGATCCCTTCTGTAAAAAAGGATTCAAAAGATTCAAGATTCGTAGAACCTTTCAGGGATTTGGATTTGGATAATTCTGGATTTCTCCCATCTTTACTTATGAGACATTCTTACATCTTCCTCACACTCATGTAGGATGGTTTTTCCAAGACAATGTCTGCTGCTACACCAGACATGTGACTCATCTGAGAACAACGAAAATATGTTTCTGGTTTCAGAAGGAAGGCTGGCTTTTCCTCTGCAAATCTAACCAATGGATCAGACAACCAGACCGCATATGATTGATTCATTTAAAATGTAAGTTGCATCCTACATTGAAATGAAGGTATTGTTGCATGAGGACTAGTGTTGCATAGCTCCTGATCTTTTCTTCAAAGGGCTTGCAAGAAATAATTGCTGGTGGACTGTGACCAGTGGGTCAGATTGTATGTCTTTCATACTCTGCTGCCATTAATTTTGCAGGGATCCACTGTCTGCCATTTCCTTTGCCTCATAGGAGGCCAGACTCTCAATGCCTCCCCACAAATGTAAAATATTATATTTTGATAATCAGCTTACTTTATTGAAATTACATTTTGCCATTAAATGTTGATGTTCAGACAAATACAAATATAATCAGTGTGTGTGCCAGCAAAAGTAATATAATAAATTGGGAAGACTGATGTGCATATACACAAAAACCATTTAATCTCATCAGGCTCTCTGTGACAATTATGCAAATAGTCTGAGTACAGGCCCCATTTATGAGCCCTCAAGTCAGCTTTCCTGGAGGCAGATTTTCTTCATAGCAGGTAATTGTGAAAAACGGCAACGGAAGCCACAACTGACTTCAGTGCAGTATTGCCCCCAGTTTGCCCACTAGGGGCAACAAATAGGCTGGGTGGAATTTTAATTCACTGGATTAATACCAGTTCTAATATCACCAAGCAAGCTTCTTCAGGCAGAAAATTCTGCTTACTTAAAATTATGTATATTTCCTATACAATGTGGATATCTTCATTTAGGCTAGAATGTTTGCTACATACATAGAAGTGGAACTCCCCCATTATTATTTTATTATTATTATTATTATTATTATTATTATTATTATTATTATTATTATTATTATTATTACAGTTGGCCCCCCACATTCGCTAGTGTTAGGGGGCAGAGGACCCTCACAAAACTGGAAAAAACACAAATATCAAAGTGTGTGTGTCTGTGGGAAGGGGCCAAGCCACCTCGGGTCTAAACCAGGCCATGGAAAGGGAGGTTGGCACAGTGGCCCCGTACTTCTTACCACTTGGCCACCTCCTTCCTCATGTACGTGTAGGGGCATCAGGAGAAGGCTTGTGGTGCTGAGAAATCGGGGTGTGAGCTGTCCTTAGCTAGCCAGGCCGTGGCTGGTGGAGGAAGAGGAAGACCAGGAGGTGGGTTATTAAATGGCTTCACAGCCTGATTTGAACCACCAAAAAGGGAGGTTCCCCCAAAAAAGAAGCACTTAAGGTTGTATGGCAGGGGTTGAAGAAAGTCGCAAATAATCAAATCCATGAAAGTCACACCTGCAAATGTGGACGGCCAACTGTATTTGTATCATGCCTTTGCCCTCAGAACTAGGACTCAAGGCAGTTTTCTTTATAACTTATGTGGCTAACTTGTGGAGCAAGTATTGTTCAAGTGGTCCAGTGCTTTGGGCTGGATAGTTAAGCGCAGGTGGTCTGCCTATGACCTTTCTTTCCCATCTGTTCTCCCCATCCCCAAGGTAACTTCAAACATGCTTCCTAAAATATACCTTCTAAACAGAGAATATTTTGCTTCCTTTTTAGAATCCAGTTCATGTTCCTGGTGACCATCTCATCCAGATCATGGGTTTTTTTCTGTATCACGTTGATAGACATGGCATATTCTTGGTAATGAATTCCGTGATGGAAGAAAAATATGCTACACATCTAAGAAAAACACAGGAAGATGCCTCTCCACATATAATCGTAGAAAATAGAATTGGAAGAGACCACAAGAGCCAAGCAGGAATACATAATCAAAGCAGCCCCAAAAGATGGTCGTCCAGCCTCTGCTTAAAAACTCCAAAGAAAGAGACTCCACCACACTCTGAGGCAGCATATTCCACTGTCAAACTGCTTTCACTATCAGGAAGTTGCTCCTAATGAAACTACTTCTTCTGTAGTTTGAATCCATTGCTCTACGTCCCATTCTCTTTCAAAGATTTAAACAGGGCTATCATGTCATCTCTCAACTATCTCTTCTCCAGGCTAAACATACCCAGCTCCCTAAGCCACTCCTTCATAGGGCATGGTTTCCAGGCCTTTTGCCATTTTGTTTGCCCTCCTCTAGAAACTTTCCAGCTTGTCAATATCCTTCTTGAATTGTGGTGCCTAAAAATGTATTCCAGGCAAGATCTGACCAGAGCAGAATAGAGTGGTACTATTATTTTCCTTCACCTAGACACTATACTATTGATGCAGGCTAGAATCACATTGGCTTTTCTAGCTGCTGCATCACATTGTTGACTCATGTTCAGCTTGTTATCTACCAAGACTCCTAGATCCCTTTTATGTATACTGTGGTCAAGTCAGGTGTCATAATATTTTCCATTGACTGGTAGCAGCTCTCCAGGATTGCTGATAAGATCTTGGTCCTTCTTGAAGATGCTCGAAACAGAACGTGTTACCTTGTCATTTAAAGCAAGTGCTTCATCAGTAACCAGCGGCCTCATCCCTTTAAATGATGTTTAAAAGAGAAGCTGCTCTACCATCAAACCACTTAGTTTATATCTTTCCTAAAAAGAAAATAAGCTGTTTTGTACACATCACCATGCAAATATTTATTTGGTCTGGGCAACTTGGAACAAGCTGCTGCTCCTGCACAGACATTTGTTCTATGTCCTGATCACTATACAAATATTATCTCCATGGAGGAAGAAAAATGTAATGTATGAGAATTCCCATTACTTTCTGGCTGTCCAGTTCTCTGGCAGCTGGCTAGGTCCATCTGTCATGTTTTGACTGTTTGCCAGAGAAGAGCAACTGGCTCAGAAAAAAGTACCATGCTAGAAATTGATAATAAACTGGAAGGCTACCACTAATTTGTACACTTAAGGCTAGGTAATGAAGGCATCTTGTCTACAGTCATGAAATCACAATGAATGATGAAACATGAGATGCTGGACATATTGCATTTATTATATGATGTTCATCTGAAATTATCAACCACACACTACTTAAATCACAATGTTTCCCCAATGTTTTGTTTCCAGCAACCTATCAGGCAGATGAGGTGGGTAAAAACAGCCCCAAGGCTGTTTTTGTAGCCTTCAGTTCCTCCAGACTCTCATCCTTCCAATGGAGTGATTGGCCTCCTTTGGAAGCCTCCAGAAGCAGCAGTTCACTTTTCAGATAGACTGCAGTGGAATTCTGCGCTGATTTAACATTTAAAAAAAAAATGACTTTCAAAACCAGAAGTAGATGTCCAGCACTTCTGGGGTTTTTTTGGGGGGGGGGAGGAGGCAGAAAACTGGGGCTTGAATCCACAATTGTTCTAAGCCAGGGGTATCAAACTCAATTTCATCTTGGGCCACATCAAAAGGCCAGTTGTACCTGTAATTGTTTCTCTTTCTCCCCCCAGACCCTCTCTGTGCCTCTTTCTGCCCCCCAGACCCTCCCTGTGCCCAGCAGCCAGCACTTCTACTTTTGACTGTTCTGTCCAACTCTTAGGAGTCACCTGAAGCATTGCCATAGTAATCCACGGCAGCACTCTGATGGCGAGACTTGGACAGAGGAGCAATCAGAAGTAGAATGCGAGTGCTGGCTCCTGGGGCCCTCTTCAGAATATCAGCAGCAGGGGGCCAGCAACGTGGAAATCAGGCTTGCCAGGCAGGGGGCGGGGAGTGCTGCAGGTACAGAAGAGATGTGAGGGCCATATAAAATGGCTTGGTGGGCCAGATTTGGCCCGTGGGCCTTGTGTTTGACACATGTGTTCTAAGCAATCCCAAGCAGGGCCTGAGGATTTATTGTTGTGTGCCTTCAAGTTGTTTCCAACTTATGGTGACCCTAAGGTGAACCTATCATGAGGTTTTCTTAGCAAAATTTGTTCAGAGGGAAGTTGCCTTTGCCTTCCTTTGAGGCTGAGAGAATAAGACTTGCTCAAGGTCGCTCAATGGGTTTCTATGGCTGAGTGGGGATTTGAACTCTGGTCTCCACAGTCTTAGTCCAGTGCTCAACACTACTGGCTCTTTGCCTGAGAATTATACACACATTATTTCCTCCATCCCAATTTGGATACTCATGGGTACCTTGCTCCTACATATGAAAGTTCTGTTATGTTACTTACTGTGCCTAGTAGTCTTGGTGTGCTATCCTCTATGAATTTGGCCAATACTTGTTACAAGGCAAACCTATTTTGCTGTAATGAATTCTACATGGTATGTGAAACATATACCTTTAAAAATAACTTCTCAGTCAAGAGGGACTAACATTTTAATAATAGAAGAGCGCAGTTCTGTTCAAATGGAACTCATCCTTTTCCTGCCTAGTCTCTTGTGTTTTTAATCTGCAAAAGTGTAACAACTGAAACATTCCCCATCACCCTGTTTTCCTGCCAAGAAGATATCTGTTTGCTCAGTGTCTGCAACAGCAAATTGGAGAAGCTGTTACGGCAAAAGGCTCTGCCTGGAACAAAAGTTGGCAAACCTACATATGAAAAAAACAGAACTTTCACATCTTGCACAGCTCACTGTTGACTCATAATCTGCATAATTTACTTTGAGCATGGAGCCTGGGTCTCCTTTGTCTGAAATGAGACTGTTTGGGCACTAAGGATGATGCGTTTTGACAAGAAAACAGAATCCAGTTCTTCAGCAAAAAGGTATGCTGCATGCTGTAAGATGGAAGAAGGTGATGCGTTTAAAGAGAACAATATGCTGGGATGCAAAAAGAGGAAGCCAAATGGTGTGTATACATCCTGAAATTGCTTTTGTTACTACATTTTTACCCGTTTCCTTCAGTGACAGAAATATGACACAGTTAACACCACAAAGAATAAGCTAACAATGTAAAAAAAAATAATAATGACCAGTGATAATGCATTCACACCACACCAACAATGTCCAAATAAACTACAGTCAATTCAAGCAAGTTCAAGTACCTGCTTGAATAAAATACTTTCAAAAATGAAAACAGAGCCAGATTACTGCAGCTCTGCCCTGGGGAATAAGTGCCCCAAATTACAATTACAATGTCCCATGGTTAATGCTGAATGCATTTTATCCAGTCCTTTGTGGTTGTAACTATGATAGCATAAGAGTAAATTCCCTCCCCAGTTCATCATGCACTTCTATAGCATACTTATGCTGAAGAGAGCAATTAAAAATATGTTCTATCACACATGCCATTGTATTTCACTCTACATCAAACAGAGATGGATAAATGTCATCTAGAATAATGACCACAATTAATTTCTTTATTCAAATCACTGAGAGCATTTAAAATCCCTATTACTAAGGTTACATTCAAAGGGAAGTGGGGCAGTCAAGTCTTGCTGTGCTGACTGTGATAATAAAAGGGTGGTTTAAGTGTGTGAACGAATACAACTGATCTTGTTCAGTGGTGACTACTGACATTATGGAACCACAGGGAGTGGTACTTATTCCAGATTAATTAACCTTGAAGGGAAAACACAGAGAAGATAGTATCTTAGCATAGGTCCTGCTAGGTCTGCATGCCAGGGGGCACTTCAAAGCTGGCAGCAGTACAAGCCTTGTAGTGTGCCAGCTCTGTACAGGTGTCTTGCACTGCAGGCTGCAAAACAGGAGCTTCCAGCTGCCTTAATCCTTCAGTCTCGATGGCAACTGAATTCATAATTGATGAAGAGCGGCTTCAGGGAGAGAGCTGCCATTCATTTGTCAGGATGAAAAACAAGTGGAAGGACAGGTCCCTGATTTCAAATGACTGTCAAGAGGGAGACTGAAGTGGGAGTAGGGCTGCCACCTCAAAAGAGGCTTCACAGTTTGCAAAGAACAAGACCCATCTTCTTTCAGCCTCACCTCATAGAGTGAAGGAAGCAACTGGAGGTGTGAAGTCACTTGTTTTTGCAAATCCCTTCAGAAAAGTTAGCCCCCCATTTTCAACAGAGGAGAAGGCCAGGAAATTTGTGCTATCAGCTCCCAAGCAGACTTTCCATTAGCCACAAAAAACTTTATTTGGGGCATGTGTACTGTTTTAGCATATTAAAACGATAAATTGCATCAGATACCTTGGCAGATAAGCAGGCATACCAGCACATTAAATAAATAAATAAAATAAAAAACCCAAATCTTTAATTTCTTGATCTTGCCATATGGTCTGTTTTCAGAAGTGATCATATGGTATCAGATGCAAATCATCAATGCAGTCAGCCATTTGGGGTGGAAATAGTGAAACATCTTTAAATCAGTTAGCCATTAATCATCATTTATGTAACACTTTCTGACTGTGCAAAATTGCTCTGTAACCATCTCTGTCCTCTGTAACCATCTCCATCTTGTGAGGCAGACTTATTTATTTAATTTATATCCCACCTGTCTTCCACATGAGACCCAAAGTGGCAGATGGTTTCAGACTCCCATTACAGATGATGCTCTGTTCAAAGTTCACATGACCACATCTGTGCAAGTCTGTACAGGTTTTGGCTGCAGGCAAAGGAGGTTGCTGGCAGGGATCTAGCGGAGCAGAAACACAGGAGAAGGAGAACTCCAGCACTCCTTTCAACTAAGTAACCTAGTGGGATGATCCTACCACCAGGCAGAGACACGTAGCCAGCCAGCAGATCATTAAAGAGTAGCAAACTGTTAGATATTTATTTTGTTATTTTACTTCCAGGCAGAGGGAAAAGTCCTTGTGGGATTTTCTGACTCATGTGCCAACATAGCCTGAGTGGTTTGGGGCACTATAAACCCAGACAGTGTGTTTGCGCGCGCGCGCACACATACACACACACGTGTACCATTTGCTGGTCTGTCCCAGGCAGCAAAATGTCTTGGGCCAAAGTGATGAACACAGATGGCTGCATTTTAAAATTTCCCAGGAGAGGTTATGGCTACAGGGACTCTCACAATGAGTTCCTGTACTTCAAAATTTACCTCTATAGCACAGATCATGGGACAGCATCACCAGCCAGCCAGTTGTGCTCAACTTACATGCACTATGCCATCACAAAACAGATTGTTGGTGATGCAATAAACTACAGGATTCCTGTAACATTTAGCCTCTCCCTACCATCTCTGGACATGGAGGTTCTCTTCAGGTATTATGGATATCAGTCATTGATTAACCTCTCTTCCTTGAATCTGTTTAATCAGTATTGCTTCCAGAGGCAAATATGACATTTAAAGCTTACAGTGTTAACTTTAATTTTTTGGAGACACTGTGTGTCCCTCCGGATGTTGTTGAACTGCAACTCACTATCGTTCCAGCCATCACAACCACAGCTGAGGAATGCTGGCAGCTTGGTCCAACAATGTCTGGAAGGCTACATGGCCCCCATATCTAAGAACTGAAATATTCTTATTTTTTTCAAAAATGCCATAATCTTCCTGACTGAAAAGGCAGACATGTACATAATAAAAAAGCAACCTGTTTGCACTGATCATATAGGCTAATCCATGCAAAGCCATAGTTCTATTTTACCATGGCTGTTGGATAAAACACATACACTCCCTATGCAGAAAGATGGCATCATCTTTGGTGCAAACATGGTGCTGTTTTGTGATCGCATAGTGCATGCACCACAGCATCCCTTATTTTAGAATTACACTGAGGTTCACAGTCCTCCTTCCCATATTGTCCATCTTTTGCCAGCAGCTCCCCAAGGGGAAAGCACCACCTTCAGATGTAAGGAAGTGATAAGGAACAATGGCTTGCAGTAACCAACTGACCGATGTTCTGTTCTGGTTTCATCTCTGGCACTGGAGTCAGGCTCAGCCTCCTGCTGCTGTGGGAAAGCTATTCTCTCAAGCAGCAAATAGACTCTGGCTTCCTCAGAGCAGACACAATGGTGGAAGAGACCTCATGCTGGGTGGGAGGGACACTATGAGTGAAAGCACTCTCCACAACAAGCAACAGCGGCTGTGATCTGCTCTCACTGTGCTTCAGATGCAGTGGGGAGGGGAAATGCTTGAAAAAAGGAAAGGTCTTATTTTACACAGCTGCAATGAGGCTGGCAAACAGAACTTAAGCCAAGTCTCAAGGTATGATTACCATGATGTCCATCATCCCCAGCCAGCCTATGATGGGACTTGTATTAGGAAAGGAACACCTCAGGAATTGAAGAATGCCCCAAGAAGTCATAGCCCTTCCTTCTGGCACAGGGAGCAGAGTCCTCTGTGTACATCCTGATCTGACCTCTTATTTTGGAAGCCAACAGACTGTAAGATAAACTTGCAACAGGCCTGCTGATGGCTAGGAAAAGATGAATCAAATCACGAGCCTTTGACCCCTATTTAGCCCTGTTTGGCTGTACCAAAGACAGCCTTTAATTCCTGAAACTGCTCTTACAAGAGTATCCCAAGCACTGAGCATCCTTAAACCATAGGTGTTGGGGCTAGCAGCAGCCATCACAGCAGTGAACAAACCTTAGCAGCTGGAGTCCATTTTAAAACTGAGAAAGATGAGCTGCCTAATACAGCAGCAGTTTTGCCTGCACCAAAGCCAAGTACAAGGCTAGAGGGGAAAGTAATACTATGGCAAGGGAGTTTTCATGGGCTGTGCTCCAGCTCTCAATAAATATTCAGTAAAAGGAGAAAGCCAGTGTGGTGGCTTGAGCATTAGACTAAGGCTTTGGAGATGAGGGATTGAATCCTCAATCGGCCAAGGAAACCCCCTGGGTGACCCTGGGCAAGCTACATTCTCTCAGTCACAGAAGGTGGCCATGGCAACCTCCCCACTCCCTGACTGAATCTTGCCAAGAAAATCCCATTATAGGGTTGCCTTAGGGTTGCCATAAGTCAGAAATGACTTGAAGGCATACACTAACAATAACAAAAGGAAATAGTTAAGACAGTACTAGAGAATACAGTGCACTGTACCTCATGGGATTCCTTATGGTTTTTTAAAGGAATACGTGGAATTTCCTGCAATGAGTGCTGACTGGGAGTTTAAAGCAAAGACAATAACTCCAGTAAGATGTGAGCAGGGAACAGTCCAGTTACCTAAGAAGCCAAGAACAGCCAACTCTCCTTCTGCTGCACAAACACCATACCAAACATAATGAAAATGAGAGGGCCACCAAGACTTCTCTGAAGAGACCCTGCCTCAAGCCCCACTAAATGCAATCCCCCGTCGTAGCCAAATAGTTCTCATAGTTCTCCTCACACCGTCTGATGCAGCGGTAGAAATAGCTCACATCTGCAATGGCTTCCAGGAGGTCTGTTTGAACCAGGCAAACATCGTAGAGCTCTGAAGTGGAAGCAGTCTGCAGACTGCAGCTTCCTTGTCCTGAGAACACCTGCCAAGTTAAACAAACAAACAAACAAACAAAAAAGGAGAGAGAGAGAGAAGGAATTCATGGAGAGCCAAAAACTGTATTGGATGAGTAGAAGCAAGGGGCAGGGAACCCAAGGAATGCAGTAGCAAAGGAGCAAGCGGACATTCCCATCTTTTCTTTCTTTACATATGGTAATGCTTTTTAACGGGCTTCAGAGGCAGAGAGATGCTGGATTCATCATGGGCTTCCGAGGCAGAGAGATGCTCGATTCAAGCACATGTAGTTTTCCTGAACCCCTAAAAAGGGGGTGGAGACCTAGGGACCAAACCTAGTGGCCAAACTCCAATTTGGTAGGGTTTTTTCAATAGTGGATGAAAGCAGGATAGGCTAGGGTCAAGAACAGACCAGAATACCCCAAGCAAAATGGGAGGAGTCAAATGTGATTATTATGAATTTGGATGTTTTCCCACCAAGCACAGCTCAATTCTTTGCCTGTCTACTCAGGTCTATGCCCCAAAGGAACAGCTGTCTTGTCTGCAAAGCACAGCTCATTTCCCTCTGCCATCTATGTGAGGTTTAAATAAATGCCTGCTTACTTCTGATCAGCAATCAGATACAGCAGAAGAAGCTTGCAGATATATAGAGAATACAGGTGGGCCAGGGGTTCACCCCATCAAAAAAGTCAGGAACACTGGCACTGGAAATAGATTATGGAACTAACACTCTAGGAACACAAGTGGTAATAATAAAAACAGAAAATGCCACTGAATATGCTTAGAGTGCAATGTCTGCATTACATAGAAATCAGAACCCATTTGCCTATACTGGATACCAGGAGAAAAAGGAATTCCAGGTCAAAGTATGCAGTTTCCAGCAAGCTGGAGGTACCTGTCCATAATGGTGAGCAACATAATGGTGAGGGAGGAGCATTCCCATCTCTTATACACTGGGTCACCTAGTGAGCATGTAGTTACAGAGACAAACAGGCCAGAAAACCAAGAGTTTGGGAATATTGTTATTTTTTAATTACAACCCCTAGAATCAGCCAGCCAGCACGGCCAAGAGAGCAGCAAGGTATAGAAGCATCACATGAAAGTTGCCTCTGTAATGCAAAGGAAACTGTTACAGGAGGTTCTCTGACAGTCTTGGAAACCATGGTTAGAAAACAGCAAGCTGGAAAGTAACCTGATCCATGTGCTAGAAGGAAAGAAATGAAACTACAGGGGAAGATCCAAGATACACAGCAAGAGCAAGACCAACCTTGTAGCTAGAGTTATTCTCCAAGCCTTGAAAGCCAAAAGATCAGATCTTGAACCAGGAGGAACAAAAAAAACAAAGAAACCCCCAAAAATGTAGAATCGCCAGAGGCCACATTTGGAGGACTGCACTTTAAATATAACTTGACCTGAGGCCACATGGCCAGGGACGAAATATTTCTTTGTTCTACAAATAGGGACTTGGATATCAATTCGTTTTGCCAGCAGGAATGGAATAAATTGCTGGCAGCTACTGAAAAGATTATTAGTGTCTTCCCTGGAGAGCTTCATACATGCCTGATTAGCTCTAAGGGTCAGTAAACAGGCTGTCCTCCTCAGAAGGCCTCTTGGGACCAACAGCAACCCTTCCTGCATGCATAGAAGCAAAGTAACCTGAGAAGGTATCATAATGCCTGGATTCCAGCAGGAACAAATTAACCTTCCCGGATCAGATGTTCCTCAGTCCACTGGTCCAGCCTGTACCAGAGCACTACTTCTCAGGTGCTCTCCTCCTCTTGTAGGGAGGAAAGCTTTTAGACAGAGACAAAGAGCTGCCACAACGGCCAGGCCCTCCCTCTCCCTTCCCTTGTTCTTCTTAGAATGGGGCTGCTCTCGTGTGAAAGCTGCCCTTTCAGCACACAGAGCTGTGAATGAGATTCAGGCACCTTAGAGCCAGGCTGTTCAGCTCCTGGAGGGAGAGCAGGAATGACTCACGCCAGCTGAGGATAGAGGGGGCTGCACAGCCCAAAGAGGCATCAAGCACCTGCTGTTCCATGCCAGCAAGCAATTCTCCACTAATTACCCGTGGTGATGGACATGCGGCTCTCTCCCTGTTCCCCTTTCTCCTTTGGAATTGTCTAAGGGTACCATAGCATGCCCCTCAAAGCTAGGCAGAGGTATTTAGAAGGTAGCCAAGGAGACAGGCATTGCTACCTGAGGATGGCACATGGGCTGACATGCAGGAATCCAAAGGTATGAGTCCTTTCAGCCACAAAGCCTTGGAGAGGGGCACAATGTCTCAGCCTAGCCTACCTTCCAGCATTTTTGTGGGATGCAAATGCTAGAGCAACTTGTTGCCCATTAGGAAGCACTGGAAACTTATCGAATACTTTGTGAAATGCAAAAAGCAACGTTTCACAATAACTATACCTGAGGATGAACAATGGTGTCAGAATCATTCAGTCGAATATTGTCGTCAATACAGATGTGGTGGGTGTTTGCATCATGAGGATCAATCCAAAGGGGCTTTCCACCCCGACTAGAGAACTGATTCTTGGCCCACCTGGAACACAACAAGACAGACAGCTGAAAACTCTCAGGGTCTTTCTCAGTTTGTGTTTTTTTTAAAGCCCCTGATGAGGACTGCACCTGCTACACCCGCCCCTGTACTGCAAGAAAACAAGAAGAGGATGAATGGAAGGAAATCAGAACAACACACAAAATGAAGTGAATTGTCACAGTGGCTAATCTAATATATTCTACCAGCATACATGTTATTTCATATACCTATTCCTAAACCATACAACTTATCTTGCATTCAACACCCAAGGCTTAGATTTGTGGGAAGAGGCAAATGATAAGATTATAAAGGGGAAGGGAGGACAGTGGAGAGAATGAAGATGGCAGACAAGAAGCAAGTAGGACAGGCAGATAAGAAACAGCAGCCAATAAAAATGGATGGAGTGTTGTGCCAGATATTTGTGACACAACTCTTAGCCTCTAGAACTTTCCTCTGGTTTTTGGAGCCTCTTGCAAGAATGCTAACTTATTGCCAAATCTCTGATACAAGTAATAGTGGCTAGAATTTTTTTTCTCCAAAACATATTTTAAAACTATGGGTCTCAATATACCATGAGACTGTAAATTTAATTCCATGTTTGAGAGATGAAACTGCAGAGGAACATAATTCATACAATTGGGGCTGTTTATGCCCCATTCATTCATACAACTGGGGCTGTTTATGCCCCATTCATTTGTGCAAACAGCACTTAAATGAACCCAGCTCTTACTGCTGCAGAGAAAAGCACTAGCAGACTTTGCTGACGTCTTCAGGTAACGCAGGCTCTGTACCACTCATGGACATAGAACCATAAAATTGTGAATTGGACAGGAGTTGGACAGAACCTTACAGGTCATTCATTCCAACCCCCTGACCAATGCAGGACCTGCAAAGCAGCAACTACAGTATCCCAGGCAGAGAGACATCCACTTCTGCTCAAGTTCTTTCAACAAAGGATAGCCTACCACTTTCCAAATCAGTTTGTTCCACCCTCCAACAGCTCTCACTATGATGAAGTTTATCCTAATTATATCTTTAGTCCAAAGCTTCCCTGCAATTTTCTCCTTGCAGGTTGGAACAAATCCTTCTGAACTTCTGTATGACAGCACCCAATATAGTTGAAGTCAGCTTTCAAGTCTCCCCTTAATTTTCTCTTCTCCAGGCTAAACACACTTACAGGACTTCATTTCCAGAAGTCACCACTTCACCCACTCAGTTAGTCTCCTATCAACATTCAGTAATGAAGTGTCTAAGCTACTGGGGGCTGAGGCTGAATAGTGAAGTAGGAGAAAGCAACTGAGTTACCTCCCAGGAGAACTATCAAAATTGCCAGCAAAGCACAGTTTCTTTTATTTACTGGTATGGCTCATGTTGTTAGGATGTGTGGTTCCTATCATAAGGTATCTGCGGGATGTGTATTAGAACAGATTGGGTAGCCAGCTTCAGCACGGCTAGAGTTAGATAGAGTGCTACAAAGTATTGAATGCCAATTGTTGATTGCAACAATGTATGTTTGAACTTTATTTGTGTATTCCAATGTATCAAATGATTAATTGCTTTACTGTCCACTCCTACAATGTATCCAGCAGAGGGGGAGAAGATCAGAGTGGAGCAAAATGAAAGTACCAAAAGGTATTTTGAGAATTGGAAATGTTCAGAGATGAGGGGGTAGGAAACATGTTCCAGCCTCAGGGATGAAAGATAGGTAAACAACTGGGAGTCTGGGAAATGTCTAGAACTGTGGGGTGACATTAAATTTATGATTCTCTCCAATCACAGCTTTGCACGCCTAAATTTGTATAGAAGGGTACAAAACCTGGAACCACCATGTATGCTTCAGTCTCAGCAGCTCTGGACAAAGTGTGTTGTGCTGTTTGCTTTGCTACAAATAAACACTGCTATCTACCTCTGAGTGAAGTTTGTGGATCGCAAGTTATCCAGGGCATGACACATGTGCCGGGAGCAGGGCAAGATGAACTCACAAACCTCAGTCTCTGGGTCAATCCCAGCAGGACACAATGGTATCTAATTAAAATGTAACCCATAATTAGGTCTCTAAACTACAGCTTCCAAGAATTTCAACAGAAGCAGACTCGGTAAGGAAAAAAACGAAAGGGACAAATAAATATGGTTAAACAGCAGGCAACAGGAATCTCTGGCTGGAGTGAGGAAATGGAACAATAATCCTCTCAGAAACTTGGCCATTCACCTGGACCAGAAGTCACAATATCACAAAACATTTTTTAAAAAACCACTGAGGCACCCTGTCATGAAAAGAGAAGGGCTAGAGAAATCAAAGCAATTTTTTAAAAAATCTGGTCAGATTGGCTTTTTGATAGCTAACAAAATCAAACTGCTGAAATCATCAGTAATAAAAGTGTACCACCCACCAGAGACTAAGAAAGAAATGGTGTTCTTTAGTTTCTCACCAATCAAAGTGGTCCTGGAAGCCACAGAGGCCTTCTCTGGAGCTGAAATAGGCATACATTTTCCTGCCGCCATCCTCAGTGGAGAGCCGCTCTGTTCCATGGGTCAATACCACCTTCCGCTTGCTACAACGTATTGTTCCAGGACTGAGGTCTACAGCCATCTGCCATTGTGTAACAGGGAGAGATAAGAGAAAAATGGTTTGAAACCCTATTGCCTTTCAAGCCCAAAACAGCAAGCCTGAGACTATCCTAGCTGAGATGAGTTTACGATGAAGGACTATTCAGAAGAAGGAGACAACGACATGAGAGGGTCTTCCTAACAGAGCAGAAACTAAAGGTTGTCACAGTATGTGAATCTCAGTCTACAAGGAAGAAGCAACAGGCATTTCCTGATGCATCAAACAGCTTAAGTGCTACTTGCAAGTATCTTTCTTCTGCTTTCATCTCTTGTTTAATAGTTTACTCATGTAAGCAGGATTATGTGGGTGTCTGGAACTTAAAAGAACACAGAACAGGCCCTGCTTGATTAGGCCAAAGGATCGCACAGTCCAACACCCTGTTTCTAACAGTTGCCAACCAAGTCCTTTTGCAAGGGTCATAAGCCAGGCATGAAAGTACCACTCTATATCTACTCTATCTGACAGTCAGAGATTTGCTATTGCTGAATATGAAGTAAAACATGGAAAAGCTGTGTGATATAACAGATAGAGTACTGACTTTGACTTCAGGAACTTAGGTACAAATGCCCATTTAGCTATGAAGTTCACCTTGGAGTAGTTGCTCATTGTCAGCCTAACTTAACCTCACACGGTTATTATTAAGATAAAATGGGATGGCCTCCTGTGGATATTACCCTCAGCTCCTCATTAGAAGGACAGGACAGAAGTGCAGTGAATAAACTAAATAATGCATATATTGCCCTGACCAGTGAAGGTCCCCAAATGCACCTGATAGATTGGAGAAGCTGCCACAACTGAAATCTCTCAATTCCTGCAGCTGACCAGAATTGAAAGAAATGGCAAAAACAGCAATCCAAAGTGTTCTCATTCTCTCCCTAATTCCATTTACAGAAACTCTAGCTTGTAGTGAAAGCATCAGCAGTTGTACTAAAATACTTCTCAGCTCCTCTCAAATCCTATTTAGCATCAGTAGCAGTGCTGTCAGGGCAAGATTTAGGGGGTTGATTGCCACACCTTCATTCAGCAGAGTGAGCAAGACTTTAGGACCCTTAGCAGAGCGAGGCTGGCTGACCAAATTTTGAAATAAGTGAGCTAATACACATTATCACGCAGTACCACAAACCCCCCTGCTGCAGGACCATCAAGTCCATGAAGGGCATAAAACATTTTGTTGAACATTTAAAATTAGCTAATTGACCCACTGAGTATGAATAGACTGCTGAATTTATTTCCATGCACAGAAGGCTTGACATTTATGCAGTCAAAAATCAGGTCCAACCTAGTGTATCATTGCTGTATTTAAACTAAATGTCTCTTTAGCCATGACCCAGTCAGTAGTCTTTGCTTCAAATTCTCAACTATAAAATGGTACACTACTGAGCCACCCATACAGCAAGCACAAGTTGAAAGTTCACAGGGCTCAATACATATGCTACCTTTTCCAACACCCACATGATTTATACTGCATGTATCAACTTATTTTAAATCACTGATCTGCTTTTCAAAAATGGAAGGGAACAGGAAACTCTGCAAGTTATGGATATACCACCTTTGAGGCCCCTCCCTAAACTGCAAACCCCAGGATTCCATAGGATATTGAAACTGGAATAATAGCACTATAATAGTCTAGTGCAGAAATGGCCAGTGTTTCTCAGCTCAGAGAGACCTGTAATGGCTGCTGGGCTGAAGAAGCTACAGCAGAAAGATATCCAGCATGCTTTCTGCCCACTCACCGAGATGTCCCGCAGAGAAGGGAACTGTGGGTGCTGCCCTTCCAGGGCGCAGTGCACCGCCTGCAGGACGCGAGGCAGGTCTGTGCCAAAGGTGCGGAAGATGACAGCAAACTGCCTCCCTTCCCGATGCAGGCTCTCCAGGAGGTAGAAGAAGGAAGGCAGCACTAAGTGGTAGTGCTTGGCCTGCTCACCTTGGATGGAGAGCAGTGGGTGAGCTGGGCCCTGCCATTCCAGCAGCTTCATGTGGTGCCGGTGAAGGTCTCGGAACAGCTGCCCTTTGGCCGTGTCAGTGAATTTGGTGTTTCGGCCATAGTGAGAGTAAAAACTTACAGCACCCTGGCATGGGGGAAGCAATGAAGGGGAGTCACTGAGCCACTGCCACCTGCCTGAAACAGAAAAGAAGGAAGGAGAGGAAAATCAAGGGGCTCTGTTTAAATCAATCTCTCCCTCCCCCTCTTGTGGTCACATTATCCCTTCCCTCAAGTCAATGTACTATTAAACTTACATTACACTTTCCATGCCAACTTAAAATTTCTAGTTTTTAAATTAAAGACCCCCTGCTGCCCCATCCCAATTATCTCTCTGTGTTATCTTTTCTTTCCCTCTGCCCATACATTTTCAACAGTGTGCTATGGTGATGATCTGGCAGCATTAATTCATATAGGGATGGGTCCTGTAGTCATTTCCTACTAGACTAAATATTCATGTTGTTTTGGTATTATCATTAGTGTTTATGCTAATATTCAGCTTCTAATGGAGTATACCATCCTCCGGGAGCTGTTGGATGGAAAATGAAAATGGCTCCCAAGATCTCTTAAGGCAGCAAACAAACTTATTCTACAGCAAGGGGAAGACAAATCTCTGCAGGCAATTCTAAAATGGATAGAGGACCTCAATGGTCTTTCCATGTTTGACCATGCACTTTCTTAGGAACAGCAGATTCCAGTAGTACGCCTAAACTGGCTTTCCTTTCTCAGAAATTGATATATTTATGGGTTTTAATATTTACTATGAACATAAATACCATAACCTGTTATCTACTTATTAACCCAAATGGGCCAGATTTATTAACCCCTACTCCTACACTGTTTGTACTGGCTACACAAAAAAATTAAATGTACTCATAAAAATACAAACAAACGAACAAATCCTCACTCAACCAGGAAGCTCACTGGGATTATTTTGAGCCAGTCACAACATCTAAGGCACCTCACAGAGAACTATGAGGATAACAGAAGGTCATTCCTCTGATGTCACCCTGAGATTCTTGCAGGAAGGATGGGATAAAAATGTAAAAAATATTAACACTTCAGTCCCTCTGCTTTCTTCTCCCACCTTTCAAACTCTATTTTTTTTAAAAAAAAACTGAGCTCATCCTTCATCGAGTTACTCAGAAAGCAGCCTCTCCAACTCTATCAAAAATAAATAGCAAAACAAAACCAATATGCAAACCTCATAGTAAACTATTCCCAGGCCCATTATAGCATCATTTTCTTTCTATCGCTTACTTTTAGTACATCTCGTGGTATCTCCAAGTTATTATTATTTAAAATGTGCCTAACATTGTGAAAGACACTGTTGCTGCTGCTGCTGCTGCTGCTAACAACAACAACAAGCAGTCTTTAAAGTATCACAAAACTCTTTTGCTGTTTCTGCTGCAAAGAACTAACATAAATAATCCTCTAGAAATAATTAGTAATCTGCCTTAACACAAGATTTTTTTTTAAAAAAAATTTGTCTTTGAGGGAAAGCTTTCTCTTGGTCCCAGCACTACCGTATTTCAGCAACATTCGGTGAGGACTTGGGAAACAGCCCTCTCAGTAGCTGCTCCCCAGTTGGGGAATTCTTTCCCCCAGGAAGTTTGTCTGGTATCCTCTCTTTTTAACTTTTGCTCCTAGGCTAAGATGTGAGAGAAAGGATTTGTGCTGAGGTTGTAGGATTTTTTTTTTTAAAAAAAATTATCATTGTGTTTTTGTATTGTTTTAATCTCGTTCTTAGTTGTACTGTTACTTCATTCTTAACTTCTGCATAAACAGTTTTTTTTACATGCTGTAGGCCACTCTGGGTCCTGTATACAGAGAAAAGCAGGATATAAATGGAAGTAACAAAATAAAAATGAAACAAGCGACTACCAACCGTTCAGCTGACTACAGCTAGACTTTCATCTGGACCAATCTGTCATCCAAATAGGGGGTATCTTACTATCGAATGGGGACTCCACATAGTGGCATGGACTCAAAGAAAAAGAGGAAATGGTGCATGCCGCCTATTTTTGCTGCAGCAGCTTCTGCTGTCAAAGAAACAAGTCATCGCTGAGTGGCCTATCTCTTCACTGACAAGAACAGCAATGACAGCCAGCTCAGCCCTAGATATACATGCAGTCTTCCTTCCTGCTTTATATCACTTCTAGATACACAGGCCTTTAATCATTCTCCCAACCCAAGTCACTGTACCATGTGACCATACAACTGGGAATATCAACTGCATATCAATATGAAAGAGAACAGTGCAGAATGCTTTGCTCAGTGCACTGACTACCCTAAATAAGGGGTCCCCTGGGAGTTTCCCCCATGAGTGCTTTTCCAACCCTTTTTTGAAAACACTCTAACAGAAGCAATTTTACAAACTTCTTATGGCATATTTTGTGACTGGCCTTCCAACTCTTCAGTTCGATGAAGGGCAAAAATAAGAGGTAGATATCACTGGTCATCTTACAAGGCCTAAATCTTGGCTAAAGCCCATACCATGCCCACTGCAAATCCCCGGAGCTTCCTTAGTTCTTCTCCACTTCCCATCTATAGCTGCTACCATTTTACTTGTCTTCTATGAGCAAGGACCAACAGAAGAAGATTAAGCAACATTTCTCACTTGTCCTGTCTGAGACCAGACAGTGGAGACAAAACGGGGAGTGCCTTCATATCATTTGCAACTTATGGCAACGCAAAGGTAAACTTATCATGAGGTCTTCTGGGGTTGATAGTGTGTGACACACCCAAGGTCACCCAGTGGGTTTCCAAGGCTGAGCAGGGAACTGAAGCTTGGTCTCACAATCCAACACTCATCAACCATACACCGCACTGGCTCTCAGGAGACAAATTACCACCAGAGAAAAAACTGGAGCTGCCCCGATTGTATGGATAACACCACTGCCAACACCACTAGAAAAAGTGATACAATTCTCCAAGGATTTTTGAGGTACTCTGAACAAAACAAAACTAAATTAACATGGCATGAATAAAACCTGATTCAGACTTTGGAAGGAAAAAAGTATATATACCACATAAAGCCAAATGGATATTATGAAGATTGCATCTAACACCATTCTCGCACTGCACTGTTATAGTACTATTATTCCACTTTCAACATCCTGCGGAATTCTGAGATTTGTAGTTTACTGAGGCCAAAGAGCTTTCTGGCTGGGAATTCTAAAGGCCCCTCCCTGAACTGGAAACTCAAAAATTCCACAGGATATTGAAAGTGGAATGATAGCACTGTAACAGCATAGTGAGGAAATGGCCTAAGTACCAGTGATCCATACAGAGAGTATCTGAAATCAAGTCCCTTATTGCAGTAGTTCTTAACTTGGGGTCCAGGAACCCCTTGGGCTCCATGGAGCCCTCACAGCAATTCCGCAAGGCCCTCCTATTGGACACCACCGGCAGCAACAGCAATAGGGCTGTGGCATTGGAAGGGCAGGTGCTGAACCTCCTTTCTCATTTGCAAAAAAGGGAGCAGTTTGGACACACGCACACATACCCCTACTGTATGTTCCTGACAAAATATTCCCTCCCCGCAAAAAAAAATTCCAAAAAGCAATCTTTGATTTTGCCATTTTATATAAGGGATGCCATCTGATTACACCATTGTACATAATGGGACCTGAGCATCCATACATGTTGGTATCCATGTGGGGTCCTGTTACCCTTGCAGGTACTGAGGGACCACTGTAAACATACACTTGACATGGACAGAACTACATATCAGAAAAAAGGGCCTTATACTGCTGAAGTAGACATTAGACCTCAGGCAGGATAACAGGCACCTAACATTTTCATTGCAAATTTACCCTTGTAGAGACACATACGCCAGGTATACTGAGAATGTGACCCTGTTCTGGACTGCAACTCCCATCAGGCCTACCCAGCATAGCTGGAAGTTACAGTTTAATAACATCCAGAGGGTCACAATATGTCTGCCCTGTCCTAGGCCATGATTAAATACAGTAATCTTGTACTCCCACCACTAGGATCCAAAGGCTGGGATTTTGCTTATTCCCAGCTACACCAGAACCACTCTATCAACTGTTGAATGCTGAAGCTACACATAGACAAATTGCACTGATTTAATGGGTCTATTCTATTCAGGACTGAGAACAAAATTTAAATGAAAGCTCAATGCACTCAATTGTAGAACAATGGTTTAGGGGAGACATTTAAAGTGGAGATCTCACTGGTGTTCCTGCCTGCCAGCCCTGTTGTAACCTTTCCTCTTTCACCCTTTATCCTGGCAAATGCAGTTTCAGAATGAGCATTTGTTTTGATTAAGTACTGTTCCTCTTTAAGGAAACAAAAAGCTATGCTCTCTTCAGAATGCCCATTTCCTGCCTTCTTGCTAATATGCTGTTTGAGGTTACATTGTCTTTGTGTGTTCTTCCCCTGCATTGCCATTTATTTTTCAAAAGGAAAAACAATCAAGCAAGATCTGGGATGCAAACTTCCTGTCCTGAACCATTCTCTCAAGCCCTGAAGCGTCAGTTTTCTAGTCCTGAAAGTGTGTTTCTGTGACCCTAATGAACTAGTATTCTGCATCTTAATCTAATATTCTGCTCTATTATAATCACAGAAACTACACCATAACACTTTACGATCTCACCTGAAGGACCAACCTTTCCCCAGGTCACAGTAGTCAGGTAATAGTTTAAAGCAGCGCTGGGATCCTGATTGGTGACAGCATCAGAGACTACGATGGTGTTGTTCAAATCAATGTGCAGAACCAGCTTCCGTTTCTTAAGATTTAAGACTGCCTCAGAAAGAAGAACCAAATGGCTGTTGGTTCCTGAATGCTGACAAGCCGCTTTTTTGTCTTCTTCTTGCTGGGGAGACTGTCCAAGTTGTCTTTCAGCACAACTGGCCCTGAAAACTTTGTCGTGGTCTGCAGGTTCTTGCACACCATCCCCAAGCCCATCCGTTGCAGAATGAGATTTTTTTCTTTTCCTCAGACTGGCATGGTTGGAATCAGACTCTGAATCTACTTGTTCCGCAGCCATCTCAGCACACAAGGGCACTTGCCTGGGTATCAAAGTGCCGGAACCTTTGCTAGAAACATCACCACCCAGAGTCCAATTGTCAGTGGGATCTCTCTCACTCAAAGCCATTGGGTCACTCATGTCCTTGGATGAAATAGGAGCAAGATATCATCTCAGGATCAACTGTATGGATGAGAAAAATATTTAAGCAGTGATCATGAATCCCTTACCACGCTCCGTGTAATGTAATGGCTTATTACCCTGTACTAGGACCTAGGAAGCTCAGTTTCATTCTTCTACAAAGTCCATGGCTTAGATTTCAGCAAGTTTCTGCCTTATCAGCATCATGAATAACTGGGAGTTGTTGTGTGGACAAAAGAAAGCTGTGTGTTTCTTGGAAGAAGGCTGGAAGATACCAAGATAACTGCTCATCAGCATAATCATCCTTGTCCTCAATATCTTCTGGTGATCCAAATTAAAGTACTATTTCCTTTTCACAGATATGAGGTGGAGGAAGAAAAAATGTAAGTTCCCAAGGCCACCCCAAGCAAGAGAGAATTTGCACATTTAGAAAAGCTACATGGTACAGTCTGCATAGGATGGTACCACTTTAAAAGGTTGCCTTACACTGAATTACATAATTGTTCCATCTAGCTCAATTCTGACTTTGCAGGCTTCAGAGCTTAGGGGAAGTTACTTTTTGGACTTACAGGTACCATGCTAGCTGAGAAATTCAGGGAGTTTTTTTTCCAAGCTTTGATAGGTTGACATTGGCTCTCCAAGGTTGTGGGCAAGGGTCTTTTTTTAGCCTGTCAGCATCTACTAAATCATGCCAAGAGCAGTCACACACTGACTAGAATAAATCACTGTACAAGGGTTTATACACAGGATTATGGACTCAAACAAGGGTGGGAATCATGTGACTCTCCAGATTTTGTTGAACTGCAAGTCTCAGGACCCCTTGCCAGTATAACCAATGGTAAGGTACGCTGGGAGCTGCAATCAGAAACACTGAAAAGGCTGCACAATTTCCATCCCTGGCCTCCATCCTGCCACTAGATATAACTAGTATACCTTCTATAGAATCAACTGACCTTACATGACTGTTAATTTGCCAAGTTCTAACTGAGTCAGGGATGTAACTCAATCTGGGACTAACAACTGGATTTAGGCCTATGTGTCTAAATCACCTGACATGCATGGCCACAGACACAACTAACGGAGTATAGTTGGGAAAGAATCGTGTTCATGGGACAGGCCTCCTTGAACCTTTCTCCAGCATTCTGTTCTTCTTCAGTGAACTGTGCAATTGATACACCTTTCTCATCTGTTTTTCCTTTTCTACTTGATTTCTTTTCTACTTGATTTTATTCCACTCCACATGAGTGAAGAATAAGTGCCAGCTTGCAGTCATTTCACAGTCATGCAGACACAAACAAAAGAAAGTGTTTCTTTACACAACCGAATCTATGCAAGTCGTTGCCACAAGATGTAATGATAAGCGCTAGCAGGGAGAGCATTGTGTACGTGTGACATGTGCTTTCAAAAGATTAGTCTCTGTTAAACACATTGGGACCAGGTCTACCATGCACCATTAGTCATGACCATGCAAGGGTAAGCAAGGGAACTGCTATGTCAATAAAGAACTTCTCTACGTGGGAAGGTTTAAAGGCATTTCCTTTGTATATTAACAGTGGAAGAAGCTCATTCACACACATCCTGATCCATACATTCTCCCAAGGACACACTGCATGAATCACAGTATGATAGGGTGATAAGAATTCTGGACTAGAATCATACAATCATGGAATAACAGAGTTGGAAGAGACCGCAGGGGCCATCCAGTCCAACCCCCTGCCATGCAAGAATACATATCAAAGCACTCCCAATAGATGGCCATCCAGCCTTTGTTTAAAAACCTCCAAAGGAGGAGACTCCACCAACTCCAAGGCAGCATATTCCACTGCCAGACAGCTCTGACCATAGGAAATTCTTCCTGAGGTTCAGGTGGAATCTCTTTTCCTGTAGCTTGAATCCACCGCTCCTTGTCCTAGTTTCTGGAGCAGTGGAAAACAAGCCTGTTCCCTCCTCAATGTGACATCCTTTCAAATATTTGAAGATAGCTATCATGTCCCCTCTTAACCTTCTCTTCTGCAGACTAAACACCCCCAGCTCCCTAAGCCGCTCCTCATAGGACATGGCTTCCAGATCCTTTACCATTTTGTTTGCCCTCCTCTAGACACGTTCCAGTTTGTCAATATTCTTCTTGAAATGAGGTGCCCAAAACTGGACACAGTATTCCAGATGAGGTCTGACCAAAGCAGACTAGATGAACCTTTAATCTGATCAGGAAAGGCAATGCTGCTAACCTGCTTATTTTCATCTCTGGGAAATATATTTCTAGGTCATCAATGGGAAGAAGTTTGTGTTACCATCAATTACTGTTTGCTAATGGTCACTGCTAAGGTTGTGATTACCACTTGTCCTCCTTGCATTTCAGTGTCCTACCAATTACATCCCTAACAGAGTCACTGGAACATGAGTAAAAATACCTACCAACTGAGGAAACATTCCATGTATCTGATCAAGTGGACTGAAGCCCACAAAAGCTTATATTAAAATGAAACCTGTTTGCCTTTACAGTGCCATAGGACTCCCAGTTGTTTCTGCTGTAAGAGACTAACATGGCTCTGCCCTTCAAAATCTACATTTTTCTCATACACACACACACATATATACACACATATATCTTTAAGATTGCTGATATTTTTGCACTAAAAGCAAAACAAACTTCTCAAATTGTGCATTAAGGAATTTTAAATTCTGTTATCACAAAAGAGCTAAATATACTACTCAATAGCTGCCAACACTCCTGGTCTTACATGAATTTGCCTTAGGTTACAAAATAAAGAAACCACAGCTTGATCATATATGAGGTTCCTAGAAATTAATTCTAACATCTTTAATAGTACTTACTGTCAAAGGAACAAACATACAGTTGCATTCTTCCGCTGAAGTCTACATTTAGTTTGTTGTAATACCCTCCACATGCAGTCAAACTTCTGACTAAACATGCATAAGATTAATTTAAGCCTTTGATTGTATTACTGAAGATTATCACTTCTGCTGTCCGAGAAATCCAAAAACCATTTCTTCGGCCACAAGCTACACGAAAATAATTTTTCTCTAACATCTTGTTTTCTCCAGACTTATCTTGGCTACACGCCATTTTGTCAGCTTATTATCTCCTAATTCTTAGTCGCCAGGCTTAGCACCTAACGTTCCCCACCCCCATGGTCATCAAGGCCATTTCTGCACTAGACTGTTATAGTGCTATTATTCCACTTTCAACATCCTCTGGAATCCTGGGGTTTGCAGTTTAGGGAGCGGTCCAAAGGCCCTTCCCTAAACTGCAAACTCCAGGACTCCACAGGATGTTGAAAGCAGAATAATAGCACTATAACCGTCTAAGACCCCAGGATCCCATAGATGTTGAAAGCGGAATAATAGCACTATAACCGTCTAAGACCCCAGCATCCCATAGATGTTGAAAGCGGAATAATAGCACTATAACCGTCTAAGACCCCAGGATCCCATAGATGTTGAAAGCGGAATAATAGCGCTATAACCGTCCAAGACCCCAGGATCCCATAGATGTTGAAAGCGGAATAATAGCACTATAACCGTCCAAGACCCCAGGATCCCATAGATGTTGAAAGCGGAATAATAGCACTATAACCGTCCAAGACCCCAGGATCCCATAGATGTTGAAAGTGGAATAATAGCGCTATAACCGTCCAAGACCCCAGGATCCCATAGATGTTGAAAGTGGAATAATAGCGCTATAACCGTCCAAGACCCCAGGATCCCATAGATGTTGAAAGTGGAATAATAGCGCTATAACCGTCCAAGACCCCAGGATCCCATAGATGTTGAAAGCGGAATAATAGCACTATAACCGTCCAAGACCCCAGGATCCCATAGATGTTGAAAGCGGAATAATAGCACTATAACCGTCCAAGACCCCAGGGTCCCATAGATGTTGAAAGCGGAATAATAGCACTATAACCGTCCAAGACCCCAGGATCCCATAGATGTTGAAAGCGGAATAATAGCACTATAACCGTCTAAGACCCCAGCATCCCATAGATGTTGAAAGCGGAATAATAGCACTATAACCGTCCAAGACCCCAGGATCCCATAGATGTTGAAAGCGGAATAATAGCACTATAACCGTCCAAGACCCCAGGATCCCATAGATGTTGAAAGCGGAATAATAGCGCTATAACCGTCCAAGACCCCAGGATCCCATAGATGTTGAAAGCGGAATAATAGCGCTATAACCGTCCAAGACCCCAGGATCCCATAGATGTTGAAAGCGGAATAATAGCGCTATAACCGTCCAAGACCCCAGGATCCCATAGATGTTGAAAGCGGAATAATAGCGCTATAACCGTCCAAGACCCCAGGATCCCATAGATGTTGAAAGTGGAATAATAGCGCTATAACCGTCCAAGACCCCAGGATCCCATAGATGTTGAAAGTGGAATAATAGCGCTATAACCGTCCAAGACCCCAGGATCCCATAGATGTTGAAAGCGGAATAATAGCACTATAACCGTCCAAGCCCCCAGGATCCCATAGATGTTGAAAGCGGAATAATAGCACTATAACCGTCCAAGACCCCAGGATCCCATAGATGTTGAAAGTGGAATAATAGCACTATAACCGTCCAAGACCCCAGGATCCCATAGATGTTGAAAGTGGAATAATAGCGCTATAACCGTCCAAGACCCCAGGATCCCATAGATGTTGAAAGCGGAATAATAGCACTATAACAGTCTAGTGCGGAAATGGCCAAGGTTGGGGAGCAGACAGACGAGATCGGGGGGGGGGCACCAGTATCAGTGGTTAGAGATCCAGGCTCAAGTCCCCAGCGCGACACGGGCTCCACGGGGTGATTTAGGCCGGGCACGCACCCACTCACCCACTCCCCTGAGCCTGACCTAACCCACAGGACTGTTGTGGGGACGCCATGGGGAGGAGGAGAGCCAAGTACGCCACACTCCTTTCCTCGGAGGGGAGGAAAGGAGGTGACCGCATGACTTCTCTTTCTGCCTATCTGCCACTCCCCGCGCCCTCTGACAGAGCGAACTAATCCCCGTACAGTCTTATTGCACGGTCTGAGTGTGTCCCACAGCCGCCATTTTACAGTACACCCCTCTCCCCGATTACAAACTTACCGCTGCCCGGCTTCCAACTTCCGCTCCGGCGTCTTCTCAGGGAGGCACATAGAGAAACCTTTTCGGCACCGGCTAGAACGGCCTCTCCCTTTCCACTTCCTTTTAAGAAGCCGGCGACTCCGGCGCCCCCTGGCGACTGGAGTTATTTTTCTCGGATCAGTTGCTTCTGGAGGTTGAGTGAGGAAGGGTGAGCTGGGCGCTGTTATGAAAGGCAGCAAAATTTTCTTCTGATACTTTCTTAATCTCTGGATTCGTGGAGTCTCATCGATCGTATTTAATAAACAGAATTGTGAATGGTTGCTAAAATTATATGACTTAACTGAATTAGACAAACTTGCTATGATGATGTTGGATGACAAGTATAATTTCCGCACTAGTCTGTTATAGCGCGATGATTCCACTTTCAACGTCCTCTGGAATCCTGGGGTTTGCAGTTTCGGGAGGGGCCGTTCCGAAATGGCCAAGGTTGGGGAGCAGACAGACATTCCGTTCGGCCCCTCCCGAAACTGCAAACCCCAGGATTCCAGAGGACGTTGAAAGTGGAATCATCGCGCTATAACAGCCTAGTGCGGAAATGGCCAAGAACAAGCAGTGCTGTGACGCATGGAAGATCATTGCCCCTCTATGGGAGAAGCAATGGGGGGAAATAGCTACAGTGGGAGTGCTGAAATTCTAAATATATTTGATATGGCTTAAGTTTATGTTACACTCTGATCTTAACTAATGTAAAACTTAGTAAAATTTAGGTTAAGCATAGACATGTATTTCCTGCTGTGCTTTCCCCCCCCGAAAGTGTAAACTTTATGAAATATATAGAAAATTTGTATACTTATAGGTATACTTATAGGTAAAAAAATAAGGGAATTATTAAAGGTTTCATTGTGGAGATATAAGTTACACAAGACAAAGAGCGTACACCAAAGCAAAATAAGAGATAAAGAAGCACTCAAAACTTACAAGAGAAGGAAGTTAGTAAACAATAAAGGACAGAGATATTGGATTTGCATATAATGTTACTGGTGATGGAATAATCTCAGAATTATTGGTGATGTTCTAAGCTTCAGAGCGTAACAGGATTTGATTTAATGGTTTTAAGGTTTTGGATATAATAAAAAAAAAATTAAAAAAAAAGAATGAGGAAGGATGATAGGGTTGTCAGTTGTGTCTTATTATAAGGGATGTCCCTTATTTGAGGACCAGAAAGCTTGTCAGTTATTAGTAGGTGTCCCTTATCATGAAGCATGTCCCCTATTTAAGAGTTGGAAAGCTTTTCCTTTTTTATAAACTGAGCAAGGTGCCAAAAAATTCTACATTTTGGGATGTGAGCCCTTTATAAAATTGAAATAGTCCCACCATGTAATTTGATTGTGGATAATATGCTAATTTTACAGAGAAACACATGGCTAAGTGAACTATAAACAATATTTTCATTTGATATGTAGACAGAATACAAGTTTATTAATAGTTGTTTTTGGACTGTCAACCCTGCATATCATGAATTTTGACTGTTTTGAAAACCTGCAAACATTAGACTAAGGTCTATTGCATTTCTAACTCTTCAGCAGTGCTCAGGTTGAAATTGATAAAAGGAGATAGAACAACATAACTCAATCAGAAGAAGATTGGTTCTAATACCTGTATAGCAGAGGAGTAGCTGGAGAAGGCTCCTCCACTTCAGAAGGCAGATACTTTTCAGTATTTTAGGTTTATAAAGGAAAACCAACAGAACAACAACAAAAATAACTCCCTGCATGTAGAAAGCTAGAGGATAATGTATAAATGTCTTAGCACAGGTTATTTCTGGGGCCTAAATCCAAGTGTTAGTACCAACTAGAGTGGATACACTGAATCAAAGTGAACTTAGTAAGGGACCTTTCATGGTACATAATTATAGCACTATGATTCCACTTTAACTGTAATGGCTGCATCATATGAAATCCTGGGATACATAGTTTGGTGATGCACTAGAATTCTCAGTGTACATGCCTCCCAGCTGTGCCAACTTGGCAGGGACACTCTTGATTAATCCTCTGTCTTCCTGCTTTTTCACCTGGTCTCAGCTGCTTTTAAATGTCCCAGTTGTTCTTTTCTCTTCCCGCTTCCCTTCTCTGTCTTCTGTTTACTTCAGTTGCTGCAAACTGAGCTCAAAGTGCAAAAGCAGTTTGTGCTCAGCTCAATGATGGGGAAGAAGAGGGGACAGGATCTTTCCTTTCCTAGTAGACTCAGGCAAAAGCAAACTGTTGCAGCCTCTCCTAGCTTGTGTGTTCTTCCTCAGTAGTAACACTCTGATGTTGCTTGGCCCTACATGTCTGCTTTTCATCTGTGAAATATCAGACACTATTGTAGGTGAGGATTCTAAGCACTCCTCCCTACACTGCACATTCCTGGGTTGCACAATTAAAACAGAATCATACTGCTAGAACTGTGCATTGTGTAAGTGCCCCAAGTGTACACTTGCATTGTTGCAAGGGTAGTGTTGCCAGATTGGATGCTCCTGTAACTTTAATCCTGAGCAAATCTTGGAGTAGGAGTAGGTACCATAAAGTTCTATCAAGGAGGACAAAGATGCCTTCTTTCTTCACCATCCGAATGCCAGCATTCACCTGCACTTGTCTACTTCCAGTATAGTTATTGCCTTGCCAGTGGAGATGCAGAGGCACAGAGGAGCACCCATTTCTGCAACTTCAGCTGAACAGTGGGATTTGGAAAGTGAAGCAAGATAGATACCTTCATCTCACTTGATAGAACTTTACAGTACCTTGTCCTCCTCCAAAATTAGTTACAGGAGTCCCATCCCAAATCGAATTTGGAAAGAAGTTTTCAAGGCAAGACACCCTAGGTAGGGCTAGCAACTGAATTTAGGACTTGGGGATATGTTTGTTATCAGAGGTTGTTTAATGCAAGAAAACATTTTTAAAATGTTCCCACTTAGAAGTTGAAGTTGTACAGTCTCTGACCTCTCCACAGGTTTGGTACCTCATTCTGTTTCACATGTATGCCAGGCCTGAGATGGACAAAGCAGCCAAAGACCTGAACCCCTGGTGTAGTGGCTAATATCTCTCTTTCTTCCTTGGGGGTGGGATGGCCACATTTTCCTTACCTTCAGAGAATGGAGTTGCAACATTGCACAATCTCCCTGTATGGCAAACAACAATCCGCCCAACATAATTTGCATAATAGGTAAAGTAATGGTAATGGTGCAAATCAAGCATACTTTCTTCGCAGTATGCCTTATTTGCATAATTTCTTGCAAATTCTTCATCCCAGTGCTTCTACACCCAATCAGCAACAAGATTAAAAGGAAAACAGGAAAGCTACTGCTCAGGAATATATCCATCCCATTCTTCTCTGAAGCTTATCTTTTAAAGTATGCTGTCTATCAATGATGATAGTTTGAGGGTGCTAATGAAACAGTACATAACAAAACAGTTAAATCAAGAGTCAGTAGATCAAAGCAGCATAAACCAATACAGGAAGAAAATATAATTCAGGTGGTAGAACACATGCTTTTCATGAGAAAGGTCCAATCCCAGCATCTTTCAGTAGATCCCTGCCTGAGACTGTGGAAAGCCACTGAGAATCAGTGTAGAGCAAAGGCGGGCAAGTCTTCATCTTTGGAAGAGAGAGAAAGAGAGAGACGAAATGACTGACCAATGGCCTGAGCTGGCTTGGTATGAGCCAAATTAGACTTGATATTAAATGGGGAATGCTAAATGAACCAATTATCATATTTTATGTCAATGGATTGCTTACCGATTAGCACTCAGGGCCGGCTGATGTTTCTAGCAGTGGATGAAGATGGCTGCTTATTAAAAGCAAGAAGAGGGTTTTTCAAGGAGCAATGATAGCTACTGAGTTATGACACTGCCACAATGCTCAGGTTGAGACTCAAGAAGCAGCTAGGAGATGCATTATGGTTGTGAGAAAGAAGAAATCTGAGTTTGTTGAGTAGCTGGAAAATGCCTTGGGATTTGTGCTCTTAAACCCATGATGTTAGTTTGTATATACCTAACACTGTCTGTCTGGGTTCTTCATGCTCCGTATGTATGTTTGTATATTAACTGATGGCTTCAAAATATTATAAACAAGTGGTTGTATTACCTAAAAGTAGAAGAATGCAAAATATTGATCACAACACAAGCTCACCATACCAGCACTGGGGACAATGACATTTCTTTTTGTCTCTGAGCTTTGATTTAAAAGTCATTATTATACATACATACACACACAGATGGATAGACAGAAATCCTCACTATGTTAGAAGTAAACTATGTAAAATACCATCAATACTTAGTATTCTACCCTCACAAGGAAACAGGTTTTGTAGTGGCTGCCTGTGGTACAATATAATTAAACTATAGAATTCACTACTGCCAGCTGTGATGATGGCCACTGACTCAAACAGGGATTACTGATGGAGGATCAGGCTGTCAACAGCTGCCTCAGAGTTTAGAAAAGCAGCCATGCTGGCTGGAGTATTCTGGAAATTATAGTCCAGAAAAGTAATGTTCCCAAGCTGAGCTAACAGCATACCCTCCAACTGTCCTGAATTGGAAGGGACAGCCCTGATTAATCTTCTGGTGCCCCAGGGTTTTTTTTCCAGCTGCTTTTAAAATGCCCCAGTTTCTCTTTCCTCCTCCCACTCTCTCTGTTTGTCCTAAGCCTACTTCAATTGTTGCAAATTGAGTTCGCAGTGCAAGGCTGGTATGCACTCACTTAACTCAACAGGGGGAATGGAGGAAAGGAGATAGAATCTTGCCCTTCATTGTAAATGCAGACAAAAGCAAACAGCTGCAGTCTCTCTAGCTTGTATGTTCTTCCTCATTAATATCATGTCCTAGTTTTCACCTGTGGAATGTTAGAGGATATGTGATAGATATAATGGCTCTATGTTACTTCAGGATCCAAAGCTGACTTTGTATAGCAGCTCATGGGGAACAGTAGTGGGAGAAGGCTCTTATCTCCATGTCCTGTCCGTGGACTTCTGATAGCATCTGTTTGGCTGCTGCCAGAAACAGCGTGTTGGACAAAACAGGCCTTCAGTCCAATCCAAACGGGCTGATCTTCTGTTCTTTTCCTTTCCATTTAAGGAAGTAAAAGCATCCTGCTAATGAAAAAAGGAAAGTGGGAATTCTTGTGCCATGTTGAGTTGTGGGGAGGATAACCAGGTAAGCAGAGGAACAATTTGGAGACTGGTATGGAAGTTAACTCTGAGTTCAAATCCTCAGTTGATCATGGAAACCTACTGGGTAGCTTTGGGCAAGTCACACTTTCTCAGCCTCAAAGGAAGGCAATGACAATCTCTCCAAGAACAAATCTTGTCAGGAAAACGCTATGCTTTAGGGTTGCAATAAGCCAGAAATTACTTGAAGGCAAACAACAACTTGAGTTCCAGCTTTGTTTGAAAGAAACCCATGCATTCCTATACATGTCTTCTCAGAAGTAAGCCTTGTTACGTTGTTTTACTTCCAGGAAAGTGTGTATCAATATAAAAGATCAGGATTGTACAGCATACTGGGGAAGATGTTTGTTGAAGAATGTGGATTAGAAAGTTACAGGGCCAATGTGTACTCTCCTGTGTCACAGTCCAGGGAACTGCATCAAGGTAAACAGGGTTTCTGTGTTCACTTGAAGAAAATGTGATGATGCCTCAGAGTACTTATGCTTCTAGCCATTCAAAGGTGAAACAGACTTCATGATGCCTACCAACTCCTCCAGACCTGGTGTCCT